>VWZP01004062.1:0-160775 GCA_013396995.1 Dicaeum eximium | reverse complement strand
GGGCGGGCGGCAGCCGCGCCTCGCCACTCGGGCAGCGGGGCCGGGCCGGGCCAGCACCGGAGCGCTGGGCCAGCGCAGGAGGCCGCAGGTGAGCCCGCTTGGCCGGCGAGGAGCGCCTTCCCCGGGTGTCTCTCGTGGGCACCGGGCCGGGCTCCGCTGAGTTGTGAGCGTCGCCGGGGTTCCTTTGCTCGCGGGTGCTTCGTGCAAGGTGGTAGCGCTAAAGCGACCTTTGTGTGCTTAGGATGGCAGTGCTTGGTACTGAAGTGTGGCAGCTTAGGGCTTTGTAGTAAGTAGCGGTCTTCTTTGTTTCGTTGGTGGTTTTGGATTTTCTTTTAAATTATTTTTTGCGGGGTTGACCTGTTAAGGTAGGCTTGCTATCTAAGCAGCTGAACTTGTCCTTGATCCAGCTGTGGTGAGTTATAAACGTGTTTCTTAAGGCCCCAGCTTCTCCAGTAGTAGGGTAGGACTGTGTACTTTGGAAGTAGTGCTTATGAAGGAGTGATGGAAGAACTTGTCTTAAGACTTCTGTTGTGGCTTACCTTCTCATTCACTTGTTCAGTTGCCAAAAAATAGTGACATTAATGGTGAATTTACAAGGTAAGCTTTCTCCTTGATGATATAAAGAACTAGTGAATAGGTCAAAAATAATCTGGAGACCTGGAATTTGTCATTGCTGAAATGCATCTAATTCAAAAACTGTGGAACTTGTTTTTGTTAGAGGGTGTTTAGGGATTTAGCAGGTGTATACTGATGAAGAATCTCTTCATGGTATAATCTACTTATATTGGGCTTTAGTGTGTTTTACTCTTTCATAATTGGGTGGGAATAATAAATAATTCTGGAGTTACTCCACCTGTTTTAAGGTAGAAGTATCAACTAGCACCTTCACAGATATAATAGGGCTGCCATGAGAACCAGGGTACAGAATATAACGTTAGATCTGAATAGAAGTAGTTTGCAGGATTACCCTCATTTATATGCTATTTGAAGAAAAGGCAAGGAAGAATTATACCTGACTATAATTATGGGAGTGTATGGCATACTTCAATATAAAATCTTTTCATCTGCCCTTAATACAGCTGTATAGTGGCTACAAATATATGGGAGCTCCTAAGAACATATGTACTCATACAGTTAATTAGTTCTGAAACTACTTAGGCTGAGCACAGGTACATATTTTTGTCTATCAGTTTCTGCACAGGATTTTGCTATGGTTTGGCTACACACACACAAAAAAACCCCCTGCTTTGNTTTTTTTTTTTTTTTTTTTTTTTTTTTGTGGTAGTACTGCTTATTCTGTCTATAAACTGTAAAGTCAGCTTGAACTAGAAATTTCTGTATGGTTCTTGGTTCCTCCCACCACAAGCCCAATCCTGCAGCTTCAGTTCTCCCATGGTAGAACTAAGCAGGATTCTGGTGGTAGCTGCTTCTGAAAACTGCCCAAGTGTCTCTTTGGAAATAGTCAGAATTTTAATGCACAAGCTAGCTGTGTTCGTTTATAGAATTACTGTTTCCAATAATATCCCTGCTGATCTCATGAAAGGGGAAAAAAGTAAACAGTAATGAAAAAGATGCTGGGTTTGTTCCAAGTGAAAGGAACAGTAACTTTTTTCCCTGTCAAAGCTCTGTTTCTGTGTTCTCTCCCTCTCATCTGCCTCCCTGGGAGGTGAAGGGGAATGTGACTTGTATGTGAGTGTCCCTCTGGAATTCTGTCTGTGTGTGCAAGCTTTCTTTTTGCTCAAAATAAGTTATTTTGTAAGTCTCATTATCTCTCACAAAATTTCTGTCTGAAAACAATCTTCTGAAGTTAATTCAGTTTAATGTAAAGACCAAAAGATGTGCTGCTATTTCCTCTGGCCAGTTTTGTGACTTGACAAATTTGCTGCTTGCTTTCCAAGGTTTGTTGTTATGCAGGACTTGGAAACAGTTCTTACCAGATTAAAGACCCTCTCCTGCCAGCTGCTCCTCACAGATCCACCCCTGAGCTCTACACTTCAACCTCTCATCTGCATGGGTGGGGTTGGGTGTGAAGTGTAACCTTGAACACAGTGAGAAAATGTACTGCTATTTTGTACTTACTCAGATGCAGTGCTTCAGAGAATATTATTTAAGAGTAATGCCAGTGTTTCAGCTTACTGGTCTAACTAAATAATTTGGAAAAATGCCAGTGAAGTTTCCAGTCTTTGCTTTTAACGTTTCTTCAGTGGCTCTTTTTTAATTAATGAAAACTAGGGGAAAGCTTCTGTTTAGCCTTTGCTGTACTTTGCTTTGCCTGTAGATATTTTTTTTTTACTTGCAATGCTATTTCTACTGTTGATGTTACTCTGCCCATTATTATTCTCTCTGTATAACAGCTTGAAATAAGATACGATTCTGCAAAGGCATGCATGTGATTGTGTACGCAATAAGGCATATGTAAATACCTTTGTAATCAGTTAAAAACAAATGCCCTACCCATAGTACCTTTATTTTTTCCTTCAGCTTTTATTTTTAAGGAGGCATTACCTACTTAGGATAAATTGGAGGGGTGGCAGGTTGGGGATCACAGTGGCAGTAAAGAGAGCTGTGAGGTTCCAGCAGACATCTTTGATTCAGCAGTACAGGTGTGTATGTGCATTCACCTAGCAACAGGAACAGCAGTAGCCTTGCTAAATTACCTGGTTATAAGAGACTGTTTGCACTAAGCCTGCAGGAGATACAACTTGGAAATCGTGGCATTCTGTCTGTAGCAATGCCCTGGCTGTCACTTTTGGACCAGGTTTTCCCTGTCCCATAGACATCTGAGAGTGCAGAAAATTATTCCACTCTGTGCTGGAATAAAGCAGATTGTCTCTTCCCTTCCCCCAAGCTTTTGTGGAAAATAACAAAGTGTGAGCAACCCAAGCAGAATAGCCAATAGCTGGGTGAAGGGGCTCCGGGGCTGTGACAGCAGAGGGGTCAGGTGCTTTCCTCGAACGCAGGGTTGTGTTCCGGGCCGCTGCTCTGTCATGTGCTGCTCGGCGCTGCAGCCGAGTGACTAAGGCAGGACAGGTGTGTATCGGCCACAGCGAGTTTCGGTGACGATGAGTTGACACCTTCTTCCCCCTCCCTTCCTCCCCCGCCAATCACGTGTGTCTTACACTGGAAAACTCCCAACAAAATCTGGCTGCTACGTAATGATGGGGGAACTCTTTTGAAAACAAAAGGGGGGGGGGGGGGGGTGGTGAAAAATCCCCCTCCACCCACCGCAAAAAAATAAAAAGCCAAACAAAACCCCAAGGAGAGCCGAGTCCAGAGGCGGGGGTGAAATGAGAAGCAGGGGGTTGCAGTGACAGTCATCCATCACGCGAGCAGAGTTGGGGAAATCAAATCCCCCGGCCAAACCGGGAAGTCCGTGGCTGCGGAGGGCGGCGGCGCTCGGCCGCGGCCTGGCTGCGGGGGCGGCCCCGGCACCTGCCCCCGCGCTGGCTGCGGGGGCGGGCNGGACAGCGGCGGCGGCGGCAGCGCCGGGGTGAGTCACTGCTCGGAAATGGAGTGGGCGGGCGTGCGCGTAGCAGAATGAATGATGTCAGGGAGCGCCGCGGCGAGCATGAAGCTCGCGGCAAACACGGCGGCGGCCGCAGCCCCGAACGAGCGCTGCCCCCGGCGTCCCCCGGCCCGGAGCCGCCCTCCAGCGGGACAGCCCTTCCAGCTGCGGCACTGCTGAGGCAGGAAAGCTCTGCTAGAAGTGTCGCCACCGCCGACACCCTTACAGCCGGTCCCTTTGGCCAGAAGGGAGAAGAGGCTGAGGCTGGGAGAGGAGCAAATTGCAGGGGAAGGTAGAGATTGTGGCAAACTTTCTAGCTGCTTCTGCGTGCTGCTACCTCACTGGTGGGAGTGTCTGCCCGTAAGGAACTGCAGAGCCCAAACATAAGAGCCCTGAGGCTCCAAAAAAGACTTCAGCCGCCTTTGGAGGAGGAACTGCCAGCAGTGCAAGATTTTCCATGTACGGCTGAGTAGGTAAGTTGGGAACGGCACAGGTGGATTAAAAGCGTGGCATAACACAGGTACCCACTTGGAGAACCTCTTTCGCAGGAGACCTACACGTGTCAACGGGATAGACACTGGGAAGAGCAATCCCACGCTTGTGCTCTCTTCCATTTCTAGAGTTTGAGGCCCCTCTAGCTAGGGAGAGCACCTGCTGTTTTGATTCCTCTTGCCAGTATGTAAGCTAGTTTGCCAGTAAAATTCTGTGGTTTTGGTGTGGGCAATAATGTGTACGTACTTCTTAGAGCAGTGCCACATACCTAGCTGCTCAGGAGGGGACTTCAGAATGTGGGATTTCAGCTTAATGACGATAAAGTAGTATTATAAGGCTCTTAAGGGTGTTGTAAAGGTGTTTCGTTGTAGGTGTTTTGTTCCTTGTTCCACGTCTGCTCTGTTGAAGCCACTCTTTAACTTCCTGAAGTGCTGCTGAACTAAACTTTTGACTTAGTGGCAGGTTGCATTTCTTTTAATATTGTGTAGTTTCTGGAGTAAATTTAGCTTAAAATCCTTGTGAAACGTAGTTAATGCATAATCTTCTGGCGAAGTAATAAAACTAGGATACAATGTAGAATAGCTGTTGTTGAGTTTAGTCAGTTTCTAAACATTTTATTTTGTTTCGTTTGAACACGTTAGAAAATCAAACATCTGTCCTCAAATCACTTGACAGCTATTTATTTGTTTATGCACAGTTAATTATACAAATGAATGGTTAAGTAGAAGTATTAGCATAAATTGAGCAGGTGTGTGGTACTTCATCTGAGACATCAGGCCTTACAGGAGTGTTGGCAGGCTTCACTTTAAACCACATTTATTAAATGGTTTGTCCAAAATCAATTTGCCTTTTTTTTCCATTCTATTTAATGTAGTTGCTTACGTGTATTATTTGACAAGGCAGGTTTTTTGAGGCTCTGTAGCTTTAAATACTTTCTCACTGTGAACTAATACCTTTTATTTCTTATTTTGCCCTAACTTAAATAATCTAGCTTAATTTTCTAGAAAGGTCAATTTGCTTGCTTTGCTGTTTCTTTCCTTTTAGGTTGTTAGCTCAAAATCAGACACAGATTATCCCATGCTACTCAAAAACATATACTTGTGTCTGGCCTTCAGAAAAATATTCCAGTGTACCCTGTGTAGTATGTCAGTCTTAGAGGATAGTGGACAAATCAGGTGGTGATTGGGAGAAACTTCAGGTGACAATCTAAGGGGACAACAATAGTAAGATGATAAAAGCCCCTAATGAAGTAGATTTGTGTGCTGTCCTTGAAGTGAATTTATACAATGGAAAAGTGACAACTTGAAGAGAGCAAAGATATTATTTCTTTTTAAATCATGGGTTGGTAATCTCAATATAGAATGCCTCTATTCCTAAATTTTAAATATTGAGCGGTGGATGGCATGTTGATAAGCATCTACTTAATTCAGAAATTAATTCAGAACTTAATGTTTCAAGTAGACATCAGAAATGTTATCTCAGGGATACAGTATGGTGAAAAACTGCCGATTTCCTTATCAATGCAAAAAACTCACACACGTACTTCCCTGACTTTGGAAGAGCTGAATAAGAGACTTAATCTTATTTTTAATTCTAAGGACTGGAATTCTTTATTTACAGTGTATGAGTATAGCATATTGAAGGTATGAAAACTGGAAAGTAGTCTATTGATTTTTAAGGATTAACAAAATAAGTATTGAAGAAGTGATGAATTTTAAAAATGAGCAGCCTTTTTTAAGGAGCAGAAAATGTAGAAGGTGGTTTTTGAAGAAATGGCTAATTACATTTAAGTCTCCTTGAACAGAAGTGGACTTTGAAGATACAGATATTTGTAATAAAATTGCATGCATCTTCTGTTTGGATTTTTTTTTTCTAATTTTGGTGGGCTGTTGGCCTACGATGGTATTTGATCCCGTTTGTGGCGAGTGGACAATACAGATGCTGTGACACATTATTTAGTGGCTGTGGTAGTGCACTGCTCCAGACAGATGCTGCGAAGATTGATGTAACACTAGGGCCACTGTCTTCTGAGATCTCTCCCTGCTGGCAGAATTGTTTGTACCATGGACACCACTGTCCCCAAAGATGCTGCTTGCACTAAGAATGTCAGGCATCCAGGCACCACTGTCCCAGCACATGCTGAAGACCTTAAGAGCTGCTAATGGGAAAGTTTTATGTAACACAGATAGCTCTGTGTTATGTTTTGAACAGAAAGTCTATTCTGGACATTGCCTAACTATCCTGAGGCCCCAGAACTTTAATAACCACAAGCATCTCCTGTATGAGGATGCTTGCTTAAGTTAACAGTAGAAGTTCTCACTGTTTCTCTTCCTCAGAACAGATCTTGTGGGGATATCGGTGATACAGAGAATGAAGTATTTCTTACCAATATAATTGGTTTTGGAAGTCCATGGCTGTTGATAGGAATTTTAATAGGACCAAAATATATAGTAAAAGTGGATCAGCTTTAGGGAAACTTACCCTCTAGCTAACATATATACAGTATCTGTAAAATAAGGGGACTGCTGTGCCTTGAGGTCATGCTTGTGGTTGCTGAATAAAACTTCCTGCTTTACTGTGTCAGGTGGGTCCTGCTTGCAATTTAATGGCATTTAAAAATGTTGGAGCCTAGTCTGTTGTACAGATGAGGAACAGTTTGTCAGTGTATCTGAAGCTGTTGAAGTAATCACTGCAAATAGAATGGTTCTTAATGAAAGTGTTTGGGTTTAGATCCTCAGAAAATAATGAGTATCATTAATCAGGAGAACTTTCCTGCATTGATTCTGACAAGAGAATTTTATAGCAAAAGAGCATGTATAGAATATTTAATTACTTTTTTTTTTTTCAGAAAAAAAATAGCTTCTCCAATATGTAACTCTAGAATGGAAGAATGTCCTATTTATTTGAAGGTACCTGAACAAAAAATCAGTTGTTACTTACTATCCCCAGTTGATAGAGGTTAACTTTCAACTGCCATGTGTAAATTTCAAGGACATCTCACTTACTATTGATAAAGTTTGTATACAAAAATGAAGTTGCTGATATTAGTAGACCTGTGAGGGTTCCTTTAGAGGCCGGGAGATCTCTTTCTGCTCTGTAGTGTAGTCTTCTGTTTCTTTTTCTTTATATGTAGAGATTTCCTCAGGCTGAGTCTTACTAGAATTCTGTGCCATGCAGTAAGCTTCACACTAAACTCTGCAGTGTTGTTGTGTCTGTGGTTACTGATGCAAATTAGGATTAGGGTTGTACACCTGTTCTTCCTTGGACAAATGCTGAGCCTCTTGGGCACATTGCTGAATGTTTTCAAAAATTGCATCAGCTTAATTTGGTTGGTTTAAGGTGAACTGGTGCAGAACATTTAGGTATGTGTTTATTGAAGAATGGCTAAATTTAAAATAAATTCCCTCTGGATTATTTTTGATTTAGTAGTAATCTGAAATCTTAAATGGAACATATAGAGTTAGATTCAGTTTTTCAGATAGGATGTAAGCACATCAGGGCTGAAACTGGGAAAAAAAGCTTGAAGTACAAATAATGATTAACTGTACCCTTAATTACAGTAAGGTTACTTAGATGGTGGAAGAGATGGATATCACAAAGGAAATCAATGGAAGTGAGTGAAAAACCCCAGGAAGCATTTATATTTAAGGTGTTTTTTCTAATCCCCTATCTGAGAATATACAAACTACCTGCAGCAGTTTATGGTCACTGGTTTTCAAGGGTCCCCAGACAATTAGTGATGTTCTTAGTGAAATGTTTCAGAGGCATGTTTACCTGTCAGTTGTCATAAACCAGTATGGCCCATGTGAAGTTCTGTAACCTCCTTGCATTTGGGAACAAAGATCTTTTTGTCTGTTGATATCTTAGGCCCGTGTCAGTCTTGCTGCTATTGTAAGCTTAAATATTCAGAGTGAAGTTTTAAGTACTAATATGGACTAAATCCATATAAATAAAAAAGCCCAGTATTAGTACATTTATTCTGGCCAATTAGTATATTATTTCTGTCCTTATGAAAGTTCTGATAGCAAAGTGTCATTATGAGCTATCAAAACTTACTGGCGTTTGTTTGTAGTGTCTCACTTGGAGAAGGATGGGGTTTTTGTTTTGCTTTGATCATACATCTATGATCATAGTTCATGCCTCTAATACTAGAACTTAAATTTGATTGGGTTTTGTTGGTCGGTTTTGGTTGTGGTTTGTTTTTTAAATCTGAGTTAATACAGAATTAATGATACTCTTTAATCCTATAAGAGTGCAGAAATCTGTCCAGCCTCAAAGAACAGGCCTCTTGCATCTTGTAAGACCTAGCTTAAAGCCTTAAACAAAAGGTCATGTTTTTCATTCTTGAAGTATTAGTAGAAGTATTTTGGCACATGCTACCTGCCCAGAAAGTCTTTAACGGGACACTTAAATCTGTAAAAGTCCTTTATTAAGAAGTCACCTGCTCTCACTAGTACTTTTTCTTATGTTGAAATATGTTTGCATTTTCTAACTTTCCTTTCTGGAGTGTGTATTCTGCTTAGCCTCCTAAGACCTTAAACTGTGGCGTGATGAGTGCCGCATGACTTCTCAGAGTTTGTTTCAGCCATGTGAAATGTACATAAGTGACAAAATGCTTACTTATGCACACACCCAAGTTCCTGCTTATGTTCTCTCCAGTGCTGGACACTTGGTTAGTGGAGCAGAGCTAAATAAGGAGATAGTGTCTGCAGACTTTTTTTTTTCAATTTCAGCTGTTATGCTTATGTCGTATCCAAGAAACTGAATTCAACTCTATATGCTTCATTTAATATTCCAGACTACTGCTAAATCAGAAATAATGAGGCAATCTCCTCATTTAGGTGACATAATTTGCTGAAGAGAAGCAGCAGTAGAGAAGGTCATGCCTCATAGTCATTAATTCTGTCTTTCATCTGGAGGGCATAATATAATCCTGTAGCTTGTTGATAGCTCTAGTATGTTTCTACAGTAACTACAGTTTATTTGATTATTTTTTATTTATTTTTTTACTTCCCCACATCAGCCTTGTAAATGGGAAACTGCAGTTGCTGTTTGTAAATGCTTTATGCTGAATACCACTGCCCAGGTCTTGGTTTGAGACTGAACAGAGGCTGTATTGGAGCAAAGTGTTCCCATCACTGCAGTTCCTTAAAAAGGACATCTTAACAACTGTAATGCTGTCAGTGTTGCTGTCTTAACAGTGCTAAAACAATGCTTAATGTAGAATTCTGTTTTATCTTCTGACAGTTATTCTGGTTCAAATTTATGTACTACAATTTCAGTAAAACCTCAAAAGCATTTAAACTGAACTTCCGAAAGCCCTGGTTTTTTCAGTGGGATTTTTGTGTAATACTGAGAGATATTGATTCTTATGACTCTAATTTGGGTTAGTTCATAGGTGCTGTTTTTTTCTGGTAACTTTTTCAGGAGTGTATAGAAACTATCGATGTGTTGCAGCTTAAAAAGTTAACTCATGTTACTTTTAGTTCCTGTGTATTATGAGCCTGACAAAAGTCCTACCAAAGCTTGTTTCATAATACAGTTTTCATAATACTGTACTAATCTGTAAGGATGCAAGGTAAGAGTTCCTTACGGTGCCAGTCTCTGAAGCATGAGCTTGTCTTTGATTTTACTCAGATTTTATATATTAGTTTGAGTGTCACTTGACAAGAGTTCACTGTTGTCTTCTGGCATACCATCTTGGTCTTTTAGAGGCCAAAACTTGGCTCTAATTTATAAGTAAAAATTAATACACTTGCTTAAGCTGCTGTTACTGAAATGCAGATGCTGTTTTTCACAGAGTTGTTTGCAAATTGCTTTGAAAGCATGTGTATACTTCGCATGCAGCAATTGGGAATGATCTTGAAATTTTTGGGAGAAAAAAATCAACTCTACGTGATGTGGAAAATGTGCCAGAAAGCCAAAGGTGGTCCTCCAAAGTGAAACTCTGTTTACTTCCATTCTGTGAGACAGTACATTGCCTGAAGTTGTTTGAATCCTATTATTGACTATTACAAGTGCTCATGCACTAACATAGAAAAACAACGTTCCAGTATTTTTGTTTTCCTAGAAATTTTTTTAACTTTCTTGGTGGACTTCAGTCTTGAGAGGAAGGGCTGTGGCATCCTGTTTGGTATTGAAGCAAGAAGTATTAACGGCATTGTTCCTTCCAAGGTGCCACAGTGAATTTAGATGTTAAATTGGAAGTTAATATTAAGGCATCTTATTGAAGAGTTCAGCATTATGGGTTTAAACTTCTGTCCACTTTAGTGATTGTGTGCAGAATTTTCAGATTATTCAGAGTTTGTCCTTTTCAGCAATAACTATGACTTGGAAACTGAATACTACACTTGCTACACAGCTGAATGGCAAGTGCTTTGCAATGAGAATGGTTTTCTTGTTGGCCTTTGTTTTGTGTTCTGCAGTAACCATGGTCATTAGCCTCCTTATGCAGATCTTAAAAAAATGGCTCAGCTATTTCCATAGGTGCAAACAAGAGTAAGTGTTAAGATAAGTAACATTTCTTAATTCTTCTGATTGGAACAAACTGTGTAAAGTAGGGTGGAATAATGTGTATCTCTCTGGTAAAGTCAGTAACTTGTACTGACTTTAAAAAGTTAAGATGGATGAAATAAATCTCAGCTGACCAGCAATGTCACAAGACACAATACCTCAAATAGCAAAGCTCAAGTAGTTGGGCTAAATAATTATACTTATTGCTCTAAAAGTATTTTTCTTTGGTGTTAAGTGTTTTGGGTTTTTTAAAGCATAATTTTACAGGTTGCAGGCAGTTTATGCTTTCTTGTGTATGTTCCTTCCTAGTCACTAGACAATCTGAATAAGGGAAGGTGCATGGCTTAGTTTTACTATGCAGAATGAATGTTCCCATGGAAAATTTTGTTTTGGTTTTTTTCCATTTGTAGTAAAATAAAGTTTATATTAAAGTCTTAAACATCATAGAGGTTAACTGAACTCTTTACCTGTCCTACATTTGAGGAGCTCAGGACTGAATGACTGAATTGAAAATGGGGTACTATTCCCCTTCAAAGGCCTGGAGGGCAGAGAAGAGTGGCAGGAAAGCAGAAGCTCTCTGTTCTGTTGTGCTGCAGTAAGGGCAAACACTAGTAGAACCATGTTCTTTTACCTTACCTGTAACTCTTTTTGAGTGTGCACACATACGTGCTTTCTTCCTATTCTCCCTCTGCATCCCGTGGTAGTGGAATCAGGAACAAAGCTTTTAGCACTGCAAGCCTTTCTAGAACATGTGACACAGGTAACACAGCTTAGTCAAAATTTGACTGTGATGTGTGTAACATGCAGATAAAGTTCGTTCTTATCAAAGTCTCTATTGCAGTTACAAGGACAGCTACAGGAGGAATATTGTACTTAGGCTTCCATAATTTGCTTGAAGAACTCTTATCTTGATTAAGCTTCCATAATGCTATTATGAAGATGCTTCTGATTGTATTGGTTTTTATTGCTCACCAGGTTTTAGACTATGTAGCTTATGATTGGGTCATGTGTTATTGAGAATGTAGCATGAAAAAGGTCCTGACACATGCATTTATAGTGATATTCTATAGTGTTTCCAGTTAGAATCAGAGAAAAATGCTTTCTCCTTTCATTAAAAGGCTTAGAAACTGCAGGATGGTATTTTTAGTGTTGTGTATTTATTATAGTGTGATTTGATGGAGAAAAAGATAATCTTAGTGGACAGGAAATGTATTGTTACTTTGGATGATGTTTTTATCTCATCGCTATTATGACTGTTCTATAACACTGTTTCCACACCTCTCATCTCCTCTTTTTACAAGTCCTGTAGGTCTAGGACAGTTCAAAAGTCTGAGAGGACCTTTGTGTCTGTTTACCTCTTAGCCAGGCAGCACCCACAGAGTGATTGCCCATGAGATATGTTTGCAGATAACCAAGCTTTAAGTCAAATAGATTTTTCATGCTGGCACATGTCAAAGAACGTGTAGCTTTTTACCTAACAGTTATGGCTCTAAGAGTCTTGTGAGATGTGTGAGCCTCTTGTCCTGTGATTTTCTGTCTCCTGTATATGTAAAAAACTGGTTTATATAGTTCGACTGAGTAGTACCTGTTCCAGTAGGGCTTTTTATTTAGTGTTGGTTGGAACGGCTTTTTTTTTTGTTTTTTGGTCAGTTGGTTTTTTTTTTCAATTGCCTGCTGTGAAGTGTGCACATTAGCTCAAATGTTAAGGGTTAGTGGCAATTCAAGTTCTTCCTGGAAAGGGTCTCAGTATTGTCTATGAATAATCAGTGTTCTGGTGTCTGAATATGCTTAAGGAATTTTACTGCAGGTTTTTATCCTGGACACTTCAGCTGATTGCCCTGAGTGCCTCCTTGCAGAATAAGAGATCACAGTTTGTGCTCTTGCCCCACAGAAGCAGAATTGGACAAGTGTCAGTTCCGTCTAAATCTGTTTTATAAATCTTACTGTCATACTGTGAGGAAACTCTGGGAAGCCAAGACCTTTCTCTGAACAATCCTTTTTAGATTAGGGTAGTTACTCACGCTGTTAGAATTAAACTTCACTACTTAACTTGTGCATTCTGTAAAGCTGTCCCCAGAGTGTAAGAAAATGTAGGCCATGGCAGATGCCTTCATTCTAAAGATGTGGCACTTCTTTTCTACATCAGACCCACACATCGGAGTATTCAGTATTTAAGGCAGCTCACAATGTGCATTATCTGAAAAGGCAATCAGATTTGTTCAGAGGTTGGATTTATTTTTTGGCTGATTTGTTTACAGTCTTTGCTGGACTGTAACACTGTATATAAAACTTGTTTCTTTTGTGTTGTCTTGCATGAAATATGGACCTCATCTGGAAAGTTTCAGGGAGGAATAATATACCTGCTGTAGGGCATAGATTCTTTTCTGAAGGTCTTAAACTGTGAAGTTCTAACTTAATTTGTGTCTTATGCTAGAACAGCATTTTGCATTCCTTCTGTTAAGACTTTTTTAAAACAGTTTTTTTACTTTTTTCAAGTTAAAGTATTAGGAAGGAGAGAAAATGGATCTCAGATATGGATCTGGGATTTCAGATAAATTTCTTCTGTTCCTTACCAACAAAGTTTACCAATGCATGGGTAACTTGTGATCCACTATTTTTGTTTAAACAGATGTACAATACAGATAACTGCACTTCATGTGGTTCAATAAAAGTAACACTGCCCTGTCATATAAGTTCAACATGCATGGCCTAGACTGTTTGCATGAACTTAACTAATTAATTCTTCTGCACTGGCAGTGGAACAGCTTAACATGGGCTGGAATATGCTAGTATCCCAGCCTGACTTCTGCTTCCAGATAAATAAAATATGCTTTCCTGGATGGCAGCTTTTATGGCCAGTCCTGAACAATCCCCATCTTTGTATGTTGTCTTGATAAAGGGATGTCAAGAGATTGCACAAGCTGGGATTGGTATGGAATGCTTCAGGCCATCTTGGTTTGCCTCAGCTGTCATTAACATCTTAGCACACCTCTTGTGTTATGGTTGTAGCCTAATGTAAGGTGGATTTTCTGATTTCTTCCCAATTGGCTTGCGTGAGTCTAGAAGGCTGCTGCCTCTCTCCTCTGCAGACCTGTAATAGCTTCTGTGGGGGTGTTTCTTGTTACACAATGTCTGTGGTGCAAGGTGTGGCATTCATGTGTTTGATATTGTCACATGAGTGTTTTGTGCTTCAGTTGTGCACCTTGGAAATGGGGAAGTTACCCACCTTTTAAAGTAGTGCTCAAGTGCAACTGATGTGGGGACCTTCTAGGATAAATCCCTGTGAGACTTCCCTTCCTTTGCTGTATCTCTAGAATAGGTTTGAATTTAGGGTATTCTTGGTGCCACTGATACTTGGATGTGCTATCCTACTCCTGGCAAGATGATACTCACCTGGAGCAGAGTAGTTGACAGCAAAGACACCTGCAGTGGTTCTAGCTGCAGAATGGCCATGCAGGAGCAGTTCCTGCAACAGCTGATTTTAGCAGAGGCTGTGTTGTGCAAGCCCTTGTCCTGGCCTGCATTTAGCTAGGTAAGTACCTTAAAAAGTAGTAGAGTGGCACTACTACTGCTTGCTGTAGTGCCATGTTTATGAAAGCTCTTGAAATCCACGCCCCTATTGTGTCTCAATTTCAAGCTATGCTCTAGACAAGAATTTTCTTGCATTATGCCCGTTTGTCCTAAATTGAGGTTATGTATAAAGCCAGAGCGTGATCTGTCCTTGCTGATAGATGCAGATCTCTTAACACATTTGGTATTTTTGAGGAAAACGTATGCAGGAACACAGCAGAAATAGCAGTATGTAATGTTCCTTCATGGAAAAAGGCAGTTGGTAGACCAGAATGACTGTTTTTAGTGTGCCCTAATTTTGCCAAGTTCTTAATTATCTTCTTTTTAAACTGATTTTCACTATTTCAAGTTGAACTCTTAGTTCTGTCCTTAGACTTTTGTAACTGATCACATGAAATTGGTTGATTCACCACCTCTTTACTGTTCACCATGGCTACTCAGCACACATTCACAACACTAGTCTCAGGCAGTCTCGAGATGAGACTTTGTCCTAAACAGTTTTGTCAGCTGCACTTCTGACTGGGGAACTGTGTTTGGCCCTCCATGTTTCAGCTAGTCTACGTAGCACCTCTTTGGCCTCCCTTCCTTTTCCCAAATCAATGTGTATATAGAAGTCTGCTGGAAATTGGGATAAGAATGCCATAAAATGCTTTTTGGATAATTTTTATAAAATACTCTCTATTTTAAAGTAAGCATTAGAGCTTTATGACCTACCATGAAAATATGACCAAGAATTACAATGTATGTTTGTAAATCCCTTTTTCCAAGTGTCTTTCCTGAAACATCTTTTTTGATCACACATACTTTACTTCATCTGCCCTGAAATTTTTCATTGGCAGTAAGACAAAGGTTAGAAGTGATCCTGGTTTCCAGTCTATGGGTTTTTTTTCTGTGGAAATAGTCTCTTGACTCAAAATTTAACGTGAGAGTAATATTACTTAAATGAAGAAATGTAATATAAATAACATTGAATGCAGCACACTGTGCCACTGGTAATTATGCCATTTAGCAGGCAGTTTGATTGGCCAACTTGTTTTCCACTTGACATTCAGGCTTGATTGGTTTGAGTGATCATTTGCTTGCCTATGGTTCTAAAGATAATGGGTTCAGTGATGACCAGAAGCCTTCCTTGAGTACAGCACACAGTTTAAGGTGTGGAAGTTGGTTTTGTGATGATACAGTGTAATATACATCATTCTGCGTAGATTGAGAGTCACCTCAGTAGTTTCACACCAGGTTTTACCAACTGGTAGGATAAGATCAATGTAATTTCAGTCATTAATTTAATTTGTACATTTTTAGTTGTGCTATGCGTGCATGGGCAAGATGTAGGTGTTGCAAAGCAGTTGTGTGATGTTACACTGAAAGATTCTAATCATGGCTTTTTAGGAGCAATGCTGAAAATGCTATTCAGCTATTTTCTTGCAGAAATAGTTTTAATCATATATTTTTAGTAAGTGGGAATTTGAATATCACTGATGTCCCTATTTAAATACTTTCTGACTAAGTTGGTTCTTGAAATCCTTTTTGAAAGCTTTTTAAAAAGCAATAGAATTCTCAAACTACTAGGCAAGAAGGGGAAGACAAATGAAAGTACTGATGTGAATGGTGAAAGCCTTTATGCTGAATCTCATGTGTGGCTTGGCATAAAGGAATTTTGTTATTGCCCTGGTGTTCAATGTAGGGTTGTTCTTACCGAAGGCTGCAGTTCAGCTGGGCTTGAATTATTTTGGAGATGTTTAGTTAGGTTCTTAAATAGTAGCTCTGTGAGGGGCAGTAAAAATACATTAATAGGATTCTTGGCCTCTTTAACTGACCTCTAGGGTGAGGCTGAAATGGAGACAGCAAAATATTTGGGAAAGGTATTTCAGAGAGGTTTTAGATTGTAATAGTTATTATTTTCCACTGCTGCCCCACTGTTAATATCCTCTCAGAAAATTTATTTAACAATGATACGGTGTTGTAGGGAGATAGGATAATCACTTCTCCTGCCTGGCAAGCTAAGGAAATGAGTGTTCTGTTCATCAGTCTGTGGCAGATACAAAAATGAAGAAGGAAGTGTTGAAGTGCAAGTACTTAAGTGTTTAGTATTTAAGGTTAAACAGTGTCTTTTCTGAATTAAATAATATAAAAAAGAAATGATTTTTTCTTGCCAGCATAATGTGGAAAGTATTTTCTTCTATTTATAGAAACCTTTGTGCTAATGGAATACTTGTTCAAGTTTAAAGAAAACCATGAGACTGCCCTGGAAGCTTAGGTTGTGAGGCCTTTTTTTAACTGTGCAGTGCTTCAAGTTGGTGCACAGAACTTCAGTGAGAAACTCAGTTACATTTAGAAAGCTTAATATAATTTTGGTTATTGCAAACTGGAAGCTTGAAAAGTATATTATGAAAGGGTTCTTTGCAGCTTTTCTAATCCCCTAAGTAGGCATGTCTGGATTGATTGTGGTAATTGCAGAAATTGCTCAATACTCTGAACTTCTTGGTGTTAGAATTAAATTTACGAACCTTTAATTAGGAAAGTGTGTCAAGAAAAGCTGGGGGGGGGTGGGGAAGTGGGAAGGAAGCATCTAGTGAATGAGCTGGATGTAGATTTGGATGTCTGAGCCTGTAAACAAACAGCTTGAATGAGGGTTCTGTGTATTCCCATCTCTATTTGGCTGGGGCTGCAGATTGTGAAACACAAGCCTTAGGCTGTTGCTGCTTGGTGGTAGGCATGGCAAGAAGGTAGAGGGGAAGACCAAAATAGGGACTACATCATGTTTCTTGGTGAGTTTTAGTCACTCTGTTTACTGTGAGCAGTAGGTTATGTATTATGTCAGCATCATCCCTCGTAACTAATATTCATAAAGCTCTCCAGGCAACTACATCAACACAGAATTGAGCAAGCTGAAAACTGTTCTTAAAAAGAAGGGAGGGGAAGTGAGTCACTGACTCTTTCCTGACTGGTGGTACAGTGTGTAGTGTGTTAGACTTCGACTGTCAGCATAGAGGGTAAAGCATTGGTCAGAATACCATCAGACAAGGGTGTGTGTGGGTATGTAGATATTGCTGTTTCTGAAAGGGAGTGTTTCCTATGCTTGAGCCTCTGAACACAGCAAGTATTGCTGCTATGTACAGAGTCAATTTGTAATATGCCACATGAACTGAGGGATATGTGAAACCAGCTTATAGTATGATACTAATTAGTTTTAAATATGCCCTGTCCTAAGAATTCATGTGGGGTGAGGACTACAGTCCTATGCTTTGCAAGGACTATTGTCTGTTTCAGGCTTTTTAAGAACCTGAGTTAGGAGGTAGGAGCCTCTGTGTACACCTCAGCGCTAAGGAACTTTTCTCTGGATTGTGCAACTTTTATATGTATTACTGCTGATACTGTAAAATGCTGTGCATATTTGTCAATTACTGTCCTCTCTTTTTAAACTTCTAGGAGTGAACCATCAGTGAACGTTATTGCATCCAACAGTACTTCCCTCGCTTGGATGCAATAACATTGTACACGGATGGTTCATAGGAGGAGGGTTCTTGTTGCTGCAGAAAATACACTGGTATATTCTTGTAAATGTGACCTCTTATTTGGATGGNAGCAGTTGGATGGATGGGCAGAGTCCAATAGGATGGAGTTTAATGAGTCCAAGTGCCCAGTCCTGCATTTTGGCCACAGTAACCCCCTGCAGCACTGCAGGCAGGGGATGGTGTGGCTGGACAGTGCCCGGCACAAAGGGACCTGGGGGTGCTGGTGACAGCCGGCTGAACATGAGCCAGCAGTGTGCCCTGGTGGCCAAGGAGGCCAAGGGCATCCTGGCCTGTATCAGGAATGGTGTGGCCAGCAGGAGCAGGGAGGTCATTCTGCCCCTGTACTGGGCACTGGTGAGGGCACCTTGAGTGCTGTGTCCAGCTCTGGCCCCTCAGTTTAGGAGGGACATTGAGACACTTGAGTGCATCCAGAGGAGGCAATGAGGCTGGTGAGGGGCTGGGAACACAAACCCTGTGAGGAGTGACTGAGGGAGCTGGGGGTGTTGAGCCTGGAGAAAAGGAGACTCAGGGGTGACCTTATCACTCTCTACAACTCCCTGAAAGGTGGCTGTGCTCAGGTGGGGTTGGGCTCTTTCTCCAGGCAGCAGCTGGCAGAACGAGAGGACACCGCCCTAAGCTGTGCCAACGGAAATACAGGTTGTATATTAGGAAAAGGTTTTTTATGGAAAGAGTCATAAAGTTCTGGAATGGCCTGCCAGGGGAGGTGGTGGAGTCACCGTCCCTGGATGTGTTTATAAATAGATTGGATGTGGCACTTGGTGCCATGGTTTAGTTGAGGTGTTAGGGCTGGGTTGGACTCGATGGTCTTGGAAGGTCTCTTCCAACCTAGAGATTCAGTGATTCTGTGATTTTGGTGTTGGCACAGCTGCTTTTTGGAAGTAACATAGGGAAAAAATTTGACAGGCATTTTCTTAATAATAACTCAAATAGTCTTAGAGTGTATCACTGATAAATTTACTGAGTATGTAACTTCCTCTTCTAGCTGCCTGATGGCTGATAAGCTGTTGCGCAGTCACTTTAAAGCACACATTAGTCACTGTGACACCTCTTGGCCGTGTACTGAAAGTGGTGACTAATCTGTGTTTGACTTTCCATTATGAAGTGCAACCTTTACCCTTGGTGACTAGGTAGAGGCTTTCACAAAATAGTCTAAAACATTCCTGCCTCCTGTACTTGGGTCCCCCTTACCTCACAGCCAGTGTCTGCAACTTCTGTGTCAGCTAGGAAAGATTGGAGGCATTTGATGTGCTGCTAGGCTCTTAACAAATCTTTAGACCTTGTTGTCTCCGTGAGAAGAATCCTGCTTTGGACAGTGGCTCTTCAGCAGTGTCAGTGAAGCTCTAGCAGAGTGAAAGGAGTTAGCAATGAGAAGCCAGCCTGCACATAAAAACCTGATCTACAGGCTTGTTTTGGCACTCATTTTTGGCATTATTTTGTCAGATGAGACTGAGGTAGTACAGTGACTTCTATACTTTGTACAGTGTTTATAAGAGGCTTTTCTAATGAATAGAAGAAGGTTATGAGCCAAACATTTTTTGCAATGATGGAAAATATGCAGTGATAGAGAGCCTTTTTTACCTTTATTCAAAAGCAGCTGATTCAGAGCTTAAATATCACTTCAGGTTAGCAGACCTTTCTGTGCAGATCTGAAATACTGAAACATTCATTTTGGAGAGTATGGAATAAGCAGGAAGAAGACTTATCTTATTTTTCTGGTATGAAGAAGTTGTTAGGGACTCTTTAGGCTTTAGACTTTAACATTGGAATAACGTGAATACTTCTTTTGGCCCAGCTGAAAAGGGATTTAGCAGTGTGCATTAACAGTGAAGGCAGCCAACACTGTCCTGAGCTGTATTTAATAGGAGCATAGTCATTATTTGTAGGGAAGTGATTTTTTTCCTCGCTGCTCAGTACTACTTAGCTGTGTGTAGAACACTGTATCAGGTGTTTGGTCCTTGATCCAGGCAAAACATGAACTGGCAGCAAGCCCAGCAGAGGGACCATCAGGGTGGTCAGGAGGCTGGAACATAGGCCTGGGAGGACAGGCTGGAGGAGCCTGGGTTGCTTCAGCCTGAAGAAGAGCAGGCTCAGAGGTACCTGACTGCAGCCCCTTCCATACCTGCAAGGATGCCATCAGGAGCATTGGGGCCAGGCTCTCCACAGCAGTGGGAAGATGAGATACAAAGGCTGTAACTTCTAGTAAGAAGTAGATACAAAACCAGTAGATTTAACAATTAAAAAAACAAGCAAAACACCAAAACAACAAAAATAGCAGTCCAGCTTTCACTGTGAGAACAACCATGCAGTGAGACAGGCTTGTATGGGGGGGGTTGTGCTTCTTTGTAGGCATTAAAAGTGTGGCTGGATTGAAACCCTGAGTCACTGTGATCCTGGCCAGAGGCCCAGGGAGCTCCTGAGGTTTCTTCTAACCTGAATGATTGTTTGTTCTGTTGGTTCTACAGATGTATGGCTGACCATTCTCAAAATGCTTCTTTTAGGAAAGACTGTTAGCCTGCAAATAAAACCGACTTTGTCATAGACATGTGGATTACTTCTGGAATGAGTTACAGTCACAGTAAAAGATAACAAATATTTGACAGCTATTGTGATCTTGTTTCTTGAAGGATAAGGGTAATAATGATCACAAGGAAAATCTAGCCATGTCATGGTGTCAACTTTAAAGGACGTCAGACTCTGTTACCAAATACAGTCCTTTGGGGTCTGGGGACTGCAACAGTTCAAGAGTTTGAAGATGCCTTTGTGCAGTTAAGGCAAATCTACTCAACAGTGCTCAAAATGATGAAAGAGCTTAAAGATAGGTTTTTTTTTTCCTTGCTTGCTTAGTTACAGGGTACAGGTTGGATGGGGTTTTGAGGACTTGGTCTAGTGGAAGGTGTCCCTGCTGATGGCAGGAGGGTTGGAACTAGATGATCTTTAAGGTTGTTTTCAACCCAGACCATTCTCTGGTGCTACAAATGGGGGGTTTTTGTGCTTTTTGGGACATAGTGTTTCAGAGACCTGGCACTGCTGTAGAACACACTGCATACTGAATTACTAGGAAAATGAAACCTAACATACTTTTTTACTTGTAAGAGGTATGAAGAAACAGAATTCCACAGGACTGGTAAAAAAATGTGATTTGTACAAATGGATAACCTGTAACTTTGAAGCTTTTCTCCTCTATTTAGTGTAGGGCTTTAGTCCTTAAAGACGTCTTCTGTTGGTACATTAGTAATCCTAAATGAGGGACTTGAAAAATACCTCTCTCAAGGTAGAGGGAGTAACTGCTCTATTTCTACTGCTGAAAATAATTTTATATGATGTAAGTAGTTAATGCTTTTTATTAAAAAGTTAACATTTCTTGCAAATGATGTGGTGATAATGAATGGTACTTGGGTAATCCAGCTTTGTTTTACTTGAAGTTCTTTAACATCACAGCAGTTCTCTTCTGGAGGTTTTGGGTGGTGGTGGGTTTTTTCTTCCTTCCAGCAGTCTGCATACTGTGAGGTGTACATATAAAATGGAAGAAGGGATACTATAAAAATTAACTGAGATTTGGAATGCTTTCAAAAATAAAAATTTAAAAGCAAGTTTTTATTCATTGCTGTCTAGAAAACAGTGGTAACCTGGCTTCTTTTTTAGTTCTTGTTCTATAGGTAGTCCTAAAAATTTTACTGACCAAAATACCAGCTAGCTAAAAATTGTCTCCCAGTAACTGTGATACAGATAAAAGATACTAAAATGTTGTCTCATATTACTTCAAATTGTACTTTGTTTACAGACCCTTTTTCTTCAGTTACCAAATACAAGAATACAGCTGTATCAAATGTTTAAGCCAGCCTTAACAAAAGTGAATGAGCTTTAAAATAGTACTATCAGAAATCTTTTCCATTTTGTAAATGAAATTATAGCTTCTCTTAATGTCAGAATAGATCAGTCTTGCTGTTCTGGATATTCTTGTTCAAATAGTATTGAAACAGCAGGTTAAGAACTGCTTATTTGAAAACCTTGTGCAAATTGTGGCTATTCAGTCTTTCATAAATTATAGAAATTAAAATATTTTGAGAAATGGTGATGTTCCAATACTGGATGAGAAATACCACTTGAGAGCTAACTTTATGTGAAAATGACCTTTAGATGAAAATCGGATGACTAACAAGCTAAATAAAACCTCATGTTATTCTTAAGTTCTAGCATAAAGGGCCAAATGCAGACATGCTTTCTGATGCTTGTCTCAAAGCTGTGCCCCCCCATCAACTATTTTCTTTGAAATGATAGTCAAATGGGGATACAGAAAACTAAGGGAGCTATTTGCATGGGAGCAGGTAGGAGCTCAGGATAAAATACTAGGACCCTTTCTCTTTTAGTGTCTTTTTAAATTCTTAAGATTTCCTTTGAAATATGTTGCTCCTTGAGGCAGTTAGGATTTCTGCAGAGCAGTTTAGTGTGCTTTTCAGACCTAGGTGTTGGCAAGGTGGCCAGATCTAAGCACTGCTGCCTGGTTGCTGAAGAATTCTAAGGCCTTCTACTTGTGGGCATCTTCTGGTTTTGCTATGGGAATGTTTTGGATTTCACAAAAAAATCAAATTGCTATTTTATCAAAAGGATCATAAGGACAACAGGAAGCTAAAAGGAACCACATCCCTTATGGATAAATGAATGGGTATTTGGATTGGGAACAAGAAGTTGGCAAAAGAATCTGTGCACTTCTGAGGAAATCTTTTTACAGCCAGTAGCAGAGGATGATTAGGCTGTTGATGCTCTGGATCTGTCACTTCTCTGGCTAGTCAGATTGGCAGCAAGGGACTGAAGCTTCAAGGGGGACTTTTTGTCTTTTTCAGCAATAGAGTTGCTAATTTTTTTTAGAATGTGGGAGAAAGAGGTTGAAAAGGTACTATAAAGGGAAGCACTTACCTTCTTACAGGTCACTCATCAGATGATATGTAGCACCTTTAATTATCAATGTAAACAAACTTTTGGCCTCAGCATGCACTCTGCTTGAAATAAACTTGATGAGCCATCAGAAGTGGTAGATCAATATGCCTTACAAACCACTTAAAAGTACCAGGAAGGAACACAACTTTCTCCTGCAAGCTGTAGCTATAATTGTTTTGCTTAATAAGTTAGTATGAGAACATGAGCACCACTCTACCTTTTAGATTCTTTTGTTATTGTTCATCTGTACTTCAGATGCTCTTTGATCTCTGAGGCTTACTTGGATGTCATTAAACATCTGAAAATAAAATCTTTCAGTTCTGTCACTAGGCACACTAGGTTAGGTATTTGTGGGGAAGAGAAGGATATAACTAAGGTAGTTTGCTCTCAGTTAATACATAATTCTAATAATGTTTCAACTGCACAGGATGTAAAATTTACCAGGTTTGGCTGATTGCTGCCTCAGTGACTGCTATAGGTAACATATTGGTGAGAAGTGGGATCTTGACCTTGTAGATCAATCTTAGGTACGTGCATTTGAAAACGTAAGCAGTTAGGTTCAGATTTTTTTTTCTCTACTGTCACTAAAGTGTTCTGTCATATGCTGAACTTTAGTAGACAGAAGGAATAGAAGTGTGTGTGTGTTAAGAGAAAGACTTGTGAAAGCTGAAATATCCTGGTATAGTTTTGATAAAGCTGTTGCTTTTGTAGATGCTCTAAAAGTGTATTTTTAGTTGTAGGAAGCATCAGAGAAGTTGTTGCCTGGCTGATGGGTTAAACATGCCCTTTTCTTAGAGATGCAGGAATCACAGTATGATTGGTATAAGGGAGAAAAAGCATCAAAAATCACAACTTGTTTTTTAGGTGTTTATTGTTTGTATGTGTTTTAGGTGTTTATTGTTTGTGTGTGCATAGTTATCATACACTTGTTGATCAGGAATTTAGAGAAGGTCAACCAATGACAATGGATTTCAGAAACACTGCTGGGGGATAAATTCAGAAATGCTTCTCAGCTATTTCAGCATTACTTGTATGAATCTCATATTTGGGATCTGAACTTTTACCTCTTCTCTTTTTCAGTGGTTGGAGCAGCACCCAGGAAATCAGTGGGATTTATGTGGTGACCATGTTCAGTGTTTTTTCTGTTTGGGTGGGATGAGGCTGGAAGGACCAAAACACAATCACTTGACTTTCCAGGCTCTTCTTGGTTTAGATTGTCCTCTAAGCAGGTTGCATGTTCTTAAGCAAGTCCTGTGGTGTATGGCTAGGGAGACTGGCAGAGCTGCCATCATGGTGACTTAATTGTACACAAAGCTTGGTGAACTGGCAGCCTCTGTTGGCATGCAGAGACTTGAAGGGGTAGCAGTGCTGAACTGCTCTTGCAGGAACCACTAAAATAAGAGAGAATCACAATTTACTGGGAGATGGGGAGCAATTTCTACATGGTAATACCATGCCGTAGGAGCTGAAAAGCTCCTATGGAAAATAGGAAAATAGGTACAGGAAAAAGAAAAATAGGTACATCACAGCTATGGTGAGTAAGTGGTTTCACAGGTCTTTATTTTTACTAGAGATGTCTGTTTGCTAGAGACAAACTTCATTCTTTTCTCCTTGTAGAAAAACTTGTTATAAAACATATACACTTACCTGTTTTTTTTAGCTTACAGAACTTTTATGAATTAGCAAATTCAGCCTGAAATAAATCCTGAATAATAATGACTCTTTCTATTTGTTCCTGTTTAGAAACCATCTAAATAGATTTTTTTTAAAGTAGCTAAAGGAGAAACACAGGTTGATTTGCCATCTGTTCTGTGTATAGTGTACCATAACTAAGAATGGAATCCAGGAGTATATTTCTCAGTTATCTGAAATGTCAGACATTTAGTGGGTATTATTACAATGGCTATATAAATGCATTTTTTACTTGATAGAATACTCATTTTGATCTAATGAAATTTAATGGAGCTATCTATTGAGTAGGTTTTCTAGGTGAATCAAAATTAATTTATGCCCTACAAAATTGAATTCTGTACTGCCCTTGTAGTTTTTGTCCTATCACCTGAACTGGTAAGATTTCTTTGATCTATATGGACAACCCATATTCATATCTGTAGCAACCCTATGGTGAAAATAAAGATATTTTGCATGGAATATCTGTAAGTAGTAAAATTCAATGTTGCTGCGAATACGGATCAGCCTTAATTCTGATAACTGATAAAGCAAGTGATGTCATGATCATTAAAGTCTGCAGATCTTATCCTTTAAAAAAACCCAAGCCTAAGTTGGTACTAGCTCTTAAACTGATATGAGATTCATCAAGTAGGAGTTGGCTTGCATTATTTCACAGTACTTTGCCTTTTGACTGTTTGTAAGTAGACTTGGATCATATTGAAATACTTGAAAATGCATGTTTTGGGAATATTTTGTTCACTGTCACATTACTAGTTATGAAGGCCCTCAGTTCTGTCTTGGGGTTTTTTTTGCAGATGATTCAGCTCTAGAAGAAAGACTTGTCTTCAGAAATTCCTTTGAAAGCACAATGGATGCATTTTAAAATTCTACAGAAGTCGTCTAGGAACAAGAACATTGGACTTTGAGGAATAACAGTTCAGAGAGCCCAGAAATTGGTCACTAATAAAGCCTCTTTGGCCATACAGCTTGGAAATGAATACCATTGAGACAGCAAAGCTTGAAGAGCATATGGAGGGTCAGCCAAATGAGACTTCTAATGGCTACTCACGACCTACTCTCTCAGTCAGTGAAGAGAACAAAAATGGCACTAGCAAACCAAAGGGCTTGTCTAATGGCTTGCGAAAAACAGCAAAGAAGTATCCTGATTACATCCAGATTGCTATGCCTGCTGAATCTAGGAACAAATTTCCTCTGGAATGGTGGAAAACGGGCATTGCCTTTATCTATGCTCTCTTCAACTTGATTTTAACAACTGTCATGATCACTGTGGTCCATGAGAGAGTACCTCCAAAGGAGCTGAGCCCTCCCTTGCCTGACAAATTCTTTGATTACATTGATCGTGTGAAATGGGCTTTTTCTGTATCAGAAATAAATGGAATGATACTGCTTGGATTATGGATAGTCCAGTGGTTGTTTCTTAGATACAAGTAAGTTAGCAATATTTTTTTTTCTGCTCTATGTTTATATTGCTCATTTTGGGAAGAAGAAATCGTATAGTAAAATCTGTAACAATATTGTAGAATAGGGCTGGCAGGAAAATAGGGAGGGTTGTTTACAAGGGATACAAAGGGATAGGTTGTTTACAAATGTTCCAGTGTCTATGCCAGATATGGAAATACAGGTTTTCTGATTATTGAATAATGTTTTTGAATTCTGAATTTCTGACACCTATGTTGTAGTAGTCAAATTTATGCTGATGTTAGGTTTTTCAAAGTGTGTTTACTACCCTGAGGATGTTTAAACTGAGGAAATCATGATGATGTAAGAAAATCTCATCCAAATTTGAGGAAGAACCCCCTGTCCTCTACAGCTAAATAAAAGTTTTCTCCTGTGTCTTTTAAAAACTATATATATTTAAGACAAGAATGTGGCTGTAGTATGGCACTAAAAAGAAAAGGTCACAGAGTTGAGGAAAACTGACTGCACCTGTAAGTTAGACTGAGGCCATGTTAAATCGGTGGGAGCTTCACACTGTAAGGAGCTAACAGGACTAAAAGCTGAAGAGGGATGTTTGAATACTTGATTCAGAGAAGTGTATGGTGGAGAGCTGGGGTGGAGCTGCTCTTTCATTCTAAGGATTTAGCTATCTAATGAAGCTAGAGCTCCATAACTGTTGAATATCCTGCATGTAAACTTTGCACTCAATCTGTTTCTCCCCTTTCCTTACTTTCAGGTCAATAGTGGGACGCAGGTTCTTTTTTATAATAGGAACTTTGTATCTGTACCGCTGTATTACCATGTACGTTACCACCTTACCTGTGCCTGGAATGCATTTTCAGTGTGCACCAAAGGTAAGAGTCTTGGCCTCTTGCTTCTTGCCTTAATCTCTGCATCAGTCCTGATGGCTCCTTAGAACAAATAGAAGATAATGTTTCAGATATTATGTAATAACAGAAATTACTTTCAGTTGATGTCTTCAGAAACAAAGGTGGTGATAAACCAGAACTTGTGTGATGACAGAGCCTCAAATTGTTGATGCAGTTGGGTGCTCCCTTTCAGAACATTTTAGGCTGAAATAGTGCTGCTACTAAATAAATCAATTTGCTTCTGAGGCTCAAGCTAATCACTCTTAATACTGTAGCAATATTTCTTTCTTATATGGTAGGATACCCAAGGTCAATACTGTAATTCATAGGCTGATATGCAAGCTTGTGTTGCTGTATCCCTTTAGAAACCCCCACTGTTATGTGCTTTGCCTAGTTTCTCACACTCTTTGGTCATGAGCTATTGCAATGCCTGAAGTCAGCTGCCTGTCTCTGCTTCCAGCCTGCAAAATGTATAGGAATGTGACTTCAACGAGTTCAGCTGTGTAAATGAATGATGCATACAGAAACAAGGATGTGCTACTAGTTTTACAAAAATATTTTAAAAATAATGACACTGGAGTTAAGTGGTGACATAAAGGAGTTGTTATTCCCACTTTAGGTTACTAATAAAAAGTCGTGGACTTAAAATTTCTTGGAACAAACTCTATTGTTTGCTATATTGAAAAAAAAGTATTGCCAGTTTAGTGGGGGGTTAAATTTGTCACCTCTTGGATAAGATTTCCAGTATTTAGTTACAGCATCATGGCTGTTGTCATCTACATTGAGACAACTTGGGGATATAGTGGATGAATTACTTCTCTTATTAATCAGTATCTATTTGAAAATGCTTTTTTAAACTGCCACTATTGTAAAGATTTAATGGTTAAGTTTTATTGTAAAGATTAATGGTTTTGTTCTAACAGCTTAGGGAATGACTATGTAAGACTGTGTATTACGGAGTGAGAAGAGGTAATCAAAAGAAAATGCAAGTGTCTCTGCTGAAAGTGTATTTTGCTAGCATTAAACCAGGATTAATTACTCGAACTCTGGAAAAAACATTTGGTGATAATTCTTCTGGATTTGTTTTGTCATATGTCAATATTTTTTGGTTATGGAAAACAGTTAGCCATTTTTCTTTTTTTTTCCTAGAGTTAATTTAAAACAGCTAGCTAAAACTGCCTAGTATCTGTGAGAAATCAAAAGCTGGTCCTAATACGTGCCTTAAAAATGTACATCATCTAAATATGAGTTAAGTCCTGACTGAGTTTGTAACTAGATCTAAAATGAAGTGAGTTTGAGGTTTTCACTCTGTAGAAATATTGGGCAGCTCTGAATAGAATAACAGAATTGGTATGCAAGGTTGTACCAGTTTTTAATGGGTTTCATTGATTCTGCTGTCAGAGACCTGACCTTACAAATTTTTAATGTTTACCTCTTCAGTATATTCTGCATCTCATTCTTATAGAATGCATATTTTAGAATAGCCTGGGAAAGTATAGACAGAATGCTAGTGTTACCAAACTGATCTTTATCATCTGTCAGCTTTGAAATGCATGTTAATTTGTTTGAGAATATATGAAAGAAACCCAAAGAAAATGAAAATAATTTGTCCTTTTATCCATGTCTCCCTGTGTCTCTCTATATCTGTTTGGGCAAGAAGTTTACTTGAGTAACTTACGGTGTATCTTAAAATTTATTTTATACTTCTTTCTGGTGTTCTAGTTGAACGGAGACTCTCAGGCAAAGGTTCAGAGAATTCTGCGACTGATTTCTGGTGGTGGTCTATCCATAACTGGATCACACATCCTGTGTGGAGACTTCCTGTTTAGTGGACACACTGTAGTGTTAACGCTGGTCTATCTGTTCATCAAAGAGTGTAAGTGATTCTATTTCAATGCATTTTCTTGTTCATCTTCGTCGTACTGGGAAAATGAATGACAAAAGTATTTGTAAAACTACTGCCCTCCAAAAGTTACTTGTCAGTTGTACAGACTGTATTTATATGGGTTTGAAACAAATTGAGTGGAAATGGAACTGTGGCTGTAGTAAAATCATGAAATGGTTAAGGTTGGCAGGGAGCACTGTAGGTTACCTAGCCCAACCTTTCTGCTCAAGCAGAACTGTGGCTATAGTAAAATCATAAAATGGTTAAGGTTGCAAGGGAGCACTGTAGGTTATCTAGCCCAACCTTTCTGCTCAAGCACAGTTCTGTAGAGCACGTTGCACAGGGCTGTGTCCAGACAGTTCTTGAATGTTTCAGGTGAGGGAGACTTCACAGCCTCTCTGGGCAGTCTGACCCAGTGCATGGTCACCTGCATAGTAAACATGTGCTTCCCACATTTAGGTAGAATTTCCTGCTTGATGCCTCTTGTCCTATGGCTTGGCACCAATGAGAAGGGCCTGATTCTGTCCTCTTGACACCTTCCATTCAGATACTTAGATACATTGACGAGGTTTCCTCTCTTCTCCAATCTCCAATCTAAGCAGGCCTCTTTTCCTGAGAGAGGTGCTCCAGTTTCTTAATCATCCTCATAGCCCTCCACTGGACTTGCTCCACATCTGTCTTGTATTAGGGAGCCTGGATGTATTAGGGATTCCAGATGTGCCTGACCAGGCTGAGTAGAGGGTCAGGATTACCTCCATCAGCCTGCTGGCAACTAATCTAACTAATGTACCCCAGGCTACTCTGCCCTTCTTGGCTAGGAGGGCACTGCTCGTGGACAGCTTGGCCACCAGGACCCCCAGGTACTTCTTAGCCAAGCTGCTTTGCAGCAGGTTGGCCTTCACCCTGTAGTGGTGCACCAGGTTCTTCCTTCCCAAGTGCAGAACCCTGGACTTGCCCTTGCTGAGTTTCAAAAGGTTCTGCTCTGCCCATCCCTCCAGTGTGTGAGATCTTCTGAAGGGCAGCACAGCACTACTCCCCTGAGCTTTGTATCCTCAGCAGACTTGCTGAGGATGAACTCTGTCCCTTCATCTAAGTTGTTGATGAGTCAGTTAAACAATATTGGGCACAGTTTGAACTTTTAGATTGAACCAGTCTGTGCCACTGATTAAAAACTCTCCAAGCTCTGCCATTCAGCCAGTTCTCAGTCCACCCTCACTAATTGTCCAGCCTTGCCTGTGAGTGTCAGAAGTCTTGCTTGAAGTTCACATAGACAACATCCAGTTGTCTCCCGTTATCTATCCAGCCAGTTGTCCAGATTTTGAAGGCAGTCAGGCTGGTCAAGCATGACTTCCCTATGGTGAATCCATGTTAATTACTTCTGATCACCTTCTTGTCTTCCACATGCTTAATGATGGCCTCAAGGGTGATCTGTTCCCTCACCTTCCTAGGGATTGTGTGGGCTTTAATTAAGAGCTAAATATGTCACCTCTATCTTTATGGAAGTGTTTATTGCTTGATTAAAATGAGATAGCTTTTCATAATTTGTTGACAGGTGATTTAAATTTTGGATAAAAGATGCTGTAGTAATTATGCACACTAGCTCTGTGCAGGTTAGCTGCAGGGTGTTGTAGGGAGTTTTGTGGCTTGAACACAGCATCATTGCATACTTATACTGCATCCAGAAGCAAAGTTTTCTCAGGTGTGCTGTACATTAGTTACTGCAAGCATTGAAAAGTTAATTCATGCTCTTTGGATGTCTTGTGCTTGAGTCTCCTGCTTAATGCTTCTTGTAGTTGATAAGAATTTGGCAAGCATGCAGAAGATGCAGTTGTGGTTTCCTACTTTGCTTCATATTGCTTTGGGCATGGAAGGAAAAATCTTCGTGCTACACTGAGAGCGTCTGTTGAAGTGTTAGAGAACTTAGCACTGACTTCTAAATCTAATATATGGTAAGCAGTGCTTCTATCTTGGGAGCTTGGCCACTCATGAATACGTAGTGGGGAATTCCCTTCTCAGTTCATATGTTTGGAGTTGGAGTTTTCCCTCCTGTCATTGTATCCCAAACTATGCAAATGCTAGCTTGGCTCATGGGAATGTGTAATTCTTACTGAAACAAAAATAAGCTGAACCAGCATTAGTTTGCCTTCCTTTTTTTTAAAATGTTGAGGGAACAAGGTGCTGCAGTGTTTTGTTCTGCCTTAAACAAAAAAACACAATATCAAAGAGCCTCTTGAATGTGATAGACTCCAAATTGCAGATTTGAGGTGTTCTTTCATGAACAGTGATTGGAGATGCTGATTATAGTCTGATGATTCTTAGACCTAGGTCTTTCCTGTGATGTGAATATTATTGGGGGAATGGCATTTGTAACTCATCAAATAAATGAGCAATATTAGGAAAATTGCCTAATAGCAGAGTTATTGTTTGCCTTGTTTTGTCTGTTATGTTGTATGTTAATGCTCTTCATATACTCAATTGTACCAAGAAAGATGAAAACAACCCAGTATTTTCTTGGCTAGTTTGTCCTCTATTTTATAGTGTAAGGGAATGGAGCAACTTTATCCTACAATTTTTGTAATAAGCTCTTTGGCTGCTGCCTAATTGTTAGGCATATATTTCACTGAAATTGTGCTCGATAAATGAGAAATGCATAGCTTTCTTTTTTTTACCTCCCATATAATGATCAAAATGTTATCTGAACCAGAGTGTAAGCCCTATAATTGCTCTGAATTAGAGGCTGCTTGTGGCAGTCTCTTTTGCTCTTTTGGTAACATGTCTTTGGTGTAAGATGCATTCTGAGGTTTTTATGTCTGGCTTAGTGGAGTTTTTGCTCTGCTCTTCTCTTCCTTTCCTACTCTGCCATTTTCTCACGTATTTTCTGCACACCACATTTTTCACCAGAATAGTTATTAGTATTTTTAGCCTTGGTATGTCTGTCTTGCTCAATGCTGTTTTCATCAACTTCTTGAGATTACTTGGCTTCTTACCTTAAAAAAGAAAAAAATCAATAGGTGGAGGTCTGTCTGCAAGGTTTCAGGGAGAGTTAAGAAAATTTATTGTTCTGACACTTGCCTGAAAAAGTGGCCCTGCAGTTATTATTTTGCACAGGCCTCTGAGAGCTTGCTGGGTAGGCTTGTTGAGATCAGTAACTTTTCTGCTGATATTGTGTTAAAGGCTGACCATTGCCCCACAAGGCAAGAGGTGCCAAAACCTCCCACTGTGAGTGAAATGAAGCCAGTTAGCCTGTCAGAAGTTATGAATGGTGATTGTGACATTCAGGGCATTTTTTGAATGGGGAAAGAAGTACAGGAGAAGTTTTCCACTGAAGTGGCTGAAATGCATTTTGAATAGCTTCACTCCTGTTTGTTAAATCTTTCACTACAGCATATAAATTCACATACTGTCCTTTTCTGTACAATGTATTTTGTTTGACAGAACTGAGGCTTCATGCAAATGAATTAAAACCTAAGAATTAAAATTAGTGTCTTTTTCTGTTTAATTTGTGATCTCTGCTCAGGCTGTATCAATTCTAGAGACTTGAGCTTACTTGAATATAGACTGTGGAAAGAAAAGATTAAATACAACCAAGTTAAATAACCAAAGTGTGTATTTTACCTCGATTTTGTCTCTTCTCTGCACCCTTAATGATTTAACTGGAAAACTTAATTTCACTAGAAAATGGGTGGCAACGTCATCTAACTAACCCATCTTGTGCTCACTTTAAAAAGTAAGAACACCTCAGTAAGTTTGCACAATTTATTATGTAGGTTCATACACATCAAAGCAGGGGGTCTGTACCAATGTGATAAGAGTTACATTTTCAAATTTAGTAGCCTTAAATTAATTTTTTTATCTTTTCCTCTTGCTTTTGTGGATTGTTATAATAACAGATGGCTTTTTGCTGTGGTTTTTTCCCCTTCACCTCTCTGTCTCACAGATTCACCACGTCATTTCTGGTGGTATCACTTAATCTGCTGGCTGATGAGTGCTGCTGGCATCATCTGCATCCTGGTTGCTCATGAACACTATACCGTGGATGTCATCATTGCCTACTATATCACCACACGGCTCTTCTGGTGGTACCACTCCATGGCTAATGAAAAGGTGAGTGGCCTTCACAGTCAGTGTGTAGCCTCCAGTTGTTAAAATTGCCTAAAAGCTGAAGTTAGTTCTTAATTTCAGAATAAAAATAGACGTTCCATATTGAAGTTTAAACAGAATGGGCAAGGAGTTTTGCTTCATTGTTATTTATGTAAATAATATTGATTTGTATTAAAAATATTTTTTGAGCTTTTGAGGTTTTAGTGCTGTAGTTGATGTATAGAATAGCCCTTCTTTGTCTCAGCTTATGAATAAACAGTAGTTGAGTAATAAAATTTCTGGCAAACTGAAATTACCTAGTCCTACAATTCTTGTGTAAATGTCATTAAAGGTACACTGTTCATAAGGTTGCTGCTGCTGTTGTTTCAACAACACTTTCAAGTAGAAGCATTGCTCTTAAGCCCATTTAATCTAATTCTCAGCTATTACTCATGAGTGAAAACACAACATGCCTGAAAGCACTCACATTGAAAACTGCTTGAGTGCATTGTTGCCCAAATTCTGCACAGCAACAAAGCATCCCTTTGTGGTAAAGATGCTCAGTTTGTAGTATGTATTTGGACTATAATGTATGTCTCAATTCTGTGTTTCTAGGCTAAATACTCAGTCCTTGCAGAAATGCATGCAGATGCATTGCATTTTTGCCGTTGTCTTGACTCAATGTAATTGATTATAAGCCTTTAAACTGACAGTTGTCTTTTCTTATTTTATGCTTGTGCCAATACAGACTTTAAAGGTGTCTTCGCAGACGAATTTTCTCTCTCGAGCCTGGTGGTATCCAATATTTTATTTCTTCGAGAAGAATGTGCAAGGCTCTGTTCCTTGCAGTTTTTCCTGGCCAATATCTTGGCCTCCCAGCTGCTTCAAATCTTCATGCAAAAAGTATTCACGGGTTCAGAAGACAGGAGAGGACAATGAAAAATCTACCTGAAGGAAAGCATCTGCTGTCTTTTTCATTTTTGATTTTTTTTTTACCAAAACATTAATGCTGTAACCAAAGTTCTTAGGAAGACTGTAACTGAAGAAGTGGACCAAGCTTCTGTGCAATTGATGGAAAGACAATTGTAGACACATATATTGCATTTCAGATGTTTTCCTCTCATAAGGCTGTACAGACCTATTCTACTCTTCAGTGCTAATGAAATGCACCATTGATGGGATTTTTTTATTTAAGAAAAAATGGAGCAGGACTGTGCTTTATTAATGAGATAGAGGTGCCAAAGACCACAGTAACACTTCCATTACTATCACTCATCCACAGAAGCACCCAAAAGTCTCATCTTCAGAGCTCAGGAGTGCGTAAGGGCAAAACCATGCTGACATGTAAAGGCACGATATTGGCATATTGAGGTGTATAAAAAAAATAACACAGTTGTGGGAAGTGGTTTGTTGCATTATTCTTGCTAATGAAGGTAAGGCCTTTGTGTGACTGGTACAGCTGGAAGCGAGTCTGACTTTTTTACACACTGTGGGTATGAATATCTTAGGACTCTAAAATACTGCTTACCACCATTAACTCCCATGTATACTACTATATACCAATTTTTACATTTTTATTAGTAATTTTATATTTCAACAGTTGTGCTACCTGATGAATTTGCAAATTAGAAACAGCTGCTAGCATCAGAGCTCAAGGAGCCTAAAATTTTATTTTTAGTAAGGGACACAGTTTCAACATCTAAATCCTGAATTACAGCTGGCCTTGTGTGTACATAGCTATACAGTGCCTGTCAGTGTATATAGATGGAGATGTACAGAAAAGCACACACTTTAAACAAAATTATTTACTGGGAAGAGCAGTCATGGAGTTTGTGATGCAGACAGAAGTTGTACCGCTCTCACCTGCTTGAGGAATGCAAGGCCAGGTCCAAAATGGGGCTACATTTAAAATAAACATTTTAATTCTAGTAGCAATCTCTTGCTGAAGCTATGTAGCAGGTTTGCTTGGGAGCCATAGTTCTCCGTTGAATTTCTTTTTCTGTCTTTTACCTCTTGACACATGTTTCTGTGACTTACTTTAAAAAAACCAGCCAAACAAAAAAGTGCTAAGGTGATATATCTCCAACAGCAGCATTTCTTCAATTACAACTGAAAATAATTTCATAATGAATAAGAAATGACACTGTGGTAGAACTCAGAAGTAGATTACCTTTTTTCCCCAGAGTTTCAGTCCAACTAAAATGGCTATTTAAACAAGTTGGCTGAGAATAGGGGAAGTTACCATGGGGTGAACATGTAACAAAACCACAGATTAACAGCTACCTGTTTCTTGTTGGTTTGTATTGTTGTGAAAGCAAAGTAGGAAATTAGCACACCATGTTCAGGCATTTATATTCTGTATTAATTTCTCCAGTTAACTCAATATTATTTTCAGATCTTCACTAAAACAATGAAAAGATAAAACTACATTAAGTGTTGAGGTGATAGTAATATAAATGAAATGCTGCATATTTTAACAATGTCTTGAAGTGAGTGACAAGTGTGACCACAATTTAAATAATGACAACTTGTTTTTAGAAAGTCCAGTTAAAGTTATAAAATGAAATACAGAATATTTAAATATAATAATTTTCAGTTAAGGGGATAATTTCTCTGAGTTGTACATGAGAATATTTTTGATGTGAATTACAAGTATTTTTGTGCATTATCAAAATAATACAATAAAAAGTGTTCCTTTCAATATATTTTTGGGAAAACTTAGTTAAGAAAGAAATTCTGCTGCAGTTTGGTTTTATTTAAAATGAGCTTCGTACACTCTGAAATGTGCCCCTGAGGTTGTGTGTGTATGGGCATATCTGTGCTTTCATTTGCTTGCTTCTAGCACCCCTTGAACAGCTAAAAAGGCAGTATCAAAAAACTTTTGAATCCTTTTTCTGTCATATGAATGAGTCTGTTCAACACCAATCAGTAGATCTCCTGAGATACTTGTTATATCAGTACTACTTCATAGACCATAATTTTTAAAGCTAAAATCTAAGCTTTGTGATACCTTAAATATGGTCATGTTAATCCACTTGTAGTGAGGAGTTACAAATGGATTTCATTAGTGGGCACTGTGCCTTGAAAACAGCATGATGAAAAGCATTACCTAAGGAGCTTAAGCAGTGGTTTTTATCTGGTGGCTGAAAAATAAACACTTTGACAGTGGGATTTTTGTAATAGATCTGCAAAGCAGGCTTTCTTCATGCAGGATGAGGTGTTTGGGGCTTTTTACACTCTACTCCTGTTTCTGAAAGAAAAAATATGTGAAAGTGATGAAATAGAACCAAGTAAAGACTCTGCTTTTGTTGGGCTGTGTGAACTTTGATTCTAGTGCTGAATTTGATAGAGGCTTCTATCATAATACAAAAGGAAAGTTTAAGTAGCAGCTCTAGCTCAAAATGCTTGATTCCTCTTCTGGCTCAGTCTTCCCTGAAGTGCTTAATATTTATGCATTGTATGAAAGCTCTCAAAGGGGTATGTGTGTGTTTGTTAAATTAGCAGAAAGCCCCAATTCTCCATGCTCTCTATAGCTTCCAACTGCTTTTACAAACCTGGACGGTATAACTGTATTTGACAACTCTTTAGACCTATATGTTAGGGGATAAAATGGGGTAAGTAATGGTATATTCTAGTCTTACTCTTACAGTAGTTTATCCAATACAAACAACAACTGCTACATAAAAATTACTAATTGTAACATCTTGGTGGTCATTGTATACAAATGCCACAAAGCTTAAAGTATAGTTTCATCCTAAGAGGCAAGAGATTGCAGTAGGGAAAAAGGAAAACTTGGACTTTCCTTAGGCCTACAATGAAGTGGTCAGTATATTGTTTGGTCTGTATATGCCCAATACTTCACAGTGTGTCACTAATTATTTTTTCCTAGTTACAGTAATATTTCTCAGATGTCACATGAGATACCCCTTTACTGTGACTATAACAGTGCTCCTCTCAACTGAAGAGCATTTACATGTTGAACTTTACTGACACTTAATAAAGAAAACCACTACATTTGTATACCTGACCTATCAGGATGACTTAAATGCTGATGGCCTTTCTTAAAAAAGCCGAACATAAATTTAAATCTGGATTGAAAATGTTAACCTGAGCATTTAAAGAAATGTGCTAAGTGGTCATGCTACAGATGCTTACTACTAATGCCAGAAATCAATGTTTACTTGAAAACACTGTAAACGGGCACCTTTTTTGGTACGTGCTGAGCACTCCCATGTGGACATAAATGGTACTAACTGTTAGTACAGTCATCCTTCACTGCTGTTTCCTGGGAAAGATCGCCACAGGTGGCGTGGTAGCAGAAATAGCTGTGCTAAACATTGCTATGAGCCCTACGACTGGATTTGCTGCCCTCCTTGAAAAAACGGTTGGGAGAGAAGGAAAGGAAAAAAAGTGTTTGTTAAAATACACAACAGAGACAGAAGTGGGAAGACTTAAAAGAGATGAGAGAACCATTCTCTTAATTGGATTATTGCAAATCCACTTACTAGGGTCTTAAATCAGAATCTGTTCAATCTCTGGCTTTCTCCTATCAGTAGTATCTGGCTAGACAGTTTATCCTAAGTTCTTTGGTACTAACCCAAATTGTTCTTATCATTTCATTAGATGGGATTTACTGTTCTAGAGACAGATCCATTAGCTTCAGTGCAAGGTGAAGTCTTTCCATTAACTTTAAATGAACTTTCCCATACCTCTGTGTTGGTTTTTGTGTTTATTTGCAGGGATTTTTTTATTTTTTAGTGGGTTTTTTTTGTTTGGTTGGTTTTTGGGTTGTTTTTTTTGTGGTTTTGGGGTTTTTTGTTTGTTTGGTTGGTTTTTTTTAATGCATAAACCTTGAATCTTAAAGATTCATGGGGTAATTTTGAAAATGGGTCCAAGCTGCCAGATGGACTGAAACCATTTTGCCATACTGGCAAATCTAATAGTTGTAAAACTCCATTGTCATCTAGATATTTTTACAATATGCATGTTTTGGACTTACCCAGAACTCTTATATGGGCACACAAAATTAGAGTGATGCTATAAGATTGAATGCTTCTGCATTGAAGTGTTCTATTCCAGACATTGTAAAATTAATGCCTTAAATTCAGTTATTGAGAATAGGGATCTTAAATGTAAATACTCCTACTAGGCATCATTCAAATGAATATTGCTGCTTAAGTGCACATGAGAAAAATATCCTAGCATGCCATTAAAGTAACTTTGCTTATAAGTAAGCCTTCATGTGCCTCTTTATGATGCTTCTTAGAATCCAGAGAGAAGTGCTGTGAAACAGAGAATAGAAACAAAGGCATTTGTTGTAGTATTTATAAGGAAAAGGAAGGAAGATGAAAAACACTGAAGTAGATGGTGATCATATATTGCATTAAATTGAGCTAAAACTACACCTAACTTCTTAGAAGTGTAGATTTAAATTGTGTGATAGTTCTGGAAAAAAAAAACTCAGACCTATAAGGAAGCCGCAGTATTAAGCACATCATTCTGTGGTACAACTGTGTATCTCTGCTGGCTCTCATCCATAACTTAGAATATAAAAACAAAACCCAACTCAGTGAGAGATGCTTGGAGATTAAAATACTTAAATATTATTAGCAGTCTTCTGTAAGTAGTTCCTACCAGCTGTCACTAATAGTTTCTAAAACAAGAACAAAGTGCTGCAATGCTTAACAGATATTGAAGCTTTTTTCTAGTTGGCTTCAGTTTCCATGGATTTAACCATATGATAAATCTTATTAACCTAGAAAGCAGCACGTAAGTATGCCAGGCTGGATACAGGTAGTTCATGTATTGCAGGGAAACTTTTCAGTTCTGAACTCATCTTTCCTAACTAAACACTCAATGCCTGAATTATTTTTAAAGATGAACAGTACTGTGCAGTCTATAACATGTATATGAAATACTGGTGTTGAGGATTCCTTCTTTCTACTGTAAATCAGTGATTAACAACCCACAAAGCTTTGTCTTGTTTTCAGTGAAAATTTTTTAATTGCAAAGGACTTGGAGTTGAACAAATAGCTATCTGTTTGTTTTCTGTGGCTGTTGGCTGCGTACTAACCTTAGAGATGCAAACTAGGCAGGAGGAGAGGGCAGACCACTTCTTGCTGGGAGGAGCAGTGTGTGACTTTTTGAATTTAAATTATATTTGCTGCATGTTACAAGCAGTCTTACCTGTACTACAGTTGAAAAATTATGCTGTATTATGCTATTACAGTTAGTTTGCACTTTTTCAGATGATTCTGTAGTGGTTTACCCAGTCTTGCTGGATGAGGAAGTGAATGGTTTTGTCCTTTACTTGCTGTCTGTATGGTTAAATATAACTGGTTTTAGTTCTGGTAAATGTCAGTGGAAAAACTGCAGATCCCTTGGATACAGTACCTAAGGTATTTTGAGGTGTCTGTGCATGGGATTCTTCTAGGAGAAATACTCTTCTTTAAAGCTGTGCTTGAATAATAATAATAATGTCAGCTCTTGCATTTTCTCTCAGCATAATACAGTCTTTAGGAGGTTAGCATTTGTGGCACTGCAAAGAATTACTACAGAAGAATCTCCTTTGTGCCAATTGAGATCATTTTTCACAAAGTATCTTTGCTGAAATATGTTCGAAGATGACTTTTGGGGTTTGTGGTTTTTGTTTTTTTAATTAAGAGAAAAAGTGGTCATAAATAGTCTGAAATAAAAGCATCTTGAGCAGTTGGGGTCAGGCACCATGCAGGCACATGAGTGTGGAAAGGGGTTTCTTTCATAAGCAAGATTGGATTCAGATCAGTGGGACTGTTTGCTTTCTAAATTTTTTTTTTTAAATTAAAGATGGTAGATGTGCTGAGAATACCAAGAGGAAATTTATCTCCCTGCTTACTTTTACCTCTACCATTAAAGTGCTTGTGTATGAACCTTAAGAAATGTTACTGAACCCCATCCCCTCTTACATTTTTACTAACTTAGCAGTGCTTCGTTACTGCTGTAAAAACTGGGTTTGCATTCCACTTGTTTCAGTTTGTTGCCACTCAGAATGCTGCTTATGCTGAAGCCTGGGCTGCTTTAGACTCCTGTCTAACTACCTCTGCTTCTACTAATTCTATTTTCTAGATGACTGAATACAGAATAGTAGGATTTACATTTGAGAAGGCCTCATAATTAACCCTAAAGCCAAAGGTATTTGTGTCAGACACATCTTTGCACAATTAGTACTTGAAAATAATTTCAGGTTTCAAAACCTAACATGCTAGGACATAGTTCTTTTTCCCTCAGGAATAAAATTCTTGCTTCTTAAATGTTTAGAACATTATTTTCATAATTGAGATGAGCATGTGTGAGATGTGAAGAAGGTTCTGCTAGCTTTTGAGGTCAGGGTTATACCAAGGAACCTGAAAGCAAAAGCAGAAATAATGGTTTGATGGCTGTGATTCTCATGCTTTTCATGTGACTTTGAAAACTCTGACTTCCCTAAAAACAGCACAGGACGTGGCTTTGGCTGCAACGTGGTTTCATCCTTGTCAGCTGCCAGCTTTTCTTGCATGACTTCTCCTAGGTTGGATCCTGTATATCCATAGCTCTGTATGTCAGTTGGAGGTGTAGATCTAACCTTGGAAAAACTAGGCAAGAAAAGATGTTGGCTGCTGAGGAACCCTACAAGGTAATATAAGAATGCTGTAACGTGTGCATGATAAGAAGCTGATAAGATGGCATTGTTCTGTAGCTTCAGGGTCCAGTTCTGCAAACACCATGCAGCAGACTATTACAATAACAAACAGAAACCTTTTGTGCTGTAGTTTCTACTGATCTTTGCAAACTGGGTGTCATTTTAATGTAAATTCTTCACAATTAGCAAGAATTGGCTTTTACATTGTGAAACTTTCAGGATGACACTTTACAACTGATACTTTGTCAGGTGACTGAGTGTTATGGTTTGCTGTATACCTGCAAGAGGTGCTAGAGGTAGAGTTGTGATTTGTGCTGTAATCTGTTCACTGTGTTAACAAAACCCAAACCAAAACCAACTGTTGCACTAGCTGTACTTTGAAAAAAGCAATAATGGGAGCATCTTGTAGCTTTTCTCTCCAGAGGTGCTGTCTGTTGTGATCACTTCACTGTCAACTGTGAATTTGCTAAAAACATGTTAAAGAAATTGTCCTATGTGGTTTATTTGGCACATACAAGTTGAAATTTTTTATGGTCAGCCTGTGTACTAATGAATACAGCTGGACTATTTACATAACCACCCACATCTTTAAAAATTAAAAACCATTATATCCATTTATGGTGCTAATAATCTCAAATATTATACAGAGCTGGTATTCTCTTATTACACATGAACACTAAGGAAAGCTGTTGTGACACCTTTTCAATAAAACAAAGTTTCTCTACATTTTAAGCTTGTTCCAAATGCTTTTTATATAAATACAACACTTTTCTATTTGTTTTATATAAAAACTGCAAAATAGTATTTTAATGCAGGAAAATATTAGGAGTGTATATTGTTCTAAATTACATGTCCAATTCTAAATTTTCATACATTTTTGGATAGCTAATCTTCTGAAACTCAGTCTGAAATGTAAGAATTGTACTAGGTAGGATTAAGGGACAGGCTAGTAGTTTAAAGGAAATCATTCTCTGGCTTCATCGTCACTGTTGAAGCCTTGGAGACAGAGGGAGAGGATGTGAAATGGACAAAGCTGTATTGGGAGGACGCTGATTATGCAGTGTAGATGTATATTTTGCTGAAACTTTAAGAAAACCGAAACAACTTGTGATGGACATGACCATCACAGTGACTGTTGTGTAACTATCTAAAGAACAGAAGTGAAACAACATAATTGTCAAGGCAGTTCACAGTAGTATATTCTAAAAACACGTGAAAGAACCTTAAACTAGATTGTTTAGATTGTTTAGATTGTGAAACAAAGTAATTTTCTAGCTTTGTTTGAAAGCTTCACAAGCACCTTTTTCTTAAGATGAAAAACTATCTTGTGCCTTCTGTTGCAGAAGCTATTGTTGCCTTCCCCCCACACCTTTGGTTATGATTTTGTTGTATATAATGGACAGCACACTTGCAGATCTTTCTGAGAGGCATTTTTGGGCAGCAGTACCTACACTTTGTACCCAGAGAGAATACCAAGCCTTTAGTTCTTGTTAAAGGCCCCTTACCTGTGAGCTTGCAGTTGTGAAAGTGTCTGCCTGTGACAGGTATGGCAATCCTGTAGTCAGCTCTTGGGTGAGCACGATGCCCTTAATTCATCGGGACGCCTGAACGTGCGGAGCGGGTGCCGTGTGCAGGTGCACTGCTGGCACTGCAGCACAGTGCTCTGAAATGTTGTACCCTCAGTTCCTATCCTTCAAACACTAGAATAAATTCTCTTTAATCACTTCCACCTTGTACTTCAAGAAGTAAGTGGGCTTCCCTAAGATCTATTTGATGGAACTTCCATGTCAGTGCAAAGAATATTCTGTGTTTAGAGTAACTTGATTTAAAGCGGAAACAAGCCCACCATCTAGAATAAAACCAGGGCTGGGTGTGGTTTTTGTTGTGTGAAGGTGGATAGTCTAGTGACAATAGTCTGGATTGTCTTCCTATTTATCTCAGTGCCTGCATTAATAGTAGGTCACTTGGAAAAGCCAAAGATTGAACAAAGTCATCCATAATAGTCCTAAGCCACATTGAAATATAATTTTCTTATCTTGATTACTAAATGCTTCAGAGAAAATGGACTATATTTTTTTCATTTACCAAAAAAAGTGCAATACTTAGAGAAATATTAAGAGGCAATTGGTTGCATGTTTTAATGCCCTACAAAAACAACCGTTGTGACATGTGACATGCACTTGACCAAAAGCGGGTTTTTTTTAGCTTTAGCTGCTGTGTTACAGAAACATGTTTCAGTGCACTAGTGTAACTCAAAACTTTCAAATATTTTCAGTGTGCTTTTGACAAGGAGAGTGTTTTTTTATTAATAAAGTGCCTGTGGAAGTAAAAATCCAAAAGTTGCCTGCAAGCTCAAATAAAGCAAATAAAACCACAGCCCATACTTGCAGAGAATGGGTGCTAAGTCAGGAGCTGCAGAGAACAACTTGTCAGCAGTCCTAAGCATTGATAGGATTCAAAGATGAAGTTTGAGAGAAGAATATTATGTTGCTTTTGAGAGTTTACTGTGTTAATTAAACTTCCAATGCTTCTGCTTGGGCCTTAACTCTGTAACTTGGTTATCTTGAAGGAAAAACTAGTTCCTTTGAACTATTCTATTTTTAATGCTTGTTTTCACGATAGTCTTTACTGGTGGGGATTTCTGTTTGCTAGTTATATGGAGCTATTTTTTGACCTATTAAAAGTGGAATCACCAAATGCTTTGGTTCCTCAGGGGTAAAAGAGTTTGAAGAATGGTTTTTCCTTAAGTGCAGAATCAAAGGGGGTGTAGTTTTTATTACACAGGTGCTAGGACTGAAGAGGAAGGATTTCCATGGAACGTACTATAGTGCTAGAACTTGTATGTGTAGTTATTTGGGGTATGCAGAATATTAGTAAAGTACTTGGATATGTTTTGCTGTTAATTTCATGCTTTAAAACGAGGCTGTTTGGTTCTAATTTAAATTGGAGAAACTGATTTTAATGTTGCAACAGCTATTATTTTAACTTGAAATATCCACTTACGTACTGGTATGTGAGAGCAAAAGTTACATTTTATCACTTTAAAATTCTGAAATTAATCATATTTTTATCAAAATTAATGTGCAATTTAATCTCTGGACAGCCTAGAATTGGCCTTATGCCACTGAAACCAATCTTTCAACTGCATACATAGGGAAGGAAGGCATTTTTTAAATCTAGTTCAGCTTCTTGACTAAACTGAGAAGGAAGTGAGGCTAGATTACTCTTGTGCAATGAAAACAGGCAAAAACAGTAATGTGTTTCAGCTGTGCTGAATACCTTAGCTTCTTATTTTGACACTACAAAACTTAAACTTTCCTGGAGACTCAGATTTAAAATACCTTTAGTTCAGCTAACTTTTCACCTGGTTTTATATATTTTTTCTAATAGATACATTTTATTTGTATACATTGTAATTAGCCACTGAATTTCTGCCAAATATGGACAAAATAAAAGCTGCTTTCTGTTCTGCCAGTTTAAATCTGTTTTTAGTTTTTCTCTTTTGTTTAATCCATGGCTGGTAAAATGTCCACTTGCTGTTTAGATTAAAGAGACAGTTGCCTTAATTGCTCAGAGGAAAACTGACCTTGACCATTTAAAGCTTTATGTATTTCTGAAATTGCTGTAACTTCTGTATAATTGCAATAAAACCTTTTTAATACAGTTCAGCCACTATTTTGTGAGCGACTTATCACTATCTTTACTAAATGTTCAACTGTTTAAAAAATAGTTTAACAACACCCTTTTTAATGAATAAGTTCCCTTTATTCTGTCAGTTTTTTGATTTTTGGGGGATCACTTTAAAAAAGGAGCGCTGTGGGCAAAACATGAATACTTTTCTCTGTTAGTGAGAATATCAAGAGCACTTACTAATCCCACTGATGCTGCAGCAAATTATTGGGAAGGTCAGACAGTGGCATTTTTCCATGTCTAATTACCTCTGTAGGGGTTAAATTTTATACTGCTGATCAGCTGGAAAAAGTGCACTAAGGTATTTACTAGAGGGAGTGGCAAGTTACCCTCAAAACCAGTTCTGGGTGGGATTGGGGTGTGTTTTGGGTTTTTGTGGATGTGTTTGGGTTTTTTTATTACTATTTTCATTTGAGGGAAAGGAGGGGAGCTGCACGTCTTTCTCCTCTAAAGTTTAGGTGCCCCTCTTTGAAGCCTCTCTGTGCTGTTCTGCATCTGCCAAGCAGGGAGCCTGGAGCTGGGACATGGCTCTAGGTTCGTCCTTGGCCCTGGAAACAGAAAGTTTCCGTGTATTCCTTCGAACTGCCGGGTTTTTGTGTTTGGGAACGGGGAAAATGATCCATCTGTATTTCCTTCTCTCTAAACCGCTAAAAAAATAGGTATTTGCGTAAGGAGCATTTGAAAGCAAGTCCTGTGGGGGGTGGAGAGGAGCGCTCACATTTTTTCGTTGTTGTTGTTGGTTTTTTTTACACGAGCAGGACACGCGGGCCCGTGTTGAATCCTTCATAAACTCGGGCTCTGTCACCTCTCTCCGGGCGCGGTGTCGGGCCCGGCCCCGCTCCCCGCCCACAGGCCCGGCGGGACGGGGTCAGGGCAGCGCCGGCCTCGCCTCCCGCCCGCCCCCGCCATCTTAAACCGCTACGCGCCGCTAGCCGGGCGAGCCCGGCGGGGCCGCTGCCCGCGGACATGGCGGGGCCGAGCACGGGAGCTTGGACGTGGCTGCTGCGGCCGCCCACGGCCACCGAGCTGCTGCTGGTAGCGCTGTGCTGGCTCGGCTGCTGCTGGCTGCTGCGGCGGCTGCGGCCGCGGGCGCTCTCGGGGCTGCCGCCGGGCCCCGCGCCCTGGCCGCTCGTGGGCAACTTCGCCTTCGCCCTTCTGCCGCCTCCGCTGCTGCGCAGGTGGGCGGTGGATGTGAAGGGCGACCGGCTGTCCCCCGCCTTCTCGCCGCACGTCTTCCTCACCGGCCTCACCAAGATGTACGGCAGCATCTTCCGGCTCTTCCTGGGCAGCCGCCCATTCATCATCCTCAACACCTTCGGGGCGGTGCGGGAGGCGCTGGTGCAGAAGGCGGAGGTGTTCAGCGACCGGCCCTCCGTGCCCATCGTGCTCATGATCACCCACCACAAGGGTAAGCCCGGGGGCACCCTGAGTCCCGCCCGGGGAGCTGCAGCACGCCCCGTGATGGCCGGGGAGATGCTTAGGAGCGGGGGCTGCTCGGAGCCGTGGCTGCTTTGCCGAAATTTATAAATAACTCGCACGAATTGTGGACTGAGCTGTTTACTTGCTTTTTGCTTCCTGCTGCTGACAGAACGCACTCAGAGAGAAACTCGCTCCGCCTTGAGGCGCAGCATCCCCGCAAAGTTGGCAGTGCTGTGCGTGCACCACAGAGCATCTCTGGGTGATCCCTTTAGTGCCTGATCCCTTCAGCTCTGTGTACGGCAAAAGGGCTGGGGAGGTTTAGACTGCAGAAGAGGAGGCTCAGGGGAGACCTTATCTCCCTCTCCACCTGCCTGAAAAGGGCTGGTAGCCAGGGCAGGGTCGGTCTCCTGGGTAATAAGGGATAGGGCAAGAGGAAATGGTCTCAAGTTGCACCAGGGGAAGTTTAGGTTGGGCATTAGGAGGAATTCCTTCACAGAAAGGATGGCTTGGCAGAGGAATGGACTGCACAGGGGGATGGTGGAATCACCGTCCCTGGAGGTGTTTATGGAAGGGCTGGATGTGGCACTCAGTGCCATGGTCCCGTTGACAAGGTGGTGTTCGGTCATGGGTTGGAATCAACCTCAGAGGTCTTTTCCAGCCTCATTGTTTCTGTGGCTGGCAGGGGCTGTGCAGGGGTTCAAGGCACAGCTGGTCTGTCACCTGGGAGCTTTCTGATTTTGGCTGTGTGAGGGGAAGAAATTTCGAATACTTGTGCAGTGGTACAAAACTGAGCACCCCCCCAGTTCTTACCAAGGTAGCAGTGGCAGAGATCAGGCTTCTGTGGAATCCCACAGCTGCACAGTCCGTGCTGCCTGCGTGCAAGCTGCTGTTGCTGAGATACTGCAAATGGGTTACTCTGTTTGTCAGAACTTACTGAGCATATTTGGGTTTGGTTGTGTTTTTTTTTTTAAGAGTCCAAAGCGGAGTTACTAGCTTTTGCAGGAAAAAGGCATGAAGAGTTTAAACGTGTGCTGTCAATACTGCAGGTAGAATTTCTTCATGTTTAGTTTTTAGGTCATAACTGATCTCAGTGTTTATGGAAATAAACCTTTTTCAGTTTAGGAGATGTACCCCAGAAGGCTTGTTAGAGTGCTAGCTTTTTGTGAAACTGACCTTTTTTTATTTTTTCCAAGGCTAGGGAAATCTGGTTTTTAATTGCATGAAACATTTATCACTGTTTGGTTTGGTTTGGTTTCTTCTATACCAGAATTGCCCTAGTAAAGAGAAGAAGAAATTGAGGGACATAGATAATGTTTATTAAAATGCTATCAGGTACCATTGCTGCAATCAGTTTAAAGAATAAAAAAAAATGATTAATTGGGTTGGTTTAATGATATTGTTCCAAGACAGATCTTACTGGCACGTTGTTATCATGCATGAGTATTTTTAGGTACAGTACTTTAGCAAGAACTGGAGGAGGAAAGGGGAAGAGGAGTTATATAATTTTAGCAGTGCTGTAAAACCTCATGTTCAGACTCATGGTAGATTTCTTTTTCCTTGAATGCCGTGAATTTCATATGTTTCTTGTTCTCTGCCAGACTTTTTTGAATATAGTGAAGCAAAGAGTAGCCAGGGCAGTTGTCAGCTTCCACCAGTGGGTGCTCCAGGAGAGCTGGAGGTACCAGAACCTGTTGTCCATAGCCAGAGCATGCTGCAGCCAAGCCCAGGGACAGTGCCTGTCTGTGCTGCACTGTGGCAGGGACACTGTGTTGCTCTAGGTTTGGTTTTATCTGGAAGGTCACCATGGGTGTGCTTGGGCATGAGGACTGCAGCATCAGGGCTGCCCAGTGGTGCATAAAACATCCCCAGCTGTTAGCAGCACGCTAACATATCCACGAGCTGTTCTCCAAATGCCAGTGCAAGTTACAGATGCTGTCCCTGTGCTGCCTTGGGTTTAGTGGTGGCATGAGGAGATGACTGAGCCTCTGCAATGCTGCTGTGTTTGTGCTAAGGAGTGTTGCTTTTATTGTGTGTGGCTCATGGGGGAGGCAGATGGGTTACAGCACTCAAACTGGAGGCCTCTTAAGATTGGTTTGGGAGATAATTTCAGGAGTCGTGGGTGAGATGTTGCTGCAGGTCAGGACGTGGCTGTTGGGTTAGTATGTACTAGGAAAGGAAAGTATAAAGGCAGGGTGATGGGTGACTTCAGATCTACCACTCACAATCTACCACTACAGCTCTGGGAGGCTTAGTGTCCATTTTGGGTTCCTGCATGTCCTTGGATTCTTTGGGTTCCTTCATTCTGTAAGTGAACTATTGTGGTATGAACTCACAGAGCTATTTTCTTATAAGCTACATTTGCTGGTGTAGTTTTGTCTTTACCTTGAGCTGCCCTGCCAGGACTATTCCATTATTGTAGCTTGGTTGGGATGCAGTTGAGAGTTTGCTTTCTTCTCTTACTTCCGTTCTTCTAGCTTTATGCTTTTCTTCTTCCTTAATCCATCTTTTATGTAATTCTGCCCCAATTTACAAATCAGTTACTCGTATTCTGCAGCAGTTTGGGGTTCAGGGACACCAGAACACACCCTTGCTCTCTGCAGGACTGCTGGGGAGGCTCACTGCCTGTGGGGAGGTGTGTTGTTGGTCTCAGCTTTTCTGTGGGCCTAGGTGAGCCTCTTTTACATTCAAGAATATAGGTCTGTTTACTTTTATGAAAGTATTTGGATCCTAAAACTAATTTTCCTAACCAGAAAAAAAGGGGAGGTGAAGAGACTATGGATGCATCACCTGTTTTGGAGATATTTGTTGCAGGATAGAAATAGTGATAACTTTGTTCTGTTCCAAGAAATCAGTTTCACAATCCAGCCACAAACCCTGGAAACCAAAGTTGGTTCTTGGCCAAATTTAGGCCCAAATACTCCTGTTTTTTCACTTAACCTACTTAAGGACACCAGTGCTAACAGGAAACAATTGAGAGAGGAAATCTGGAAAGCTTTTGGTTCTGTTTTTTGAAGGGCCAGGAAGTGGGCATTTGAATAGATTGCCTGAGGAATGTCCTCATGCAGAGAAGATGAAAATCAGCTGATTCTGAGCTTGTCCTGACTCTTTCTAATATTCTTGTTTAGGATGTTTGTAGCTAGGTCATGTGTTTGTATTCTTCTAGCATTAAGGGCTAGGAACATTAACTTGTAATAGAAATGTTAGTAATGCTGAGTATTGAAGCGTGGTGCATCTTCTGGTACTTATGTACTACTTCTATTTTCTTATGGCCATTTCTCCTTTTAAATTCAATATAAAGGTCTGCAGTTGACAGAAGAATTGATGTTGCTTTTACACAGTAACTTTTTGTTTCCAGAAAAAAAAATAGTGGTGTCATTTTACTAGAAGAACAAATCCAGAACTAGATCATGTTTGATGACTAAACTTTCTCAGGTTAACCATGGAGTACATCAGAAATTGCAGGTTGTGTATTTGTTACCCTGTGGTGTCTTTGGCGTGGTCTTTCAATTCAACGTAAGAGATGTTTCTGTTTGAAAGTGAGTAATAGGGATTTAATTTAAATGGTGTTTCATAATGACACAATCATGCAGAACAAGTGCCCAGGGGCATCAAAACTATTTAGATGCATATCAAGCAGGGTTTTGCCAAGTGTCTCTGAACCTGTCTTCACCTTCCCAGTTTTCTTGCAGTGTGAGTATCCTGCATTCTTATTATAATTTAAAGCTTACTTGTAATAGACACACTTGCAGAAAGTATTGAGAGGTTTGTATAACACAAAAGGAAAAAAATGCAAATCAGTTTGTGTTTTAATGTCTTCTGTTATGCCTTGCTGAAGAAGTTCATGTCTCAGGACATTGGTCTTCATATATCCCAGACTAACTGTTCTCTCTTCTCCATCTGTTTGTGTCTTGCGAAGTCTAATGAAACCAGTGATGTAACTTGAATATACATTTCAGTGATGAGGAAAAGGAGGGACAGGATTTCCAAAAGCTATCATAAAGAGCCTTGTCTTTTTTGTTTAGCTCCTAGGCAGGTGCTTGGGAGAAATTTGCTGTGTACCATTTCCTTCCCTTCTGGCTCTTGGGTTGCAGGCATGGCTAACTATTTTTAATTGAAAATTGGGCATTTTGATTTCAGTCTCTCCCTTTTTCTTTCAGGTGTTATTTTTGCACCTTATGGCCCCGTCTGGAAGCAACAGAGGAAATTCTCTCTCTCAACACTGCGTCATTTTGGAGTAGGGAGACTCAGCTTAGAGCCTAAAATCATTGAGGAGCTGAACTTTATAAAGGAGGAAATGCTGAAGCACGGAAAGGATTCATTTAATCCCTTCCCCATCATTCGCAACGCGGTGTCCAACGTGATCTGTTCCATGGCCTTTGGCAAGCGTTTTAACTACGAGGATGATGAGTTCAAGACGATGCTGAAGAACATGGCCCGCGCCCTGGAGCTGAGCGTGAACAGCTACATGATCCTGGTCAACCTCTGCCCTTGGCTCTACTACCTGCCCTTCGGGCCCTTCCGGGAGCTTCGCCAGACTGAGCTAGACATTACTGCTTTTCTCAAGAGAATAATTGCCCAGCACAGGGATACGCTGGATGCAGCAAATCCCAGGGACTTCATCGATATGTACTTCATCCATGCGGAAGAAGAGAAGAACAACAAGGAGAGCAGTTTTAATGATGATTACCTGTTTTTTATCATTGGTGATCTCTTCATTGCGGGCACAGATACTACTTCCAACACATTGCTGTGGTGCCTGCTCTACATGTCTCTTTACCCTGAAGTACAAAGTAAGATGGCTTTTATTCTAGGTGATTTATTCCAGACTGAGCTCCAGGTGGATGCTCAGAAACAGAAGCAAGCAGTGACAGTGAAGAAATCACGTATGATTTGAAAGGCTGGTGTGTAATCAGGCATCTTCTATCCTGCTGTTCTATGGTGATTTCTGGGTTAGTGCTATATATTAAGTACTAAATGGCCCTTTAACCTGTGAATTTTTTTCTGGTCTGGGACAACTTTATCTTTCCCAAGCAGTTCCAGAGAACTTTAGCATGTTTGAAAAAGCTTTGGCAGTTGTGACATTCCAGGCATGTAGTAGTGGTAAAAGATGTGTGAAGACCATAGTGCTAAGGTCTGCTTTTATGGCTCCCTGAGCAAGGAGGCTCTTGAGCCTGGCAGCAGGGTCTGGGGAAGTGAAGCACTACCTGCTGTAGAGGAGGATCAAATCGGAGACAGCTTAAGCAAACTGGACTTGCACAAATGCACAGCACCAGGTGCCAGTGTCATTAGAGGGCCTCTCTCTGTCAGTCTTGAGTGTCAGGGCAGCCAGATGGGCTGCTGGTGATGAGGGATGGGGGGGACAAAAACAGGCAGAACTAATTGGTCTTGTTCAGTGTTAGGGAAGGATGACTGAGGATAACCTTATATCTACAACTCTCTGATCAAAGGATGCTAAGAAGATGGAGGTAGTCTCCCCTGAGGGGTGCAGTGGAGGGAAGGGAAGGGAAGCAGTGGAAACAACCTAGAACAAGAAAATTCTGGTTACATACTAGGAAAAGAAGTTGCCCTGTGAACATGGCAAAGGAGTCACACAGATTGCCCTGTGAGTTAACAGAATCTTATGGAATTTTTCAAAACTAAGTGGGTCATGACTAGTAGTAGTCTTACCTACCCTGAGTTGGATCTGTTTGGAAAAATCTCTTTAAATAGGTCAAGATCATAGTTTATTGCACAACATCAACCAAACTGCAAACCAGGACACCAGTTCAGTAGATAGGAGAGAGTTCACTGGGGACAAATGTAAAGTAAACTTTTATTACATAGGTTTATTCTTCTGTTTTTCATGTCGTGTGTTATCACTGCTTGACTTGATATGCAGTTACATGGATTAGATATATTCTAAATTACACAAATGGAATCCAGGAGAGTTTTGTGTTTGTTTCTTTAACCTTTTTTCCTTCTGCCTGATACTGTATGTGTATGTGCTAGTCAATTTTCACTTTTCAGCTGATCTCTAACAGTTTTATTACCTCCCTCTGCTGCAGCTCTTGTCAAGTAATCTAAATATGCTCAGCAGCCCAGACTGTATCACTTTTAGTATCCCATTCCTTATATCGTGATTGTCTTGGAGCTATGTATGGGCCCCCTTTTTTTTGTATTCCTGGTAATACATTTCTCTTAAGTGTATTTCCTGCCTAGAGAAAATATCTGACCTGTATATCTTTTAGAAGTAGCAAAAGTTGCTTGCAGACATGGAAAGGGAAACTAAGGGCTATCAGAGGAAAAAAAAGGTATTTTTCTCTTTGGAAAACTGTTTTGCTTTTTACACGGAAATAGAAAATTATGTCGATGGACAATATCATGAAGCTATGGGGAGTATTTGGTTTGTTCTGTTCCCTGACTTTGTTTTGGTCTTTGACTTCTGAAGATATGTGAAATTTTTAAATATATGAAAAGTAGTGGAGCAGTTCAAATAACATGCTGTTGCAAAGGCTGCTGGAATTTAGACTTTGCAGCTGCTAATGTGAGCAGCAGTTTGGCTGCTTTCATATAGTTCCTCATATGATTTGTTCAACTCTGAATAAATCAGTTGTTAAGGATAAAGCATTTACATGACATTTGGTATGAGACAGTCTCCTTAATTTTTTTAATATATTGAAAACTTTTTATATTTGTTTATATTACTCTGTACATACATTCGCGAATATAGGGCTGTGATATGTCCCTAATAAAAGTAGCAAACTCCCACAAAGAAGGTACTGGAGAGCCACGCTGTCAGCTGTATTTTTTGTGTTTTAATGTTCCTCTTGCATGAGCTTTTCTTCTGGGGCAAACCCAGCAGGTGGCAGCAGCGGCTCGTTAGACACAGTTCAGGCAGCACCTGGGGATTCTGCTCGGGAAATGGACAGTTTTTTCACATTGGGCTTTCATTTAATCTTGTATCTGCTAAGGAGAGAAAGGAGCAAAAACTCAGAGTATCAGCAGCCTGGTTGGAAAAGGCAAGCGGAACAACCACCAAGTATGCAGTATATAAAGGGTAAAAATTGAAAACTGACTTATATTATTTTTAAATAAAGGTTAGTTTTGAGGTTTCCTTTTTCAAAATTGTCTTTTGTGGTGTAGCCAGATTGCAAGTTACATGCAAGAAAAGGTATATCATCCTCTATGTACATAGGTGAAGCAAATCCTGAATCTTGGAAACTTCTATGAAGACAATTGTGTGCTGAGCCTTCAGTGAAATGAAAGGGACAAGCAAATAATTTTATATTTTTTGCTTCCCATGAATGAGAAAGTTGATAAGCTTATGAACGTTTTTGACTTTGCAGAGGGCTGTGTGGGGAAAGGACCATCTGGTGTTGCCTTTGGGGGAAATGGGAAACAGCTGAGTTTAGTTAGGAACTAGCAAGAAATGAGGTAAATGGCTTCAATGCTTGCAGTAACAGCACCAGAATTCCTGCTCCAGAATTAAGTATCTAAAGCAGCTGTCTGAAAAACTTTGCCATCTCTTCATGCTCAGGCACACACTACGCGCAGTTCTCTTACCATTCAAGTTTTTCATTGCAGAGCAGAAGCTTGATGTTTTCATCATTCAAATTACTGTGTAATTTAGCTCCTAAAGTAAGATTAGGAATATGTTTGGAGTAGCAACAGGACTTTTCCTGTACTTCTTCAATACTGAGGTGCTAGCAATGTCTGTCATCTCAGTAGCTTTTACTCTTGACTGTTGTAAAGATTGTGCTTGGTCATTTTCTTCTTAACTAAATCTGTTCCTATGGCTAATGTTGGCATAGCTGTTTCAGCTAGTAATCACATCTTGAAGTAATTTTTGAGAAATCTATGTAAACAGTGAAGCAAGCACAGTCAGATGAAATTGAGCTGATGTCTTCTCACATATTGTGTCTTTTGACTTCTTTATTTTTCTTGCTCCCTTTGAATAGAGAAAGTTCATGCAGAAATCGAAGCAGTTCTAGGACGTGACAAAGTTCCTTCTCTTGCTCACAAGGCTCAAATGCCCTTCACAGAGGCAACCATTATGGAAGTGCAGAGGATGACTGCAGTTGTTCCCCTTTCTATTCCACGAATGGCCTCAGAAACTGCTGGTAAGCATTTCTAGAGACTTGTTACTACAGCATTTCCTCTAGGGCTGAAGATCTGGTGGGACATCTAGTGATAATTTACAAAGACCTCATTTACGTATTAGACCTGTAAAACAAATATGTAAAATGCCCTGTATAGGGAGCAGGAGGCCTTGACATACTTCTCTATGTAAGCAGCATGTCTGACCTGACATCCAGCAGTTTTTCTAACGTCAAGTGATTTCTTCTCTGGAGGTCAGCTTGTATTGACTTAGTCGTAGTGCTTAGTCGTAGTTGCCAGCTGAGACCCCACCTTTGTACCTGAAACAGCAGAGCTGCTTTTGGCATTCTGACACAGAGGTCTGAAAACATCAGTTTAGAGGAATTGGTTTGCTACAGGCTTATACCATTGACCTCCACATGTACAGAAAACATTAAGAAATATCCTCTTCCAACTCATCTATGTGTTTTCATAAACACAGCTGAGCGCTGGCCAAAGTCAGTGTGAGAGAGTGATACTCGGCTTTTAAACCTATTACTGAATTAATCTGCTTTTTAAAATGTTTTAATTTGCAGGACAGTGAGGTGCAACAAGCTGAAATGAGACTAGTCAGTTCAAAAGCCTTGTGTCACAACAGTTCAGAATGATCCTTTGACTGTGCCAGGGCTCTATGACAGCACAGGAGCAGGAGGAAAGTGGATGACAGCATGGGGGTGCTGCAGAGTGCATTTCTGACAATTGCTGCTTCTTTCTCTCTGCAGAAGCTGTTGGTGTAGCTTCGTGTCTTTCCAGCTGCTCAGGCTTGTGTGATTCTGACTCCAGGAGGGTAGCAGAGATCACCTTTGCCTTCAGCTTTTGCTACGTTTGCAGCCCACAGCTAGGGATTGATACAAATTTTTGTGACATCCTTTTGTTGTCTTTTTACTGGTATTTTTCCCATGTTTTCTTCTGGCAGCTTGTCACATCTCTGTCTCTGCTTTTGTTTAAAGTGCTCCAGGGATATACTATTCCTAAGGGCAGTGTGATTGTGCCCAACCTGTGGTCAGTACACAGAGATCCTAACATTTGGGAGAAGCCAGATGAATTTCAACCATCAAGATTTCTGGATGAAAATGGCCAGCTAATAAAAAAAGAGTCATTCATTCCTTTTGGAATGGGTAAGATAATCCACATGGAGTCATTGACTGGGTGGGTGGGTGGGTAGTGTTTCAAGTGTAGGGCCTTGGGGATGAGAGATGTAAAAGTTGCACATAGGACCAATTATACAAGTAGATTTATTATCACTGTTGGTGGCTTGCAAAATGGTTTGGGTTCCTAAATAGCCAGTCACCAGACAGAAATTATGAATTGTCCTTTGTTACTACTTTTGCTGTGGATGTAAATATTGTTAATATGAACCAATACAGCAAGTAGTGTACCTAGTGAGCAAGGCTTAGACTCAAATACAGGAGGCCAGAGCTTCAGAGTTCATAGCTTAATAGTAGTTTGAGCCTTTTTTGGACTATGGAATTACATGTGTGTTAACAAATAGGTCAACTGTATAAAGCCAGTAATACCTCTCTTCTAACTGTTCTTCAGGTAAACGTGTGTGCATGGGAGAGCAGTTGGCAAAAATGGAGCTGTTCTTGATTTTTTCAAGTCTTATGCAAAGTTTTACCTTTATGTACCCTGAAAATGCTGCAAAACCATCCATGGAGGGAAGGTTTGGTCTAACTTTAGCTCCCTGTCCATTCAACATAATAGCTTTGAAGAAATGATACAGCATCAAAAAGAAATACTGCACTTCTAAAATACAGCTATTTTTTATTATTATTATTTCCAGCTTATTTTGTTACCTTCTGTCCAGGAAAAAACCCCAACTGCATAGGCTTTCCTAGTCAGTGAGAATGATCCATTTAGACTTCTGGAAAGAGAAGGGTTTTTTATCAGCTATTGCATTCCAAAAAATAAACTGACAGAGTAGTTTTTAATTTGATATTAAAACTTGGTGGGCTTAACCTCTGTCTATTACTGTCAGTTTGTCAAATGTTGACTATGGGAGAATGGTCCAAAACATTTGTTAATGTTCTGGCAAATAGTAATTGTAAAAAATGGTGAAAGCAGCACATAAACATTTCATTTACCAAAGGAGTGAAGCACATCATGTAATAGTAAAAGTATTAATGAATGAGAGATTGTTAGCATTTTCTGTGAAAAGAAAGATTATAACTGAGCTTAAATAATTACATATTTTTAATAATAATACTTTTTGGAAATTACCAAATGACATTAATTTTAACTTTGGAGGATTCTGTTTTGCAAGTAACTTCTAGATGTAGTAGATTGGATCCAAACATCCTTGAGATTCAGGGCTCACTATAGAAAAGTAGGTACCAAGTCTGGAAAAGCCAGGGTTTGATGCCAGATGAATCCTTGAATATGCCATATTCTCAACATGAAATGAGTGTGCAGGATCTGGATGCAGATGTTTCACCTCAGAATACAAACAAGAGCGGAATTCTCTAACAAGAAACAACAGAACTGTGTTCTCTCTGGTGCCAAACATGCTCAAGACATCTGTGGTGCCTCTTGGCATTCACAGTTTACCTCATGGCAGCAGTGGCTGCAGGCTGGACGGGACCAGCAGCTGCTCACTGGGGAAAACACTACCTGTGTATCCTGAAGTGGAGGCTGGCACTCAGGGTTTTCATCCACAGGCAGTGTGGACACTACTGCCACAGCCTCTGCCTTTGGGAACTGGAGTCTTCAAATCTGGCATCACTGCAGCAGTACAGGTACTGTTTATACATTTGCCGTGGAACAGGAGGAAGCTGGCACACTTGAGGTTTGAATATAATGGCTCTCTTTTTGTTATCTTCCATCCAGAGTAAAAATATCTGGAGTTCATACAGCATTAGTGTATCAGTACCTTACTCTTTTCACATGCAGAATCTTAGTGCTGTTAACCACTGTCAAACCTGCTGCCAAGGAAACCTCGTGTTAATTGTTTCAGAACAGGGCACTCAGTCTTGCCTTGTATTTCAAACATGGAAAGTGATCTTTTGGGGGAATATTTAACAACTAATCTTTAAATAGTTGTTCTTAATCATTCTTAAATCTCTTTACACTCCTTTTGATCTATCAGAATTTCATATCACATGAAGTAAGTTCTTATATATTCTTCTAAAGATTTTTTCCCCCTCACTGGAGATCTGGAGAATACCTGGAGCCCTCCTAATGTCAAGTTTACAAGACTGGAATGTGAATTTTAATGTAATTTCGAATTGGGCATTCCATGGCAGGAATGAAACCTAAATGTAAAAGAAGAGACAACTTTTCAGCTTTAAATTAATGTCTGGGTTTGCCACTTTTAATCTTGAAGTTTCAAAAGCCAGGTAGTGCCTAACAAAGACTGAGATAGTTATTTTGCATTTAAATTAAGGTTTTCTGTTACCTGTTTTGAATAACAGAGTGCCTTAATTTCTGAATTATGTGTCTGGTTGGTCAGGTATCCCACTATTTCTGAGAACTTTCAATTCTTAATTAGGTTAACTTTGGGGTACATAGACTTGTGGGTCTGATTTTTTTTGGTATAAAGTTTTTAAAAACTTAGTACAATAAAAAGTTGAGTTTGGTAACAATGCCAGTGAACTTGCCCTAAAACCTGACAGTACTGGAGAATTAAGCACTTAATTTAATTTAATTTTGTATTGTCCAATGAATAAATAGATTCTGTAGAGTTGGGATTTTTGTCTGGAAATCCTATAATTATGCTTAAATTGAGAAGCTAAAATCAAATGCTGATAATATTTATCTTTCTGTTGAAATGCCTCTTTAAACAACACAATGATGTTGGTGTACAGCTGATCACTTGTAGAAAACACCTGTCCTTTTAATCAATGAGGACACATTTGAAAAGCACTTTAGTATGTTTTTACAGATTCCAAAGAAGATGCAATTCACATAATCCCCTGGTATGTGAAACTGTACATATTTGTGCTTGTTTTGCCTGCTGAGTTGAGTTTAAAGTGTCACCTTTGAAAACTATCCTTTGAAAATTAGCCTTCTACAAATACAACCTTGAGAATGTGTTTTTTGGTGATACCGGTAATAAAATACTGCAATGTGCAACAGGCTAAAATTATTGATAAGAAGTTCCAATCATATAAAGGTGTGTTGTAATACTGTTATTCTAGGTGTATTAGCAAGGTGTTCGAAATTACAATAAAAACCTGCCTTTCATACCTTCCAGGTGCTCTGAAATTTTCACAGGATACCATAAAAGCAGCTAAACCGTAGCATAAAAGCAAGAAAATCTGTAGTTTTCAAAGTGTGTTGCCATCTTTGGCAAATTTGGCAAATGGTAAAGAGTGGTAGCAGATTTGGTTTTTGGTTGGGTTTTTTTTGGTTTTTTTTTTTTGTTTTGTTTTGTTTTTTGTTTTTTTTTGTATATGTATCTTCCCCCTCTCCTTTTTTTTAGCAGAGGAAGCATCTCAAATGCCTTGTTGAAAATATTTAAGTTCAGATGAGTGACTGTTTCTGAATGCTGCAAGTATCTTTATTTCTAAAATTACTTTGCTTCAATGTGTTTTTGTTTTGAATAAAGTAATTCCCAAGTAAGTGTTTCACAGCTTTGCGTAGTCATTTCAATGAGTTCCACTTACTGACTAAACTTGTGGTGTTTAGCACCTTACATCTTGCAGAAAAAGCTTCTGAGTGAGAAAATGTTAAAAACGCTTTGGATGTGGGGAAACAAAGTGAAATTGGGAAAATAACATTGCCAGGTGTGTTATGATCAAGTGATAGAAAGTTTTTTTTTAAAAAACACTGTTACCCAGAATAAAAGAAGAGGGAAGGGTAGGAGATGAGGAAGATAAAATTGCAAATGATTTGTCAGCAGGAGGAGGTGTGCAGTCTGCAGGAAAGAAAACCTGGGCAGAAGCTGAGGTGTTGTTTTTTTGACTCCTGGCATCGAGGGAGGCAGAGAGGGAAAGGGGTGCCAAGGGGGAGCCTGGGGGACAGGGCAAAGAGCCCTGGAGGGGAAAAGTGGGAGATCCTTCTGAGCAGGAGCCAACTGAAGTGTTTGTGGGGAAGGGCCCTTCATGTAGCAGCACTGGTATAACTCAGGAACAGCAGCTGTACGTGGAAATCTTGTGTCTTACACCCTGGAGTTAGGTTGCAGGTTATTTGCATGCTGCTATTGTTTGTTTTTTAGGGGAAATTCATTGATGATCACTCTGCTGTCATTTGTATACACAGATCATTAGGGGTGAGTCTCTGGGTAAAGCTGTTTCCACAGCCGCTTCCTGCTCTTGCCTAATCCAGGTAAATTTTATGCAGTAGGTTTGTGGTACGAAGTGCAGAGATATGAGAATACAACACTTACTTTATTTGAATAAAACAGCCTGCTTAATGTTTAGCCTGATGCCGACTCAAGTAGTAACTGCTGTGTTGTCAGCCACTGCTGAAGTGCAGGTCTTTCTTATGATAAATTAATTAGATGGAAAATCAGGGCAGTCTGCATCTGATATGATTCAGCTGTTAGTGTTTTTAATGGAATAACTTTTTTGTTGTTGTTTCATTATATTTGTTTATTATATATCTTGTGCTAGCCTGGAAATAAAGTCCCCTTCTAGTCAGGAAACATTTCTTGTGGAGAGAGAGCTTCTAACGATGTGAGTAGGAAGAACATTGAGGTGCTGGAGCAGGTCCAGAGAAGGGCAAAGAGGCTGAGGAAGGGTCTGGAGCACAAGTCCTGTGAGGAGTGGCTGAGGGAGCTGCGGGTGGTTAGTCTGGAGGAAAGGAGGCTCAGGGGAGAACTTATCCCTGTCTGAAACTGCCTGACAGGAGGGTGTAGCCAGGTGGAGGTTGGCCTCTTCTCTCCCACAACCAGTGATAGGATGAGAGGACACAGCCTTAAGCTGTACCGGGAGAGGTTTAGGTTGTGCTCAGCGTTCACAGAGAGGGTGATTTGACACTGGAATGGGCTGCAGAGGGAAGTGGTGTAGTCACCATCCCTGTAGGTGTTTACTGAAAGACTGGATGTGCCACTTGGTGCCGTGGTCCGGTTGACATGGTGGTGTTTGGTCATGGGTCGGACTCGGTGGTCTCGGAGGTCTTTCCAACCTCACTGATTCTGCGATTCTGTGAGCACGAGCAGCGGCAAGGTGAGCGCTGAGGGCAGCGCGGTGACCTCTGAGGCAAAGGCCGGGCATCAGCGCATCCTCGGCCACCAGCCCAGCGCCAGCCAGGAGCTTGCGGGCATTCCGGCGATGCTCACCTTGCCCTTGCTGCTTGGCTCTTAAGGAATCAGCAGCAGCGAAGGTGAAAGACCCAACGCGCCGCCCCTCTGGGCGGACAGCTGGGAGCGGGCAGCCGGAACCTGCCGCCTTCCCGCGGGGCGGAGCGCGGCCCTCTCCCCGCCCGTCCCGGCCCCGCCGCTCGCTCCGTGCCTTCGCCATGGCCTTCGCCACCCGCCACTTCGTGCGCGCCGCCTCCTCCGACGCCGCCACGGTGGCCGCCAAGAAGCTGCTCATCAAGCATGTCACCATCATCGGGGGCGGTCTCATGGGCGCCGGCATCGCCCAGGTGAGCGCGGTGCGGCGGCCCGGCCGCGGGGCGGGGGGGATTGAGGCGCCATGGCGGCCTCGGGGCGGCGGGGCCCGGCGAGCGCTCGGCACCGCGGGCAAGCCCTGCGGGCCCTTCCCGGGCTGTGCTCCTGCGGCTCCTGCGCTCCGCTGGGGCTCTTGGCTCGGAGCTGAGCCCGCCCATGGCGCTGCACTCCGCGCCAGAAGGGGCGAGCTCAAGGGAGGGCGAGGCAGACCAGCATTAATAAAACCCGCAACAAAACATAACAAGCCTCCCAGCGCTTCTCGGACTGTGTTACCGTCCGTGGCCAAACTCCTTGTGGCTCGGCTCTGCCGGCTGTGTTGGTGCGGGAAGCGGGGCTGCGCTGGCTCTCGGCCGTGCCCTGCGCTCCGCTGCCGGCCCGCGGCGGGGCTGCGCTCGGCCGCTGCCCCACACGGGTGCCGAGTGCTGCTGCTGCTGCTCCGCTTGCGCAACTTTCTCCCTTCTGCTGATCCGCGCATCTTCAGGTCAGGCGGCTTGGCGAGAAGAGCCAAGGCTGATGGTTTAAATTGCTTAAGGTGGTTAAGACAGTGCGTAATGATATGTGGAAAATGTTGGTTGGAAAGAAGATTCTTCTAACTTGGCAAGGGATCAGATCAAGTGACATTTTAGACATTTTTCCCAGAAGAATGCGGCAGCTAAAATGAGCATTTAGCTGTCAGACGTCTTCAGAATTATGAAGTGGTTAATATTTAAATAGGACATATTTTCCCACAGTTTAATCTCAGACCTTTGGCTTTTAAGTTCACCTTTAACTTGATAGCTTTGGGACATGAAACTGAAGAGTCCTTTCAGTGATTGAAAATTTCAGAATTTAGTTAATTCAGAGAAAGAACCTGTTGCCCAGGATACCAGGGTAGTTCACAAACTTCACAAAAAGAATAAGGGGAGTGGGCAAACATCGAGCGGAAACTGACAGTGGGGCTGGAGCTCATGAATAGCAGTTCTCCATTTCAATGAATTCATAGGTTTGCTTCTCAGAACTAAAGATTTCGTACATTCCTGGCAAATCTCTAGCAGAAGGAATACAGAGGCAATGCTTTTTTGGCTAAGAAAATAGTTGTTTATTCACTTTTCTGATAAAACCCCTCCTCTGTATTGTGATACTAGAGCTTGAGGGTTCCACTGAAGAACTATCAAAGAACAACTTAGAAAAAAATTTTCCTTGTGTTTGAGGAAGATGCAAACTATGCAAAGCTTATAATTTTCCAGGTGAGTGAGCTGATCTTTTTCTGCTGGACTGCACATTTTCAGAGAGCAGCTTGTCAAGAGAAACATGTCTGGTATTTGACAGTAACAGGGGTTGCAGGCCTCTACTGCTGTTAAGGACCCAGGATTATTTTGCTGACCATCTGCCTCCAATTTATCAATCCAAACTTACCTCAAAGCAGAGGTCATTATAACACTGAGTGGTGTCTCCCTTGTGCCCTATTAATAAAGCTGCTTTTCATCCCTTTTTGGGCACTTAAGAAATTGTATCTTCTCTTGGTTTTTCATACTGTCAGGTGAAGCAAGCCTCTGCAAAAATGTATGGCTGAAAGCCATAATTTTTGATTCTAGCCTGTGAAAAGCGCTTCTGTATGAAAAAAACATTAATTGACTCCCCAGCACTTGTGTTTCTTATTTAGAAACTCATTCTTAAGACCATTGGATAGTAGAGTTTAGGAAAGTGTGTGTTTTAAGTTGCAAGGAAACAGTATGATCTTGTCTCATTTTCTTCCTTCTTGTCCATGTAAATATGTGGGAAATGGGAGATGTTAATTTTTCTAGGATTTTTCACCAGCTGATCAGTGATGGTGTCATAAATGAATGCTCAGTGAAGTACCTCTTAAAAATGTGCTTGGTGATTTTTCATCTGAAGATTGAGTCTTGCTTCACTGTTACAAATGATCAGCAGTAGATGAAGTGTTAGAAGTAGAAGCACAAGCTTGGTTTAAGTTGTTTTTATGGAATGGCTGTAGTGAAAATAAAAAACCAAGTTGGATAAAGAAATGTCTGTCTGCAGACTGACCCCTTGTTAAAGCTCTACTGCTGCTGTCCACTCTGGCATTTCTTTATATGCTGGGTTAGTGAGGCAAATTGGATGATAATATCACCTTCTTTTCTTCATGAGATATCTGTACTTTCCATTTCAGCCAGCTTTGTTGGAATAGGTCCTGTGGGTGCATTTAGTCTTGAGATGTAAGGTTAAGTGCAGGGTAAAAGATTGCAGAAGGGAAGCTCTGAAATTGAGTCACTTTAAAACTGTCAGTGAAACTGTGTTTTAATATCTGTTTTACACAGTTACTAAATCAAAACTCTGTTAGTTCAAGGATTCTGAAAGTGAAGATAGACTGTTGCTAAATAACAAGAGGAACATAAATAAAGTAATAGTGAAGTAACAGATAATGAGCACCTGATCTTTTAATATGGTGATGCAGTGTGAGACAGTGATGTTACAAGTTTGAAATTAATTTAAAAACCAACCAACCAGGCAATCCAGTAGTGCTGTGTGTAGCTGAGCCAGTGTTTGCACCAAGTGCATACTAAAGAGACTTTGCAGCCATTCCTGTCTGTGTGGAATCCTGGAGTGCCAAACGTTCACTGCCACTCCCAGCTCCACTGTCACCTTCCTGTTGTTGCAGGGGCATGCTCATGGCCTGACAGCAGAGCTGTGTTCTGGGGACACAGGGATGGCCATCTCTTGTGCCACCTGCTCACCCTGCCAGCGTTCCAGTTTTGGTCTCCACAGCCCTGTTTCCTTACAAGATCCAAGGCTCTCAGCCTTGTTCCTTTCAAGGCTGTTTATTCAGCCATGGCCACAGAATTTAGATGCCTTCAGACACAAGATTCTGCCGACAGTGTGAGGGAAAGAGATTTATTTTTCCTTTTCCCTCAAGTTGTTTGAGACCTTTATCCCTTCAGCATCACCTCAACTATATACAGGCTTTTATGATTTTTCTAGTGAAGTGCATTTAATTCAATGTCTTGTAGCTCTCTTTTGGCTAAAATGTCTGGAATATTGTCCATCAACACAAATTAATATGATTGGTTGTTTTGTGACATTGATGTTTAATTTTTTTTTTAACTTTCAGGTTGCAGCAGCCAGTGGTCACACTGTGGTGTTAGTTGACCAGTCAGATGAAATCCTTAAAAAGTCTACAAAAGGAATTGAAGAGAGTTTGAAGAGAGTGACAAAGAAGAAGTTTGCAGATAACCCTGAGGTTGACACCTTCTTCTTTATTCCTCTAGGAAAATTTGGATGAATAAACACAGGCATATTGAAGTTATGATATTCCAGTTATGCATTATAGAGCATGTCATTATACTTGCTTAAAAAGAAAACTTTTTTCCCAGAGTGCTCAAGAACCTGGACTTTTAGTTTGTTGTTTTGTTTTTTGTTTTGGTTTTTTTATGATTTAGGGAGATTGAAAGATGTCATACCTCATTTTCTTTCCTTAATAAACTTCAGCTTTAAGATAAAGATTTAAACCAACTTGGCAATCTTTTAAAACAGATGCTAAGTGTGAAATGGAGTCAAATTATTCATCGTAACTTAAAAGCAAGCAGTCTTTGAGTTCTTACCTGGGAATGCACCCATTTTGTCCAAAAACAAATAGTAACAAAATTGTCTTAATACCTGAGTAAGGAGTCTTTTTTTTTTTTTTTCCCCTCCTAACACTTGAGCACAAGATTACTGCAAAGGAAATGAGAGTGCAAGTGACACATGTTGGATGTGTAACTTTGCACTTGTCTTGCTGAGTAAGTCTTGCATACAGCAAGCCACCGTGGAGCAGTTGATGAGTCTAAATTTGTATCCTAATGGTTACTTGTTGCTGTAGTTGTTTCTCTAAACTCCACAGCAGATTCACTTCTTCTTTTGATATATTTTAACATATATAATGTAGGCTGATATTGATGACTGTCAGAAAATGATGCAGCAGACAAAGGAAATTAAAGGGGCTTGTTTGCAGGAGTGTGGAAGTGACAGGATAAGTAGAGCATACAAACATAATTATGGGGAGTCTTTTAATCAAAAAGAAAATTGTCCACATAATACTTGCACTTTTTGTATGACATTATATTCTACCATGTAGGGGTTTTTTTATTTGTACTACATCTCCATTTACCCTTGGCTAAAAGTCTTGCATTTCTGTTTGATTTCTGTCCTCACAAACTATGTCAACAGATTTACTAGTGACAAAACATTTTTCCCCCACTTTTTCACTGAAACTATAGCTACTGATTGACCAACCAGGTGATCACTCAGACTCTTGTACTAAAGGTTGGACTACAGCAAATGGTCTTCATAAAATAATTTAAAGGTGTCCTATTTGAGTTTAATAGGAGTTTAAAGGTCTCCTATTTGCTTCAGAATAGATTTGACTGGCTAGGAAAATTTTGTCAGTGAAAAGCATTGTACCTCTACACACTTAGAACTTTCTCATTGATTTGGAAATGTGGCAGACTGCATTTTGGCGGGTGTCAAAAACACCAGAGCACATAAGGGGATTCTCATGTAAAAGTAAATTAAATCACTGTAAATAGACATTTCAGCTGCTTGAAAATGTTTCAGGCTGGTGCTGAGTTCGTCAAGAAGACCTTGAAGAACCTCACAACAAGCACAGATGCAGCATCAGTGGTCCATAGCACGGATTTGGTGATAGAAGCCATTGTGGAGAACATGGAAGTTAAAAATAAACTCTTCAAGACGCTGGATAAGTTTGCTCCAGAGTATGTCTGTTTTTCTTGTTACATTTTGAAACTTAGACTATTTTATTTTCTGTTATTATACTTGCAGTTAGTTCTCTATTTTCTTAGCTGCTTTATCTAAAAAGAAGTTTTGCTGTCTTAGACTAGCTCCAGACTAGCTCCAACTCATGTTGGTGTGGAATAGTTGTTACGCCAGGTGCATATGTTACAAACATTCTCAGGTGTGTTGCATTGCCTCATTTGCTTGTTGCATTGCTTCATTTGTTGTTCCAGGTGTGTTTAGTCATTAAGATTGCCCATCTACTTGGCAAGTTCAAGTCTTAATCCAAATACAAATGCAGAACAGTAGAATTAACTCGTTCCAATACACGTGGGTTACTGTTAATGTTGTGTTCCCATACTTAAATAGACAATTGGGATGACAAAGTATTTTTTTCCAGCACCACTGTCATAAACAAGTTTTAAGAAGTCTCAGCTCAATAATATCTTAAGTAAACTAACTTTACCTTGTATTACAACAGTTAGGAAACAGCCATTGCTGGTTATTGTGTGTTGTATAAAAGGATAAATAGCATTTTAGTAGGCACTCATTCAGTTACCTAAAGTCCCTGGAAATGTCCTTGAACTATATTTGATAACTGTTGGAAGCTACTGTTGAATTGTATCCAAACCCAAGAATGCTGTTAAGGTGAGCATGCAGTCTCAGAAATTTGAGCCTTGTAATTGATGAGTCAGGATCACAAGACCTTGATTGCTTGCAGGTTGAGATTTTAATTAGTGCAGGTAAATCTGAAGGTATTGGCTAAGGGGTATTCTAGACTGTCTAACCTGTCAGCTGGGGAAGCTGTGCCTTGAATATCATATCAAGGGAGAAAAGATGTTATCACTAGTTGACTTCAGCCTGGGGAGATTTTCAGGCTTTCTCCTGCTGTCAGTAATTAAAATTACCTGGTAATTTTGAAAATAGTAAACAATCACAAGCAGCTTAGCACAGGGTAACTTGCCATTACCCTGACACACAAAAGTAAGTAGATGCCTTCCACATTTATGAGAGTACCTTGTTCTGGTTGGTTTGTGCCTATTTTGTGCAAACAAACTGAGTTGCACAAGTGTTGGTTGCCCGAGTATTTAATGAGCAAATTGGAGTGTACTAAATGGTAAACTGTCTAAAACCAGTCAGCAAGGAAATGTGGGCATGGGGACTTGGAGCCTCACTTAAAAATATGTATGTTTGGAATACCTGAGGCTATTTTTCATGAGACCGAGCTGTTTATCAGTATATTTTACATTACATAAATAAGTGTTAAAAGATACTGGGAGTTGTTCAAATATGCTCCTGCCCATTGCAAAGGGGATGGTTTTGCAGGGTTGGGAAAAATGGCTAAGACAAGAAGCCTTCCTTTTCAAGGGGATATTTAGAAGTTATTTTAAACATACAGATATCTTACCTGTAGGGTAAAGGAAAGTGAAGTGAATGGCAAAGAAGATGGGTTGCAGGCTAGAAAGTCTAGGTGAAAACCCCATAAAATAGTGAAACTTAGTAGTCAAGTGTTTAAAATATTAGCTTTGGATACAAAAGGTAATTTGTAACTGTGAGACAGTATAGAGTTGCAGACCGTGTGTGGAAAGACAAAGACCTGTAGTATGTTTTTCTGTGTGTTAGAAGGAAGCAGTAGGCTTTACTCATCCCACATGGCACTGTGCTCAGGAATGGAAAGCTCTCCCTGTCAGTGCAAGCATCCTACAGCCTTTTCTAAGACTGAATAGTTCAAAACTTATAAACCTATTGTGTGGACTTACTGTTGTGTCAGCTCAGTAGGGGTGGAAGATGTGTGGTTAATTGGTGATAAAGACAGGATTTGTTTAAAGACAGCTTTGAGTCTCAGCAGGAGCTTTGCTTCTGAGGGGCTCTGAGCACTGATGGCCCTCTGAAATGTGGGTTACAGTCAGAGACCAGGAAAGACCAGGAAGCTGTGGAAGGACAACTTGGCTTCATTCAAATCTCAGGAGTTACCACAGGGGTGGATGACAGCAGGTGGAAATGTGAGGGGCTGTGTATTACAGTTGTTCTGAAAAGATGATGAATTCTGCCTGTGAAATACAAGGAGTGTGAAACTCTGCATTTTTCTTCTTTTGTGCTGTATTTCATGTCTCATGCATTTCCTCAGCTGCAGCTTGTACTCGTTCATCTCCGATTTTTGCACTATGAAGACATCTCTGAGGAAAATAAATAGGTCTGGGAACTGCAAAAAACTAAAATATTATATTGAAAAAGTATAGCACAATTAACTTAATTCCTCTTCCTTTTCTTATGCAGTAACTGTAGTTCCTCTGAAGGTGGATCTATACATGTAGGGGATGGGAAAGCTATTTTATTGAGAAAAGTTGTATTTGTGAATAGGAAGCGAATTTTTCTTAAGTGTTCAAATCAAATGTAAAAAGCCAGGAGTGTTTGGCAACCCCAGAGCACCTTGGAAATTCAGGGTGTTCCTCATCTGGGTAACTGTCCAGGTGAAACAGTGGATGCTGTTTCTTGGGTGCCAATAATCTGGGAACATGCCGGCTTATGTTCTTGGAGCAAATCTTGTTCTTTGCAAAAATTTATGTTCTTGGAGCTTTGCAAAATGCAGAAGGCAGAATTAAATGTTCTATTCATTTCTGTATTATACTCACCACATTTGGTATTTATTACTGTGTTACATGGTCATCATCTTTGGAGCAGAGTAAAGCATTGCTACCCACTCTTCAGTTTTGTTTTCCTTTTCTTGAATGGGGTCAGTCTTGCATTTCCATTTTGAAAAAGGTCAGGCTAGGATTTTTGTAGACATTGCAGCACTTTTCCAAATAGGGTCATAACGAATATGACAAAAGAACTTTTGCATATCCACTTCAAAAACTTTTCTGTACTTGCTTTCTGGTTTTTTCTGAGATGTAGGAAATGCCCATCAATATTCCTCAGTCTGGGATTTACCTTTAGATGTGGAAACTCAGCTTGGACCTGGCCAGTGTTTTCCAGCTGTTAACTGTGTTGGAATGAATCTGTTATAAAGCTATTTAAAAAAGAACTATTGTTCAGGATTTGCTGTGTAAGGCAGCTGGACTGTAAGAGTCAGATTTATTGGAAATATTTGTTAATGTTTCTCTTGTGTTGGGCTCTGCTTTTGACATCTTTCCCTGAGCCACTAGATGGCACCAAGAGAATTCTTCATAATTTTGGTGCTGGGAAAGCCATTTCTATGGCTTCACTAGTACTGGCTTCCCAAAGCCTCCCAGCTCTGCTGTCACCTGAAGCGTGGATTGTGTAATTCTAAGTCACAGAGGCATGAAAATTCTATTTTAAACTCAACTGAAATCAATTGGCTGGTCAGAGAAGAAAGTGTAACTAAAATGCACTTGTTCACTGTGCAAATTGAATGCTTTTCTTTTTTCCAAGGCTTTCTATTGAGTGAGGCTACAGAAGAGATACTGAGGTAAAATCCCTTAAGTGAACTCAGATATAAACCTAGCAATGATTACATTTCACAAATCAATGTGCTTCTTTTTTATATGAATATTTTAATTTTTATATACAGTGGCAAATTTTTGGTGAGAGTAAGTGACTTTTGTATGCACTGACCTTGCAAGGCCAAAACTATGAAATGCAGAGTGCTCCTTTTAGTACCTCACCTCAGAACAGTATAAGGCCACTTTATGGTGGGGAGATAATAAAAGAATAATTGTAAGAAGAGGAAACAGGGATTTTCAGGATTTTCTATTTCTTCACTAAAATAAAAAAGAAAACATCATAAAAAAATGGAAAACAAAGTGGGAGTTTTTGTCTTGAAATGTTTTCTTTAATGCCACTATAAAATGTTGCCATGATTTGGACATAACTTTTCTGAAAGGTCTGTTGTAAAGCCCAGTTACATCTTAGTACAATGTAAGCAAAATATCAATGTAGATAAACATTTGTTGAGTCCAGTAGGACAACTTTCTGAAGGGTAAAAGGATGTGGCCCAAAATGAAAGGGAGCTTTTAATCTCTAATTTAGTTTCTGATTTTCTGATTTGAAGAAGAAGCCATTTCTGTAAGTTTTTGGTGTGATAGCAGGGCTGTTGAGGTTTTGAGATATTTCTGGGAAGAAAAACCCAAACACACAAAATACCAAGAATTTTAAGACATATATGAAGTCCTTTTCCAGACATAAACTAGATTTACTAACTGCAATTTATAACGGCTTTAGTTTTTTTATCTTTTGCAGTGTCCTATGCATGGCAGGTCTTAAATTTTCTCTGCTTTTTCCCTATCAAATCTTTGCTCTGGTGGTAGGTTTGCTCATCATGTCTATCATTGACAATTTTAAAACAAAGTAGGTTGCAAATTTTCTTTAAGACTCCAAAGTGCGTTTTTGACATGGTATATGATTGGGCTTCAGTAAATGTGTAGAAGTGTTTAACAACAACAAAAAACCCCCCCTTAGGTTTCCAGGATTGCTGAAGGAATTACCTAAAATGGATTTGGGGAGTTAAATAAAATTTTCTACCCTCACAGTCCTTTTTTTTCCAGCACCTAATAAAAGTATTCTATATAATTCTTCAAGAATCAAAGTCACACGGTCTTTGCAGCAGTTATTTAATGATTGCTGTGCTTAGACCTCAACAAAAGACCATGATAAACTGCAGGGGTATTTCTGAGAACTCTTGGATGGTTAGCCAATGAGTGTCTGCTTATGTTTAGTGCCTCAGTCTCCTCCTGTCCTTTATGCAGTCTATCTATTTCTTATTTCCAGGCATACGATATTTGCAAGCAACACTTCATCCTTGCAAATCACACAGATGGCAAACGCAACCACCAGGCAGGACCGATTTGGTGGGCTCCATTTCTTCAATCCTGTGCCTATGATGAAGCTCGTGGAGGTGAGTGTCTTATGGGCACCCCTTAGAGGGGCTGTTACCATCGTGCTCCATCATAGCAGCAGCTGCAGCCCAGCAGTGCAGCTGTCAGCAGCGGGGTTGCAGTTAGATTGACAGAGCAGGTCTCAGCTGGCAGCTGTTCTGATATGGAATTTGCTGCCTCTAGTGATTAGAGGGTGCTGCAGTCTCTGTTGAGGGGTTTAAGAGACACAGGTAACTCCTTCAGTCTCAAGGCTCCTGAGTTCTCCACTGAAGAGGTGCTGTTTATAGCCATCATTTCAAGCAGGGAGGCTTATTCATAGAAGTGTTTATACCAGTGTAGAAATCAATACAAAATGTCAGGACATGAAATCTTACTGCCTTGTCATTTAGAAACAAAGTCAATCGTGTTTGTTTCAATGTTTCCAGTGCTACAGGCTGGGGAAGTGGCTGGAAATCTGACCAGGGGAAAAGGACCTGGGAGTGCTGGCTGACAGCTGCTGAACATGAGCCAGCTGTGCCCAGGTGGCCAAGAAGGCCAATGCCATCCTGCCTTGTGTCAAAAATAGTGTGGCCAGCAGGAGCAGAGCAGTGACTGTCCCCCAGTACTCAGCACTGGTGAGGCCACACCTCGAATGCTGTGTCAGTTCTGGGCCTTTCACAAGAAGAAAGGCATTGAGGTGCTGGAGCATGTCCAGAGAGAGGAAACAGCTGGTGAAGAGTTTGGAGAGTAACTCACAGGAGGAGNGGTGGCCAAGAAGGCCAATGCCATCCTGCCTTGTGTCAAAAATAGTGTGGCCAGCAGGAGCAGAGCAGTGACTGTCCCCCAGTACTCAGCACTGGTGAGGCCACACCTCGAATGCTGTGTCAGTTCTGGGCCTTTCACAAGAAGAAAGGCATTGAGGTGCTGGAGCATGTCCAGAGAGAGGAAACAGCTGGTGAAGAGTTTGGAGAGTAACTCACAGGAGGAGCAGCTGAGGGAGCTGGGATTGTTTAGCTTGAGAAAAGGAGGCCAAGGGGAAACCTTATCACTCCCTAAAATTACCTGAGAGGAGGTTGTAGTGAGGTGGAATAGCTGCTAGAACTTGTTATATCAGGAGCTAGGGCTGTTTAAATGGTTCTCTAGAGTGATGTCTTTGTGTTTCCTGAGATAACAGAGACTATATAGCTTTTAAAGTTGTTTTGATATGCTATAATCTCCTAAATGTGCTTTTGAAGAATGGTTCCTTTTACCATCCATCCATAGTGGCTGAGTGGGAAAGTGTCTTAAAGAAACACAATATTGCAGAATGCTGTATCTATGTGTAAAATAGTGTTGTGTGTCTGTTACATATCTATCCATTGAAGTTGTTCTTTTGTAAAATGTTTTGTGAATTTCTGGACGATTGTTCTGGATTACATTGCTGTAATAGAGAAATGAGAGAAATTCTGCTCATAAATATGCTTATGCTCTTTCTATCTTTCCTGTACCCAGGTCATCAAGACTCCAATGACCAGCCAAAAGACTTTTGAATCACTTGTGGATTTCAGTAAAGCAGTAGGAAAGAGTCCTGTCAGTTGTAAGGTGAGTATGTTTTGACAGTATAGTGTTCAGAGGTTGTAGACTGTTAATTTTAAGTTGGTAGGCTTTAGTAGATGTACGAGCACTTCAAAAATTTCCAGGCTGCTTCTTGTCCGGCTCATCTTTGTAATTAAAAGCAATTTGACAAAGAAAACACCCACATTTACCACAAATTATTCAAAGTCCGGTGGCTCTAGACATCTTGTCTAGAGCAGCAAAACTCACAAGTATTAGGGCTTACTGTTATGGAGTCTTTTTTTCAAGTCCTGCAGAAGCATAGACTGCAGAGCTTAAGCAGGATCTCATCCTTAGCCATGCTAGAGACAAAACTGCTGCCTCTTGTACTGTGGGGTGGTTGGCTGAATCCTCCATGGTGTGTGATCATTGTAAGCTTTTCTTAAGACTGCAGCAACTAGACACATATTAATCTTAATTTCTTCTCAGCTTTGGTTTTTTTCTCTAGAGAAACACCCTACTTTGAAAGCACACTTTTTCTGAATCCATTAAGCTGTGGTCTGGATAGCTTTATGCAAGCTACTGCTTTGGGTTTCACAGCCCCCAGGAGACAGCTGATCATAAAAAGAAGGGCCTGCAGTCCACTAGTTACCAGATTATTAATTCAGCTTCTGAATGCTGGACTCTAATTCTGGCTATGTTCTCTAAATTCTGGCTAAATTGTTCTGTAGCCTCAGTTGACTTTTTTCCTATTTCTGTCACAGTTTAGAACTATGCAATGTGTAGAATATAGGATGAATTGCTATAAATTAGCTTGGGTAGAGAATAATGCAGTATTTGTGCCTGAACTTTTTTTTTCTTAATTCTTGCTTATAGAAGAAACATTGCTTGGAATTCTCTGGATTAACTATTGAGATAAAGTGGAATAAATAATAAACATCTCAAACAGTAGTAATATACAAAATAATACTGTATTTGCAAAACTCTCACTTGTGTTTGATTGATTGATTGTGCTTTTGATTGATGCTTGTGCAAAAGAAGGTTTGTATTAATTTGTTGCCTTCTGACAGCATGTGTCTTATCTTTTCATTGTTAGTGTTGATGTTTGCTGTTAAAATGATCCTAACTTTCAAAGGTATGGGTCACCAGTGAGCAGTGGGGGAAAAGCAGACTATTTAGTCAGGAGTGCTTCTGGTAGTGGACATACACCCAAAGAAACCTGCTAGGGAAGAACTGCTTTTCTCCTAACTTTCAAGAAATCATATTACACTCTTGATAAAGAAAAGACTAGCCATATTAAATTATTTTAAGATTATTTGCTTTGGGTCTGTAGTAATCTTATTGTTCTCAGTCATGATGACTGTTTATGTGCCATTCCTTGTTTGAATTTCACAATGTTTTATGCTTTAATACTGAGCAGATAAATGGGGTGAAAAATACAGTTCAGAGTATCTTAAGTAATGATACAGTAAGTGTCTTCATCCACTTGTTTTATTTGTCATGTAGCAATTGAGTGTAGTTCTGATAAACAGTGTTTACTTAGAATTCCTTTTTTATTTTTCATAGGATACTCCAGGGTTTATTGTAAATCGTCTCTTGGTGCCATATATGATGGAAGCTGTTCGACTTTTTGAGAGAGGTACTTGGTGGCATACTGACTTCAAGGGATGTTGACATGTAACACTGCTAAATGTTACATTGCTTCAGAAAAGCCTTGGGATTCCCTCAAAATTTTCAGCCATGAAAGTCTGGAAGTGAATAGAGAATGTTAAATATGAGCCAACATGTGTAGCTGTAAAGGTCTTGCCTTCACTTTGAAATGTCAGGTTATGCAGAGTTGGAAGGTGTGTGAAATTCCTGGTGGTGGAAAATGTTTCTGACTTGAAGGTGACAAGGTGAGTGTAGTGCCATTGTAAAAATATCCTCTGCCAGCTATTCAGGAACTTTCCTCTCTCCATCCCAGGAGACACTGATAAAAGTGGTTGAAAGTCTAATAATGGGACCATTAGTAAAGTTCTTCTGAGTTCACTTATATGGGGCTTGTGAAATAAACCACCAGTTTGGAGGTAAGTGGTGTAATAGTGTCACACTATGGTACTGGCACAGGAGTGATTTGAGCTCAGCTACTGCCACATAAAACTTCCTGTTCCCCTTCTGTGTTAATTTTTAGACATAGGTTCTTCAGGAACTCCAGTCTCACTGCTGGTCTTTTTTACATTGATATGTTGGTAAAAATAATCATGAGTCCTCAAAGAACCACTGCATTTTTCAAAGCATTGAAGCTTGTTTTGAAAAGAAGCCAATAATGAATGTAGTGGATAAAGATGAAATTACAGACTATAATTGCTTTTATTTCAAGTGCTCTGCTCATAGCTCCGTGCTACTAAGAATGTCATTTGAAACATTTTGTTTTTGAAATCATTGCTTTTTTACAGATGAAAGCACTTCATTTTCAGGATTCCACCAAGTATGCTTTAAATATTAAAAATCTCTTTTAAAGCACATGGAAAGGATGGTTTGATTTAAAAAGAAAAACAAAACAACAAAACCAAAAAAAACCCCACTACTTGTTTATCCATCAACAGATGTACCTAATTACATCTCAAAGGGAGAAAAGTGCAAATTTAGTGACTTGAAAGGCAAAGGCATGATTGCAAGGGGGCATTATTCTTTTCGAAAAAGTCACAGTTTTAAATAAAGTGTATGGGTGTTTCAGCGTGTTTAAAAGAGGTGCCTTTGTTAAGTGACATGTATCATTGTGCATATTTCAGGAGACAATAGAACTTTTAATTAAATGCAGAAGAAAACAGTCACTGAGTTTGTATGTTAAAACTGGCTGCTTTTGCCCAAGCAAAACAATATTTTGATTTATTCTTTTTGTATTTTGTCCCACAGTATGATATTTCCAAACTTGCTAAAGTTCATTTGTGACTTCTTAACTCTAATGAAATCTGTTTAAGAAGCTAGTTGATGTCTTGAGAAGGCTGATGGCTGTCTTTTAATTGATATATTCCAGTGAATCAGGTTAAATTTCTATCATATCCTATGTGTTTATTCTCAGAGTAGACACTTCAGTCAGATTGTCATCTACATTAAATGAAATTATGTTTCTGTTCTGGTAACCCCAAGCACTGAAATGCCATTTTATTGGGCTAGTCCTTGAGTTTTTATTTATACAAAATCTCATTCTGTTAAATGTGCCTTTTTGCATCAGCAATATACCTTTAGTATATTAACAATGACTTAAACGGGGGATATTGTAAATATTAATGTAGAGTGGTCTGTACTGCTCTGTCCTTAGTGGAAAAACTAAAAAGCAGTCAGCTAAGTTTCTATGGAAGTCTGCTTTATACTAGGAGAGACTAGAATGAACTAGGGATATAGCCCTTGTTTGCCCTTTTACTATTTTTTATTGCATTGTAATGAAACTGTCGGGTGGCCAAATCCCAGGTTTGGAAAATGGGACAAATCTGTTGAGAGAATAAGTCTGTGTACCTGCATCAACTGCAAATGAGTTAAGGATTTAGCTGTGTTTGAATTTGGGGAACTGAAATTATGTTAGAATTAGGTAAGGCTTCTCTCCGCAGTTTCTCAGAAATAAAACGTGGCTTAAAAAAAACATTGTCAGCTTTAAAGAGTAAAAAGAGGTATATATAAATTATTAGTTCATACAGAACTGTCACTGAAGCTGTTACCTTTAGAAGAGATTTTGCAAATTTATTTCTAGCCTTCTCTGATCTTAGGAGTATAAATTGCAGAGGCTGTGTCTGCCAAGCTGCCGGACAGCGTCAATGCCTGTACGCATCGAGCACCGAGGTTACTTAACAAGTACCTCTGGGGTTTGTATAACTTCCTCCTTTTTATAGCATCTGCAGAGAGAGTGCACTGCCTTTCTCAAAATATGAGTTAGAGGTATGCAGTAGAGGTGCATCTGCTTTGATGACAGTCTAAAATATGTATTCTCAGCTAAAGAATGAGGTTAAAGTTAACTGTGACATTGTGGCAGTGCAAGATTGGTATTTTTATAGGCACAGATGAAAGTAGAAGTAACAATTTTCTGATAACTTTGATTATTTCTTTTAAAATAATTTTGGAATTCACGAATTCAACTGCATCTGCACAGTTGTCTCAGGTCTCTCCTATCTGCCATCTCTTATTCCGACAGATATCCTCTGGTGATAGGTGTTGTAGCTAAGCATGTTACTCAGCTGTTCCTGCTCCCCTCTCCATGCCTGCCTTACCCATCAGCTAGATATCACTTGTGTCCTGGCAGTTGTAGTGTAAGGGTAGCTGTGTCCTGTGCATCATTCAAAAGCTGCTGCTGATCTCATGAAGCTGAAATTGAGTTGTTTCCTTACTTACCCTGTCCTGCTGCCTCTAAAAGAAGCTCTTGTTTCTTCACAGTGACCAGTTCTTCCTTTAGTCATTCTGATAGGGTCAGCATGGTAACTGTGGCTCCATCAGTAGTGCAGCTCTCTGTATTGAAATGCAAGAGGAAACCAGGAAAATGGAAAGCAGGCCTGCAGGGCTTGCTTTTTTTTTTTCTTTTTTTCTGAGAGGTTCAGCTTTATGCTCCAGCATGTGTATGCTGACTCCAGTTTTTGTGGCTGTGAAACATGCAGAGATTTCTGTGAAGAGCTGCACCAGGGTGAAATAACACCCTGTTAATTATTTATAAGTGGTGCCAAGGAGATGTGAAATCTTCTCTGTTCATCAAACTGTCAATCTTTTCTCTAGGAGATGCATCAAAGGAAGATATTGATGTTGCTATGAAGCTTGGGGCTGGCTATCCCATGGGTCCATTTGAACTGCTGGACTATGTTGGGTTGGATACCAGTAAATACATTATAGATGGTACTGCATGCTTCTTTTTTTCTGCTTTTCCACTTTCTAGCTAAATTGTAGATGTTTTAATGCAAATGTGACTCTTAATTATTTAAACTGAATGTTTATGGTATAGCCTTTGAACTGTTGATGAGAAAGGAGTTAGAATTCAGCTCAGAATGCTGTGTGAATACAGCATTTGCACTGCATGCCTGTTCCCTTTGTACATGGGGACAGAACAGTGGTGACTTTGCTGACTTCATCAAGTGCTATTGGAAAATAATAATATTAACATTAATGGTAGTGTATATAACTAAAAAGAATCAGAGGGAAGAGTGACATGTACCGGAGGTGAGGAATTCTATGAAAAGCAACAAATGTTGAGACTCCCTATCCTTTTTCTGCCAGCCATATTTTCATTCTTAATTAATAGGAAACACAGTAAATATCTCAAAAGATGTAAGTGAACCATCTCCTCATCAATAAGTTAATAAGTGGGTGAATGTCAATACAGTAACAAAAACATACATAATTGGTGATGGCTTGTTGATGTTTGTGGACTTTGAATGAGCAGCTTAAACATTCTCTGAGGCAGAATGTCACTTTGACAATGGCATTTTCAGTGGAACCTCTCTTGCTTTTAGTCAGTCCTGTGGAGTAGTGTTATATTGTTCTAAGTAACCATGTGTTTCACAGGTAGAAATTCAACTTGGAATTTCTTTGCACTTGAATTTCTTTTCAGCAGAGCCTTTATTTTATTTTCTTGTACTTAACTATGTTTCAAAAGTTCTCCTTAATTGTTTTGAAAAATCCTCAGTGGTAGAGATTTTAAGGTGTTTGGAGTACACTGAGCCTGAAGCCTAATTGTTAGATTTGTGCCTAATCATCAATACTGATCTGGGCTTTACAAAGCTTGTAGTGCAGGGTCTCAGAGAGCCTAGAATAAGTTCCACTCCTTCTTCAGGTTTCTGACCTTCGAATATTTTTCTAAGGAGATGCAGAACTCTGTTATCTTTGCGTATAAACAGAACTGTTACTAATTAATCCACTTCCCTTCCTTTCCAGGGTGGCATTCCTTAGAGCCCAACAATCCTCTTTTTGCACCCAGCCCACTCCTGAATAAACTGGTAGAAGAAAAGAAGCTGGGTAAAAAGACTGGAGAAGGCTTTTACAAATACAAATGAACTCCAGACCTCAAGAGGTGTTAAACTATCTGTATATGCTATTCAGCATTGCTATAATACAGGTGGTTAAACCTTCCCAAGGGTGGCACAAGCTGCATTTAGAACATAACTCACTTGTGAACTGAGTGATTGCACTAGTTAACTATGGTCAAAGCTTGATTTGGTAGATTGTTTTTTTTCTTGTAATTCCAAAAAGCTTTTTATGTACAGTGCCTTCATGAAATGTTGATTTTTCTCAGGTGCAGTACAGAATGACAAGTGAATTTATGTATTTGAAACATCATTATTTGATGGGGAAAATCCTAAAAATAACCTCACTTTCATAAAAATAAAATTTTCAACAATTCTTTGTTGAGTGTGAGGGCTTGCAGTTGTGTCTTGGATGGAGCCCACAGGGTGGCAGTCTCTTCCCACACTGGCAAATGCAGCCTGGAAAGGCAGAGGCTTGTTTTGTTAGGATTTTCCTTAAGTGCACTGCTAATCTGTAGATGTAAATTACAGTGCCTTGAACAACAATGTTTTGTAGGACATACTTAAAAATGAATAAAGAATTCCACAATGGCAGGCTGCTCCCCCAACAGAAGGTTCCCAATAAAGCATTTAAAAGCAGAGCTCATGATTTGCATTGGGCTTTTCTAGCATTTTCAAATAGTGGTTGAGGGCCTACTTTTGGTAGGTGCTGCAGAAACATAATGAAGATTTCTAGGTGATTTCTGTTCTCAGGGGCATAAGCTAGGACACTGGTGAAAGCTTCTGAATGTTTTCTAGAGTCCTGTAAATTGGCTATATTCAAAGTGTCATTTTTACACAATACACTACTATTGTAGTTCAGTACCTTCAGGATGGCAATTGGGAGTTTGTGCTGTGTAAACAAATAAGTGTGTCTGGCTGTGTGAGGCACATTCTGTTTTGCAACTTCATTTCCTTGAGGCTTAGCAGAGCTGAATTTTTCCATGGTGGGAGTGTATCAAGTCCTATCTTTTCTCCAAGTATTGCAGAGCAGGTGGGCACGAGGATTGGTGTTCCAGTTCAGCTCAGTAGTAGTGTTCCTTTACTTTCTGTACTTAATGCTTATATATATATATATATATTTAGTTACAGAAATGATGAATAATTATTTAATGCCAAGTTGCCTCTTCCTCCCTCCTCCATCATCTAATTCAGATTGCATATGGAGAAACTGAGTCCAGACAGAGGTTAGTTTCCTGGCACATGATCACGTAAGAAATCTCTGAGAATAAAATTTTTGTTTTATTGGATCCTGATCCTTAATTACATATAATCTAATTTTGAGCCACTTGCCTTGAAAGAAAAGAGTTAAAGAAAAGAAACAGTACAGTCTCTTTCCTTTACTAATATATTGTTAAACTGACTTGGTTTTACTGAAATACAGTCCATTTCTTACATATGAAGTCTGTTTCACTGAAGGTTCTTAATGCTTGTAGCTCAGTTTAGTGAATTTTAAATACTGCAGGGTGAAGTTAGCTTCAGTACTACTGTTTTCAGTAGTAATTAAAAATGGGAATGTGTATGACTCTTGTGTCTTAAAAAATGCTATTTGTTTTCTACAAAAAACATTTAGGTAGAAGTGATTTGCTCCTGCTCCCTTTATTTGGATGATGATCTTTAACTTGGAAAGGGGTTTATAGTGAGGCATAGGCTATTTAATGTTAAATGTGCAAAATATTTTTCACTAGTAAATGTGATATTTTAGAAAAATAAACTTTCTCTAAAACAGTGTTTTCCTTTCAGGCACTCTAACAGGTACAGTATGTGTATATGTAATAAATAGAGGGATTTGTGAGTTGGACTTGCTATTTGAGAAGAGACTTCTTTTTATTTTAGCAGAATAGGCCCTGTGGAGGTACTTTAATGGTGGGTGGAGATAGTTTATTTTATCAGCATGAGGAGTGCTGTGCCAGGGTAAGTAGAGATGAGGTAAAGGGTGAAAACTTCAAATGGTCCCTCTTAAATCTAGATCAGCATGCAAAGTGGTAGTTGAATGACTGTAGTCATTGAAACAAGGTAAGCCTTTTCTTTTGCTCCTCAATGGGGAGGCATGGAGAATGTAGAAGTCCCTTTTAAGCGAGGGAAATTAGCCAGAAGTAGGATATTAAGTAGTCACTCCTGATTTTTACAAGAATTTCTACAGCTTTGATTCTATAGTTTAAAGATTTCTAGTGAGCCTAAAGAATATATAATGAAATAAAGGAATTGTCTATTGCCACCTTTTCCTCAGTAAAGATTATTTCCCATCCCTTGCTGTGGCTGTGACTTGAAGCAGGGGTACACGAGCCACCACAGTGTGGATGAAGGGGAAATCTCCTGCTGGTCAGTACCTCAGACCAGCACGTGCTCTCACCATTCAGCTCTCCTTGCATTTTTATTAATTGTGGGAAAAAAATGAGGGATAGAAGAGAAAGGAGGGAAGGGTGTTTGGTTTCCCTCACTTTTAAAACCTTTAACCTACTTTAAAAACCTTTAGTATTTATTATCCCTTCTGTCAGCAGGCCTCACAGATTTAGAGCATTTGCCCTGCTTTGGTCAAAGCTCTGGGATGTACAAGGCTTGGCAAGGCTCGAGGGCAGCTTGTCAGCCAACAGCTGAGGAGTCAGACGTGAGCCCAGCGACTGCAGCTGGGAAGATGGCTCCAGATTCAGCATCTGGGTCGTGTCAGCTGCCAAATGTGCTCCATCTGTGGTCAACCTAGCTGCTGACACGGCGGGGGAGAAAACGGGAGCACAGCAAGTTTTAAACAGGGACTTGAAAGCAGAATCTTTATTGGGCAGAGGAGGGTGCTCTGCAGGAGTGGCTTATGGAGAATAAAGTGCAAGAGGTGGCAGTAAAGTTTGATCTGAAGAGGAATTAAGTGTGTAGAATTGATTGACTCAGCAACTGCATAAAATAACTTGGAAAGGTATCTTTTTTTTCTTTCATCGATGAGTTGTATTTGTCCCCCAAGCCATCTGACCCAAGGGTTTTGAGGTGACAATGCAAATATCCTTCAAAAATCAATTAACAGGAGTTAACTCCAGCATCTATGGGCTCTTCAGAGCCATGAGATCTAGTACTACCAGCCCTGCACTTCAGCAGTGAATCTGGTCTCTGAAAAGCAAGGTGGTGGCTTGTGAATGAGATTCCATAGTGGTTTGTTTTCTTAGTGCCATATTTGGTGGCTTGTTCTTCTTACACACCTCCAGTTGTCTGTGAAACTTTTGAGGTTCATCAACCAATCTCTTCTGGAGATACACTATAAATTAGTGAATGTTTATCAGGGTTAAGAAGCAAAAAATAAGAAATTTGCTGTATAAAGTGACATGTAGTGAGATACGATTGTCTTGTTAAATCTGTATCTGTTACTAGAATGAGAAGGGCATCTGAAAAAGATGTGTTTTGTTTGCCTGCCCAGAAGGTGATTTTGGTATGAAAAGATCTTGTATGTTCCTGACTGTGCCAGGCTTTGGTCAGTAAAGTCTGCAAGTGAGTTAGGTGTAAGCTAATGCAATGCAGTATATTCCCATGGCCAGGTGTGGTGCTAGGAGGTGACAGTACTAGCAGACATACATTCTCTGCTGTTTAATGCATGCTTGTTATGCTTGCATCTAGAGAAAGCCCCTTGACAGTACCAAGTGACTTTAAAGATATGAGCAAATTACACACAGCATCTGTAGTTTGTAGAGACCAACTTTTCCTAGGAATTTACTGCTGACAGTTTTGAAGCTAATTTTTCTAAGAGAGGCACCTGTAGCTGTGGGGCTGCATTCTTCCTTTTCTATCTAGTACCACAGCAGTGACCCACATCTCAGTATTTTTGTTTACTACAGCTTGTAACCATATGAGCAATTATAAATCTGACCTGAATAATGTCTTTTCCTCGTGCTTTTTGGAAGAGCTGAGACCAGGACCAAAAGCAGATACTGTGATTTTTTTCAGAGCTAGATTAGATCTTTTCATGTTATATGTTCCTTCAGTAGGTTTTCCTGTTATTCACTGACAGAGGGATGTGCTTCTACTGAATTCTGTTAGAGAAGGTTTAAGTAGAGCCACAATCTGGTAACTGTAAAGATGATTTGTAGAATGATGTGCCTTGAGCTTTATGATGTTTTCAAAAGTTCACATCAAAACTGAAATCACTCTTCATGTACCATTTACTCTCCAGTATACTTGTTTGTTTATAAATGCAATGCTATACAGGGTCTTAAATTAAATGTATGAAATCACAGAACAGTCTGTGATGATATCAGGTGTTACAGATCATACATTAGATTAAGATGTGTATGCCCATGGAGCAACTTTGCACTTGTTCAATTCCCTCTTCTCTTTTATTCCCCCTAGAGGTTTTCTATTTGGTTTTCCATAAATTGCAAATAACTCACGGCAATGCATTCTTTACAGAGAAACCAGGACCATAAAGCTCTAATGCTGGCTGGAAGTTTTGGTTGCTTCTGGGGCAGGAATAATACAAAACATCAAACCTAGTTATTAAAGGAGCCATTTCTTTTGTCATGTGGTGGCATGAGGCATCGCAGTGAGGCGTAAGGCCAAGCTTTGTTTCCAGCCTGGGGTCAGAGGCTGCAAGTTGGCCCCAGCACAGGAGGATATTTTAGCACAAGGCTTTTGCTTGGCGGGCACTAAGGAACTTGTCGCTTACTTTGGCTGTCCTGTGCTGCCAGATAACAGGATTTTTTCCTAGCCTGTTGTTTGCTGCTGCTTTGCTTTGTGCATCTCTGTCCTGCCTGGTAACAGCTTCTTCTATTCTGGTTCAATTTTTTCTGCCAGAAACCACTTCTAGGGTGGTTTTCTGTAAATGGAGAAACCCTTACAGTATTTGCTAGTTAAAGAATGCAAGTTTTTTGTCATTAGTAACTTAAACCCCCCATTTGGAGTCTTGGCTTCAGCAACAAAAATGTTGTGGATTAACCACTTTCACCAGCAAGAGGCTTTCTGATGAGCTGTGGGAAGGAGTGTATGCTTGGTGGTAGGTCTACAGTAAACAGCTGGAATTTGCATGTGGTGAATTAGCACCAAATAAAACCCCCTTTTTTTTTTTTTTTCTTAATTATCCTTGCATACTCAAATGGACCTATTAAACATTTGTGCAATAGAAATTGGTAAAACCACAGATTTGCAGTAAGTGGATATTGGTTGGGCTCAGGCTGACATTTCTCTGCTCTGTTGGTGGCAGGACCTATGTAAGTAATATATAATCCAAGGAAGGGATCCACTCTGATCCTTGGCATGCAGTGGTGCCCTGACTTGGATTGGAGCACTGCAGTCATTGGAAGGAAGCCCTTGCTTCAACTCAGAATCCTCACCTACTTTGCATTAACTTTGTTTGAGACCTGCTGCTTTGACTCCTACACAACCACAAGCATAAGCAGGTGTAAGATAAACTGCATTTGTATTTCGCAGGTTTTTTAGTTGTTAGTTTTCTCTAAAGAGGTTGTAAAAGGTAAACTGTTTCTGACAAATGCTTTATTTCTCTGAATATGTCAAGAGGGCTAATGGGTTCCTTACAGCTGATGTTGCAATTCTTTCTTCATTGTAATTTAGGGTGAAATTTCTAAAAGCCTTTATTTCAGTTGGAAGCCTAGTGATGTTTTCCAGAACGTCTAAACAGATGAGGCATCTAGCTTCCCATGATTTCTTCTCAGCACTGAAATCCCTCTCAGAACTTTAAAGAAGTACTTATTGGAGAGCCTGATTTTGGGGGCCCTAGTTTACTTTCAAATCTTGAACCTAATTTCCAAAATAATGAGGAATATTAGAAAAGAGCTGGCCTAGACTTTGATGGCAAGTTCTCCCACCTCCCTTCAGTTCTTGAGACAATGTGAAAGAAAACAGCAACTTTGATACTTTTCTTCCTCTGTTTCCTCTTTGTCTACTTTCTTGAACACAATTACTTGCAGGAACAAAATTTGCTTTTGCTAGTTAGTAACTTCAGACAGTAGCAATCAGATTGTGCTTCTAACAGTCAGACAAATGTGCTGCCTCCTGACATCTTCACCCTCTCCTTTCACTTCCTTTTGACTCAGAGGGTTATCCCATCTGCTTAGGGATGGATTTCTAAATGCTTCTGTGACATCAGTGTCAGAGAATGAGCAGGGGACACCCCAATAATGTTTTAAGTGCCTTAAAAGACTTCTGTGAGTCCTTTGAGGAGGAGCACAGGTAAAATAGACTGCAGGGAAGTAGTTTGTTGAGAAGGAGCTGATTTGAATGAGGCTGTGGATTCTGAAACTAGTCAGGGTGCTTTTAGGAGCATGGCAGCGTGTGTGAAGTGTGAGATTGACGATGGGCATTTAAATGGATTACTTTAGAGTAAGAGACAGAAGATACTTGGAGAATTTAATTTATTTAGTACTAGCGAGATGAGGGTTTTAAAATGGTGAATTTTTCTTTTAATAGGAGAGAATACGGGGACAGGGAGAAGATGCTATGAATTTCACATAAGTGGTTTTCATGATACCATTTTTTTATTGCTTTAAACAAAAGCATTACTTAAAACTGAGGAAGAAGTCTTTCTCTTTCTTAGAGACTCAGGATTTTATTTTTGGCTAAGACTGAAAGCTATTGTTGCCTAAGTTGACACTTAACTGGCAAATCTATGAACTGAAGCCAGTATTGTTACTTGGATCTAAATTTGTAAGGACATTTGGTTTTCATAGATCAAAAGATGAACATATAGTTTACCTCAAAGACAGAGTTATATTCTAAAGACTATTGGCACATGTTTACATCTGAAATCATTGCTTAGCTTATTGACATGTGATAGTAGAAGTAGCAGTGGAAGGAGAGAATAATGGCAAACAATGATGAGTATGTCAGATGATCAATTGGCACTGTCTTCACCAAGAGGCTCATTGCTTTTTAGCAAAGGCCAGAGCTTTTCCACAGTGGTAGACATTTCTAACATTGCAAGGAGGAAAGTTTGTTGTGAAAACTATGATTTAGAAAAATTGCTTTTATTGTGTTTTTAGGAAAAGAACTGTTTCAGTGACAGATAAGACTGGGCTTAGCTATTGGTGGTATCAGTTTGACTTAGAATTTCATGTCATTCATATTATGAGAGTAGTGTTAGTTCACAGGCACATAGCTCAACTTACAATGGATTTATATTGAAATTGGGAAATAAAAACTAAAAATCAATCTAAAAGGAGTGCCATATTCTCTACCTTCTGCAGGCAGTGAAGTGATTTTGGAGAACTTGCTGAATCTGCTGGGGAATGGAGAGAGAAGTAACAAAGTTTGATATTTGGCAGCTGGAAATCCAGCACATGTTAGAGGATTTTAGATACCTTTGACTAGAAGTGATTTCAAAGTGTAAATTAGCAAGGACATCCTTCAACCCCCAACTACTGTATGCTGCGAAGAATGTGGCTGGCTTTTCTATCCTGGTTAGGAGTTTTCTTCTGCTTAATTTAATTAAGTATTGGCCATAATGTCTAAAAGAAACAGCTTGAAATCTGGTAAAGGGACAGGTGAGAAAGTCCTGCCTAGTCTTCATTGTTCAGCTGAGAGTGATGTGTAGTTGGAACTGGTGTTTCCACTTTTCCATTCATCTTTTCTTTGAGCTGTTACTTCTGCTTAGTTACACCCTCAGCCTAAGCGTGGGTCTCTCCACACTTCCCTGGGGTCATGGCAGGGTAAATGCTACAATAGCATAGTGCCCAATAGAAAATAGTTCAGGTGAAACTCTTAAATCCACGCCCATCAGCTTTCTCTATGCTTTGTTCTCTCTGTTTTGTCTGGGTTTCCTTGCCATTGCCTCTGAAAGTGAGCTAACTCCTGCCCAAAAATGGCAAAGGGTTAAGCTAGTGAGACAGCAGCTGGAGTAAGGTGATCTGAAGAATTCTTTGAATTTTGGTTGATAAATACATGTTTATATAATTGTGTGGTAGCTGTTTTGATAACTGTACCTGTAGTGTAGCTGTATGCATCTCATTTAAAATATTCCTTAATTCTTCTGTCTGTGGTTTACATGAGTTACATACAATTGTATTTGATCCTCACAACATACCTGGGAGCTAAGGAAGTACCATCCTTCAATGTGCTTGGGGAACAGATATGTAGGGAAATTCTTCCTTCACTTGTCTAGTAAATAGTCTTTCTCCCCTTTCTTCCTTCAAATCGTATTTATTTCCAAACTGGACAGAATGAAAATATACTGTTAAGTGCTAGATTTAAGTCCATTTTTTATGGTTCATAGGAAATCCAGCATTAGGTCATTGGAAAGGGGGGACTGTTTCTGAGTGGGCCAGAGCAGTCAGCAAAGCTGTTCCATCAGCAGGGAATTCTTTCTGCCAATGAGGACAGGCCAAGAGCAGAGGAGTCAGTTCAAAACAAGAGAGAAAGGGGAAGAGGGAAGAGCCCTAGAGAAGTGAATTCAAATGGACTGGAGGAAGAAGGGAATAAACCACTTGAATATTGAGAAACAGCTTGCAATTCAGTTTCAGTACGTAGTTTCAGTAAATTCACACTTACTAAACAAATATGGGTAGTCACTAGTTTAGAATACCAGTATAGGCAGAATTAGACTGCGATATTAACTAAGTGCTGTGAGTGGTTTGATTTCTGGGTCATGCAGTTATACCAGTCCCACTCAAAGGGAAATTTTGACCATATGTGAAATCTGCCTCATAAAATTTGAATATTCAAACACTGGCTAGAACCATTTGTGGTTAAATTTGTTGAGGGTTATTAGATCAGGATGTTTTGATTGTGAATTCTTTCAGGTTGTTGTCAAAAAAAGTTGAGTACAGTTTGAAGCTATCAGGTCTTCACAGGAAAAAAAAGCAGTGGCTGTTCTGTCAGATGATTTGTTTGCAAATATGATTACTGCCTATTAATTTAGCATTAATAGAGTGTAGAATGAAAGAAGCTGTTGCTGCTGCTGTTAATCATGACAAAATTAAACATTTCGCAGAGAAGAGTAAAACAGGTAGCAAAAGCAACAATTAGAATGTAAGAATCTTGTCCATCTTGGGCTTTTTTCCAGTCAAGGGATGCAGTCACTGCCATGTTGTGCTTTCTCCTCTTTTGTTACCCAGCACTTTGTTTTCACAGGCAGGTGCCAAGAAAAACTAATCCTCCTATAGCATTTTGCTTTGTCAAGATATGAGTCCTTGTTTCTGTGGCTTTTTCTCTCTGTCTTAAAAGACAGAGATGTCCTAACTCAGCTGAACAGGTATCTTGTAGGGCTTTTTTAGCCACTTTTCTTAGCTGTAGGAAATTTATACAAATTCAAAGAATGGCCTGTCCAAATAACTCTTCTGACCATCATTAAGTTTTGGAGTATGTTATTATTCTTTTTCTACTGAAGATTTTATGATGTCAGTTACCTTTTCTCAGCATAGTGAACAGTACAGACCAGTTCTTGGGCGAGTTGCTCCTCTAGTATGAAGCAGAAATTTTTCTCCTAGCTCTGCTGGTTTATGCTGATTTTCCATAGCTGACAGGTTAATGAACCTGTTGCTTATTTGTATGTGATGGGTTTCTGTAAGATGGCATGGGTGAGCTTATCAAAATGTGGTTCGTAGAACAGCATTCACAAGAAGAAAACATTAGTTTTGTAAGGTTTCCAGACCAGGTATGCAGCGACTGTTATCTCAGCCATATTGACTGTGATTCAGTGAAGGCATGGTTGTTGCAGGAGGAGTGTTCCAGCCAAAGAGAAACCATCATTAAAACCCATGGCCTGAAGGTATGGCCGTTTATCTGGGAGAATGGGGAGCAGTATTTCAGTCCTTGTCTTGACCCGGCCAAAAACTGGTGTCTGAGCGGTTCATTTCTCCTATTTCTGGCACATATGTTCCTTTTCCTGGGCAGATGCCCATTTGCTTGGCTTTCTAAACCCGAGCTTCATATCTATGAGGAGACTCAGAAGGGTGAATTCATACATTATTCCAAAGTTTCTCTTCCTGATGTGTCGTGGAGAAGTGAATGTGTTTGGGCATACCTTCTAGGTTTTTGGTTTCATCTCGGAATGTGTTTATAGCCAACCATTTTCCTGTTACAGCTTCTCCTTTTGGCTGACTTCCTTTTTAGCCCAGTAGTTTGTCATGACCTGCCTTAGGAGAAAGGTATTCATAGCTCACAGACTTCTGGCTATTTATGGACTTCTTTCTTTCCCTTCTAATGTTCTACTTTGTGTTAGGTCCTTATTCTGGAGGAGAGGCTTCCTTGCATGTTAGTCCCCTTGCAAATGAAGGGAAAAAACTGCAGAGCTGCCTTATGGGAGAGGTTACAGGGCATTTCTTTAGTCTCAGTAGTGTCCTTCATTTTCTGCCAGCCTTGCTTTAGCCTAATTAGCTGCCCTGTAGATCAGAGCAGGAGGCCACCAGGAAACAGAACGGTTGCTTCAAAGCCTTGTGCACTGCAGTGGTTTCAAAGGAGTGCAGACAACTGATGCTGTGGATTCTGCTGTCCTAGAGCCTGGATTGGGTCCTTAAGGTCCTACATTTGCTGCAATTTGACCCAGCCATCAAGCTATCCCTTGTACAACTAAGTTCCTGCCTTTTCTGTTGCCTAATCCAAAGAGGAAACTACAAGAGAAGATAATTCAGCAGAGCTGGTGAGTCCCTATGAGCACAACTAGTGAATCTGTCATCACTTGCTGCGTAAGAAGCCAAAGTTAGCTGAAGCATTGTTCTTTTATGTAACACAGGGAAAATGGCTCTGGTCCAGGCGATCCAGAAGCCTGAGGAGCCAGACCATCCTGTGATGTTGGCCTGATTAGCTGTAAATAATCCTGGCTCAATTCCCCTGTTCTGTGTCTGCTGTTTTTGGTGAGGGGAGGGGGAAGGCTGTGTGTTTCTGGTGTTGGGATAGCTCTGTGTGTATGAACTAGACTACCCGTGCTGTGATCCGTGCAAGAACTGCTTTTAGTACATGCACAGAACCAAGTGTGGGGGCAGAGAGTGGTTTGTGAATGCTTGTACAGAAGTGTCTGGATAATTAACTCAGCCATTAGGTAGGAACATTTAAATCACTGAAGATGTTTTCTGTGGGAAATACATGATAATCATCTCCTCAGGCACCCAAAAGAGACCAGGTTAGATTCCGATGTCTGCCTAAATTGCACATCAAGAATTTAGGTGCTGTTTTTGAGTCTTACCTGGAATAATTCGTTCCGTCTCACAAGGATTTAAACCTAGTCTTACTGCCAGGGTAGGACCATCATCATTTGGCCATCTTTACTAACTCATCTGGCTCCACTGACAAGCTGGCACAGTACAGTGAGGGCTTTTTCAGTCCTACAGGAGCAAATGCCAATTAGCAGGGGAGGGCAGGAGTGGATACAGACCCAAGTCACACGGGTATTCCGGGATAACGGGGTTATTCTGTTTCAGGTGCTCTCATGGCAGCATCCTAAGCCTTGCATGTTAGTTAACCTTTCCCATAGCTGCTGTATGTGAAAGGTCTTTGATCTATGAATGAGCCCAACACATGGTGCTTGTTCACTGTATGTTAACAGCAGAGATATTATTTTTAGCTCCCAAATTATTTTTCTTCACTATCAGAACTGAAAGCGCTTTCGTCCTTAAAGCAGGCAACTGTTCACAACAGTGGATTGGGGACAACGTGGTACATGAAGCCAATGCTTCCACTGGGAACAATTTTTTTCAGAATGGGTAAATGGCTTTTTAAATAGCCATTAAAAAATCTAAACAAAGTAGTCATGTTTTATAAAGTTCTAAAAGGAACTGTTGTCTTTGGAACATGTAATTTGCAGATCTCACTGCAGTAATCCTTGATTTAGAACAATTACAGCACTAAGTACTTGCCTTTTTTCCCCTTTAAAAAACAAAACCAAACCCCAGACCAAAAGCCAGACAGGTTTCCAGCAAAGGCTGGGATAATTGAATGGAAACATAGCCAGATCTTGCAAAACTCCAGTATACAGTTGCTATTCTCTCAAGAGATATTTTCTCCTGCCATCTGAGAGCCCGATCACTTGTTTTTCTTTTTTTTTTTTTTAACATAATCACTAGTTGCTAGAAATAAATATTGCAAGAACTAATATGCTGGTTACAGCCTTAAAACTGGACATGTGTGCAGTGTACACTGGTTTAAGAGGAAGCTGTTTTATAACATTTTTAATTATGAAGTTTGTTATGCAACCGAGTTAAAGGGTCATTTATAAACAATCCAATTCCAAAGCTTCCTTAGGCAGTAACTGACCTGTGTCATTTCTTGTAGTTTAAGCTTGACTCAGTCCAGTCTCACACCAAACAAGATTTGGGAGCTAGAATACAAAGAATTCTGATTCAGTGTACAGTTCATATTTCTTTTCCACTCACAAATCAGTGGAGTAGTTTATCTGTGGCTCCAGTGTCTGGTTTTTTTAAAGTCCCTTAGAAGAAGTGAGGCAGCTGTGCTGCTTGCTATGGCAGGAACATCTCCCAGGCACCGCTGGCAGTAGGCAGGCCATGCTGAATTTGGATCTCAGACCATGAAACCAGGCCTTGCACTGCTGATTCTTCAGCCAACTTCAGTCCCTGGCTGTGGAATAATTTATACAGCTACAAGAAATTTAACTGTAGGCCTCTACCTCTTGTGGGGGCATGGACCACATCCAGAAAGAAGCAAATCCATATTCGTAATCAGCTTAAAACAACTGCTCCCTTCCCTAAGATTTTGCTAGGAAAATGGTGTTGGAGGGATCCTTAGTACTTTTACTTAGGCCGAAGCTAACTGAGCAGCACAAGGGAACATTGAGCCTCGCCATTCCTTATTCCTGGTATGGAACTAAGGCTTCAGGTCACTTTTCAAAGAAAAAGTTATTTTCCAAAATCAGGTGAGTAAACAGCCAAACAAACACATTACATTTCCTACAACAGAAGACTGAGCCAAAAGTCTTCAGCCTTACAAATGACTGTGCCTTCCTGAGCTTGCTTCTACCTTTGAGGGATTCTAGCAAAAGCAGCTCCTTTTTTTTTTTTTAAAGCCAATTTTAAAGACAGTTAAGTTTCATTTTATTACAAAGCTTTTATTAAAAAACAAATGCTCAGCACATTAACTCAAACTGGAATGACAAAAAAAAATTGGTTGACAGTATTTTTGGCAAAGGCTGTGCCTTACTATTTTAAAAAATGGGTACATCAATGCTCATTTCAACAACTGGCATAAAATCCCACTAACAGGCTAACAAAAACAGATACAAATACAGAACAATTGAAGTAATAATTCAAGTGCTGGGCTTTTTACAAGGAGAAGGGGAATGGGTGAGAAGGAGAACTCACTGCAGTCAGATTTGCTGGATGTATTGCTTATGTTTACAGAGTAGATGATGCAAGACTAACATGTCTACTGACCAGCTGACTGTTGTTACATTTATTTAGTTCTATAGGACACTGTATTATATAGACTGAGAGGCCACTATTTGTTACAAATAGTTTAACAAAACAGCCACCTTTTTTCCATACAGATTTTTCCTCTGGCAGAAAAAAAAAAGAAAAACTCCTTTTATTTAAAAAGTATTTCAGATTTCTGACACTTGTTTAAGCTCATACCTAGTAAAATATACACCAAAGAAATTACAAACTAAAAGTTAAAATATAAAAGCATTCAAGTTTCTTAAAAAAAAAGCTAAAACCAAAATTGATCCTGTCGCACCATTAAATAAAAAGAAGGTTGAGCGCGTCATCCTGGTCCAGGCAAATTCCATTCCTCGATGTGCTGTATGGGCAGCTGTGGTCTACGTTATTCTGCTGGCTGAAGCAGGCAGAGACAGCCATGCTGCTGTGTTTGCTGACTCAGTATGGACACAGATGAGACGGGGGCTTAAGAGTGCAAGGCAGAGGTGAAGACAAAAGCTGCTCTGCTGACCCAGGAGCTCATTTGTTCTATTTATATCAGGGCTGGACCTCGTGATAGTGAAGGATTTTGGCAGTGATTGTCTTTATGATTCAGTGTCTCTAGCAGTGACATCAGGGTGAATGACATCCTGGACAGACTCCTTGGGGCTGGTCTGTGCGGATGAAGGACACACCTAGGGTTTAACAAGCTTCCATCTCCAGAAGGGGTCCTGGTGTCGCCGCCTTTGCTTTGCAAGTTGAGAAAGCATTTCTTTTCCCACCTACGGGGGGGGGAGGGAAGAGAGAGAGAGAGTGTGATAAAGACTATCTGAAGCCTTTAAAAAAAATTTCTTCAAACAAGCTCGTGATGGGTCGCTGTAACTCTTACAACTGTATTAGTGGAATGCACATTACAATGTCAAAGTTAAATGCAGAATTTATTACTACTTGCTTTTGCTTGAAGTTTGCAACTATATTTATGGAAAGTACTTTGGATTGTAAAGAGATACCAACTAGAAAGGTGGGGTTTTAAACATCCAGCATATTACAGAAGTACTTCTCTTTTGTAGTGGATTTCATTTATCCGCAACATTTGACCCAGATACCATTACAAAATTAGACATCTTCAGGCTTTAGTACTGCAGTGCATGGTTGAGGTCAGTTAAACCTCTGTTTCAGAGCCTCCAGCTCTATTCCCTGCAGACACAAAAAAATGCTGTCTTCTGCAAGCAGCTTGGTAGAGGAACGTGGTGGATGAGGCTTGTGTGAGCACTGATTCTGCCATCCTCCTCATGACTGGGGAGCATTTGTTCTGCTCTTTGGCGGGGTAGGGAACATCTTCCAGCTGTGTAAGACCCATGGGCCTCCTCCCTAGCAGTAAAGTTCACTAGATCGTGGCAGGATTTATATTCTTAGAGCATGTGAAATGGCCCACAGTACAGGCCTAATAGGAATTGCTCATCCAGAGAGGAACAGTTTTTCCTCTCTAGGTCTCTGGGTTACATCAGCTGATTTATGAAAGTGCCAATTCAACCATCACCCTTGCCATTCTGATCCAGACAAGTGGGTTATAACAGGGTCTCCACCCAAAGTCTCTCTAACAAGTCAGATGCTTTTCCACACATGGACACATGCTCTCCAGTAACTGTTTGGCGATTATTGATCTCAGAAAAATCAACATTAACCTCTAGGTCTCCATGTACCTCTCAACTTTTTCACCAGAAGAAACACAAAATGCTTAGTCACATAAAGATACACTGCCAGCACCTTGAGTCACACAAGGCAAGACAGAACAAGTTTATGAAGAAATGGTTTAAACCACAAGTCAAGCTTCTTTTAGACTAATCATGATAGATAGACTGCTTAAGCCTGCAAGACCCACAAGCTGAATTAATCAGCAAATTTTACATTACATTACATTTTCAGCATTACATTACATGCATTTTCAGCAGTATTTAAACCAGGGCCATTTATCACTAAGCACCCACCTCCCATCCACTGCAGCTTCCATGCAAACCATTACAACACAGTGTTTCACTCATAGTGGCTGAGTAGCGTGGCAGCTCATGAGTAAGGACTTACACTGCCTCACATAGTCCAGGGTAGAAAGCCTCTAAAACTGATTTTGTACCCTTTGATTTTAATCAGTATAAGCTGAGGCCCCAAAATCTTAATAAACAAGTTGACTCCTTATCAGAGGTCACCCTCTGATAAGCTATTGTTATAGTGGAAAGGAAAGTTGAGGACACTTAAGTTTAGCTGCAGATTAAGGTAGAAAAGACCAGCATGAATTTATAGCAAACTGCTCTGTATAGTTTAGATTTGATGCAGAATCCCTTGTCCAACATACTGCCATCCCTGATACATAAGGAATAACTTACACCTGCTGCTGGTAGCCACAAAAAGACATTTAAAGCCACTGAGGCCTCTTGAACAGCGCAGCTAAAAGTCCACTGGCAAACCAGCAGTTTCAACAGAGGTGGTCTGTATTGACTAATTCAGTTCCTATTTCCTCATAAAACCAGCCCATGTCCCAACTAAAAAAAGCCTCCTGAGCCTCCTGCCCTTTTTTTTTTTTTTTTTATTTTTTATAAAGTAGCGCAGTGCTCCGTAACACGTGCGGATCAAAGAGCTACGAAGGGCTCTACCTTTCCAAGGAGCACGAAAGAGAGGCCAAGCAAACAGCAGAGAAACACTGGGGAGAGCACCCTGCAGCTTTATATTTATTTTGTGCCTTTTCATCCCGGATTTTCAAAGGTTTGGTCCAGGTTGCTCTTCCTGGGAAGGTTTTCCTCTCAGTCTTACATGAAAACATTCAGCTTCCTGTTGAGGAATGGCCTTGAGGCGCCAGGCCAGTAGTTCACAGCAGTCTGATACAAGCGCTGTGATTCAGAGCTACTCCCCATTAGCAGCCAGGAATGTCTACTTCACTGAAGGAAATGAAATGCTCTTCTGTTGAGATGGTTCCCTGCCTCCTCCCCCCTTCCCTTACCAGCAAGCTGTCTTTGAAGTCAGGAGGTTAAAATAACGACCGTGGCCTTGCTCTGGCCCTCAGCTTTCTCCAGCGGTGGCCATTGCTTCTTTCTCGATCCAGAGGCAGCTTTTGCAGCGCCTGCCTCCTTTCCATAGCTCCTAACTATGCCCAGCTCCTCTGGAGAGGCTACAGACACCATGGTGATTCTGGAAGGGGACAGGCACAGGGAAGCCCCATGTATTTTTATTTCCCAGCGGTACAGCAAATTACAGAGTAGCTACCCTGAAAACAGCATCTAGAACCCAGCCTTTCCCCTGCTGCACATTCAGGCTACATGCTGGAAATTGCTTCTACTGCTGATAAACCAAATAATACCTAAAAAATACGAGTGATGATGGTGTTGCCTTACAGATATAAAACAGGTCAAATCAGGATTCTTTTCAAGAAACCACAGGCATGTGCTAAGGAGACTGAAGACTTCCCACATCTAAGGCTTCACTGGGGGGCTGCAGCTGAAGTCTCGCCAGGCGAGGCATGCCCTAGCAAAGCCCAATCCACAAGTGAAGTCGGCACAAATCAAAGACTGCAATTACAGCTCCCAGGCTGTGGTTAGGCTTCAAAGAAAGTGCTGCAAGTCACATTTTACATATGTGAAGTCTTGAGCCTGAGCCACAATAGGAGGCACTGTCTGTGCCATTTGCAGTGTACATCTGACTGCAGGAGGAAAGGGGAAAAAGAAAAAGAAAACAACACCTCGAGTAAGAAACAGACATAAGATTCAAGAATAATGCAGTGTAAAAAGAAAAGCCTTACTACTGAAGTGATAAAACTAATTCAGAAATTGCTACAGTAAAACTGAAGTCTCCTAGCAAGCCTGGGCTCAGTGGCTGGGGGAATCACAAGGGGATTGGAAGTCCTGCCCATGCTTCAGAATGAGATGGATTGAAGGGTGGGTCTGCAAAGGTCTTGTTCTCCTCCTCTGGTCTTTTAACTGTTCTAGAACAATAGAGAGAACTATGCAACTTCATCCAGGTCATGCTAATCAGAAAAGGTCAGGAAAGGTGAGAAGAAAGTCAGGAGTGTCTGGGTCAGTACAGGAATAAGTAGGGCATAAAAGATACCTAATCCTTCACAGAGGGCAAGGGATATTAAACATTTTAAATGAGATACTTTTTTCCTACACCTTTCCCTATCACATTGTTTGGATACAGTTCTAAGGAGAGACAGGACTACATATAACAGGCAGTTACATGTATTTTCTTTTTTTAAAGAAAAAAGTTCATCTCCAAACTTGTCTTTTAATCTGGTACTTCAAACAACATGGCAAATTCAGGGACCCAAAAGCTCCAAGTGTCATTTTCTTTATAAGTCCAAACGAACATGTTCAACTTACTGCCAGCCCTGGTTTATTCAATACTCCAGAAACCCGGCTATGCAAAACCAGGTCATTATTTATCAGGGCGGTTCATGGTGTTTGTGAAGTCCCTCTCTATTTTCTTTAACAGCAGAGCTAGAGAGGGTTTCAGGCACAAGCAGAGAGATTCCGGCGCAGCCGTCTGCTCCTCTTCCTGCCCAGCTGTGCCATGGTTTGTGGGTTTAGCCCAAACCAGATCCTTGAGATGTTCAGGGCAAACACAAACAAACACTCCACAACCCTTGTTGTTTCTAAACAAAAAAAGCACCTCCCAACAAAACCCCAGTCATTGCAGTAATCCAATTTGCTGCAGGGTCCCACAAGCTGTTACAAAACATGGATGGAGAGACCTACGGGAGACAGGAAAAAGCCCTCTCTGTAAGAGCTGGATACCAGCAGGCAGCAGAGGAAACTTTTTAAGCTGCCTTTGTATCCAAAGAAATGACATAAAATTCTACCCTAAAACTGTAACAGATGCTGCCATGTTGAAACTATGTTAGTATGAAGTTTTTCTTGGTCTGTCCAACCCCTCTGTCCCCCTTGCTACTTTTAACTTTGGTCCATTGCTGCTAACTGTGAATGGAGACTCCAACAGCAAATTATTCACTGCTGTTTTAAATGCCCTGAATCAACTGCTCTTGAAAATACCTCTCCGTTAACTACAGGTGGTGCCTGGAGTCCTAACTTCTGTCCTCATAGTTTGACCTCAGCTAGGGGCATTAAGTGAGCTGCAGGAATATTCCTCCCCCAACCTTCCCAAGCCAGAGACCTCTTCCAGAGCAGACTAGTTTCAGCGGGGAAAACGCCCAGGTATTTTAGGGTTCTCATTTTGTGCAGCTGACAGCAATGATGCCAAGCAGGTGTGGCTCTTATCAAAGGCCCCCAGTGTAGGCAGCACAAAACTACAAGCTCTATCACTGAGCTAGAATCTTTAAAATTATCTTACTGGAAGACCCAAGACATGTTTTTCCTGTTGGGGGTGGGAGGGGAGAGAGGCTCCATGTTTATAATAAAAACCAGATTGCCTCTACACAGCTGTCTCTAGCAGCTTCTTAAAGAGGAACAGTATACTAAAGGCAAGGCAGAGGGAGGAAGAAACAGGCTTGTCTCCTTTCTGTATCTTTATGACATATAATAAATATTCAGAAGACTACTTTTTAAATTATTTGTTTTCCAGACAGAGCTAGGGGCACTGAAATTGCTACTTCAGTTTTCACCTGCTGTAACAGAGAAGAACATGAGGTATTGGTAAAGCAATAAGTGAAAATTCTCTCAGAAGAAAGAAATAACATGGGTACAGTTTCCTTTGTAGATCCTTTTTTCTGCCACAATTAAACATAGGTTAGAATTTACAGTACTTTGAAAGACAATCTCAACAGTTAAATCTTCTGATACATGGAATAATTTAAACAGTTGCTTTCATGAAAACAAAGGCAAGTCAGATGTAACCTGAATATCTTCTTGAGCTTCCATTAATTCTTCTACACACAGGCATCCACAGAGCAACACTACAAGCATAAGACAACAGTACACAGAAACCACTACAGAATTCAAACATGCCAACTTCACTTTGATGCAATTAAAGTGAATTAAAGTGAATCATCTCATCATAAAATCTCTACTGGTCCAAAATACACAATAGGAAGCCTGTGTACCTCAAAAGACCCACATATGTGAAGAAAAACAACGGTTCATCAAAATGCAGTCCCACCTAGTGTGTGCATTTGCCTTATAACATAGAAACCAATTCTGTGTAGTTATTTTGGCAATAATCTTTTACCACGTGCAATTTCAGGTATCCCTGAGATGAAGGATAGACAGAAGGCTCTCATAACTCCTGAGTTTAACTCTGATACAACTTAATATTAATGAGGGAACACATTGCAAGGAATGCAAGGAGGAAGCAACTTCAGAAATTATGTCTCTCTGCTCACTTAAGCCTGCTTAATTCTCTTCAACTCCTGATCCCATTGCACTGATGCCTGTGGCAAGAACATCACTTCAGAGATGGTTGCTGGTACCATTTTTCTCAGTTGCCTCTAGCCCTGCTCACACACTCACCCCAGTGCCAGTGACACCTTCACTGCACAAATGCTTCCAACATTTGCTCCTACCACTGGAAGGAGGAGCTGAAAGCTCCTGTCCTGAAAGCTTTCACTAAAGCCCATAACATCTCAGTGACTTGCCAGGCTCATGTTTTAACTGGCCAGACAGTGGTGCTTCAGCTGGCCATGCTATGAGCTTCCTTCCTTGCACAGCTTTCCAATCTGCAAGCTTTCAAACCCGTCTGTATGGTACAGTCTTAACATGCAGGTAAAGGGTCAGAGATTTAAAAGATGACTTGCTTAAAAAATTCTTAATGTAGAGGATTAAGGAACTGACTGGTATGAGAAGGTTTGCTCTATTTGCAGTGACTTTTGCAATATCACGGGCAAGGCTCTGGTTTTGTTCTGTTCTTTTGGTTCGTTTTGTCTTCAGGATGGCTAGGTTTGTATTCATGTATATCAGAAGGCCTCTTTAATCATAATCTCTAAAATGAGAGGCAAATGGAAGCAAAACTCAATGCTAGGGTGTGCTAGGGTTTGCTAAGCTTTGATAGAACTGCATTTGAATACAATTCTGTTGAAAGCACAAGACATATTTCACCCAAGCTTAGTCTCCAGAAACAAATGGGAAAGACTTTTGACAGTGCCATATAAACTTGCTTTATAGCTTATCAGGAACACAGTATCAAAACTTTATTTTGAAATTTTTCATGCAAATACCCTAAAAAAAGTGAAACTGCAATGCAGACCTGAGAAAAACACTAAAATTCTGAAGTTTGCTTACAATTGGAAATGAAACAACATTTCAAAACCTTACATCTTATTTATGAAAGAGTTTGTTTCTACAGAGTTTTTCTCATGACCTTAGACTTCTCAGTCTGGTGGTGAGTTTACTAAATCCACCAAAATACACCGTTTTTATCCAGAGAAGAATGGTGCACCAGCAGTCAACTCCCTGTCCCCACCCTATCCCACAGGAAGAGTTAGAACAATAGTTGTCCCACTGCTCTCCTTCATTCTGACCCAAGCCGCCTACTGCTAACACCTCAGAAGTGAAACAATATGAGGGTTTTTAATCACTTGTAAATGTGGTTATGTTCAAGCTTCATTAAGCATCTCTAATTTCACAGTAGGTTCTGCAACTTGAATATCTCCAACAAAACAAACACATACACTGACCTCCTGAATTACCTATTTTTTCCATTTGTCAGTGTCAATTTAAAATATAAAACACTGAAGATCAGCTTCATAACTGACCACGTTGCACTTATTTTGCAAAAATCCTTAACATTTTCTCTCATCTCTCTAATCCCATATCTACGCTGATTATCTAGCTGAAAGTGTTCTGATGTTCTTTAATTTGTAAAACCTATGCTTTACTACTACCCTCACTTACCCCTCCCACAGCATGATTGCACTGAAAATAGCCCACCCTTCCCTCCTTCCTTTCTTCCTTCCCTTCCTTCCTTTCCTTCCCTTCAGGAAGCAGGGACCTGGGTCTGCTCTGCTGCACCTCTCCCAGCAGGTGTCAGTGCCCCTCTGTACCTGCCACCTGCATGGGGCCGTGGCTTTTCTTTGGGTTTGCTTTTCTGACCTTTTCCTTGATGTCAGAGAGCCTGAAAGAGAGGAGAGCTTCTGTCTTTCACCCCAGCAAGATCAGATCAGATCAGAATTAAGTTGCAGGAGGGGACACACAGGAGGGACAGGATGACATCCAAAGGGACGTGGGCAGGCTTGAGAGGTGGCTTGTGCAAACCTGATGAAGTTTGACAAGTGCCAGGTCCAGCAACTGGGTTAGGGCAATCCCAAGCACAAATACAGGCTGGGTGGGGAATGGACTGAGAGCAGCCCTGAGGAGAAAGTCTTGGGGGTGTTGGTGGAAGAGACCCAGCCACGTGCACTCTCAGCCCAGAAAATCAGTTGTATCCTGGGCTGTATCCAAAGCACTGTGGCCATCAGGGCAAGGGAGGGGATTCTCCCCCTCTGCTCTGCTCTGGTGAGACCCCACCTGCAGTGCTGCATCCAGCTCTGGGGTCCCCAACAGTAAAGCACATGGACCTGTTGGATTGATCCCAAAGGAGGCTACAAAGATGATCAGAGGGCTGGAGCAGCTCTCCTCTGCAGACAGGCTGAGAGAGTTGGGTTTGTTCAGCCTGGAAAAAATTCCAGTGAGACCTTATAACAGTCTTCCAGTAACTAAAGGGGGCCTACAGGAAAGCTGGAGAGGGACTTCTTACAATGGCATGTAGTGATACAACAAGGGGGAATGGCTTTGAATGGACATAGGATAGGTTTAGATTGGATATTAGGAAGAAAATTCTTTAATGTGAGGGTGGCGAGGCCAGGGAAGTTGCCCCATCTCTGGAGATGTTCAAGGCCAGATTTTATAAGGCTTTGATTAACCTGGTCTAGTGGAAAGTGTCCCTGAACATGGGGGTAGAAGGGGGGGAGCATTGGAACTAAATGATCCTTAAGGTCCCCTTCAATCCAAGCCATGATCTGTCTGAGGGCTGTACTCATTTTCTATGGGGGGCTATACTCGTCTTCTATGGAAATTTTATGCCTATCTGAAATAATACAACTGTTTCAATCCAGAAAATTTTCTTCTGCTCATTCTGTCCCTCTTGCCTGTGCTGAAGACCACTATTCATGGGGAAAATAGAGAATAGGGAAATATGGGTCACACAGAAAACAATTTTTAAAGCAAATCAGGACAAATCTCTGCACCACCATCACCACATGCATTCCCACAGAGACTAACTTCTATGCAAGTTCTCAAAGCTCTGTTTAAAGCTTCTGAGCAGTCAAGAGCAATGGAAGGGGTGCAGCATTTGTTTCAATTTGAACTACTCCAGCAGCAATTTCAAGAGCACTGGACAACCCAGGTTTGAAAACATGCCTCAGAAAGGAAGGTACCACATCCTCTTTGCATCTCCTTTCTCAAAACCTGGCCAGAAACCCATGGTCAACCACGACCACAGTCATCAGAAGCTTCTTTTCCACAGTATTGAGGCTGTGGACTGGTTCACTATATAGTCTGCTTTCAGAGCCTTACTCCTTTTTATTTTTATGTAATAGGGAAAACATAATCCAGTCATGAATTATTGCCCAAAAATCACTTCTGTGCTGAAATTTGGCACCAATTTCCATGTAGGAAGTTTGAAATGTTAAGATAATTCATTGTTCAAAGTTAAATGGTCTTAATCTGATCCTTTTAAGTAGTTCTGATTGCAAATCAGTATTAGTCAAGTTTTCTTGGTTTTGAAAGCTTTGCTAATGTAGATGCTAATTGTCATGGAATTTTGCAGCCACAAATAAACTTCTCACAGGTTTTCAGATGTCTATTAAGCTTCTCTATCACTCTTTTTAGCCCTTGAAGATATGCCAAAACACAGTGTTAAATTATGTAGTTTCCCAATTGCATCCTGCCCTATGTCAAATCACATGCCTTTTAGAGTTCTGTACAGAGCAAGCCATAAGAAGTTAAGTATTTCCATGCTGCAGACAAGGAGGAATTTTTTTCAGTACCCTTCTATTTCCTTGCTGATTTCAAAATACTCATGAGATGCTAAAAATCACCTTTTTTTTTTTTATTCCAAAATAAAATTTTGGATAGGAAATTGGAAATCTCCACTCCCAAGATAGAATTGCTCCTATTTACAAATCTCTTAGAAGGTTGTGCTTAAAGTAAAAAACAACCACTCACGTTTCAGAAAGGTGCTCAATGGGTGATCTCTACATTGTCCTTTATCTTAGCTTTCCTCATTTCCCCTTCCCTTCCTGGCCTCGCTTCAATTTATGTTTAGCATTATCAGGTCTAATTCCACTCTTGGTTGATTTCAAAAGAAGAGAATAAATAAGAGTTTTTTCTTCAATAAATCAAAGTTATTTCAAACAGTGTGTTGGGCCATGTCAACTACAAACAAAATCCTTCTTGGGACAGTCCCACAACTCTTGAAGGAGTTCGGAAGTAACTCAGGATAATATAGCAAAGACTGGTGCAGAGGGTCACAGTATTATTAGAGCATTCTGAAGTGTTTTACAAATTGGCCATTCAGTAGGTTGGAGATTACAGAACTCAGTTAAATCCTAAGAAATGAAGCCATATGATGCCTCCTGCCATTTACAACCCTTGGAAAAGGGGCAACTTAATGCTACCACCTTGACTTTACCACTCTAATCATGTTCAAGTCAAAAAGCAGGACTAGAGGTCACCTTAAAAATCAGTTACTTGCTGAATGTTCATGGACCAAAAAAAAAAAAAAAAACCCAAAAAAACCACCAACAAAACAAACAACAAAACCCCCACACCCAAAACTTTCACAGTATCTTAAATCATGTCTGTTTGCATGTCTCTTCCGTTACTTTCCTCTGAACATCCCACCACACAACCCTCCCACCATTTCATCCTTCTCACTTACATCACCGTAATTACAGCCCTGGCTGATCTCCTTTGTGCTGATCTTGAGATTCTTTCTTTGGTCTTGCCACCTACTCATTTCTGATTCTTCTCAGATAACAGAACACTTGTCTCCTTCCCAGACCTCCCACCCTCCTTCTCCCTCTTCCTTACACCATCCGTGCAAGTAAGAAAGCTATTCCCAAACTTATTATCTCCATCCAGTAAAGACTACAACAGCTCTGCTGTGGGCCTGGGAAGATTTTATGCTTGTGGGCAAAACATTCTTGGGATTAGGCTTGCAGAGGGCAAGAGTCTTAACCTTCAGAAGTTTACTTTGAAGTCTGGTTGATTGAGTCTCCTTAAATCGTTCTGTGCATGTGCTTCCAGCAAGAGCACATCTGTACATCTCCAGTGCAGATCATTCATTCAACATGAAACACTCAGTGAGGCTAACTTCACATGCCTATATGGAGTCAGCAGCACACTTCCCCTTCCCTGAAGAACATACTATTGTTCTCTGACTCTGTGGTACTAATTGCCTGAAGACAAGAGCCAGGTATTGCCAACAGTTTCCAGGCTGTTACAAAGCCTAAGAGGACACAGGAAGGCAGGAGTGTAAAGGTCAAGGGGAGAGAAAACCCTCACACTCAGAACATTCAACCTGTAATACAGAAAATGCAGAGAAACTCCCAACAAAAGTAGTTCAGCATAGGAAGACTGTAAGGCATCCAAGAAACCAAATATTCCCTGTTTTTGCACTGTCACTTGAACCTTAGATGTATTCCAATCCCAATCAAGTGCTCTGCATAAATTCAGATAAAATTATGGGTATCTTGCCAACTGATACTGTGTTAAGATCAAAGTGAAAAATATTCACAACAGTCGTGGACCTGGGCAACTAAGCTGAAATATCAATTATAAAACTCAAGGTTAAAGCACTTTATTTTTCAGTAGTTATAATGCTCTAAGTAACAATATTTTACAGCTACATTTGTTGTATAGGGTACAGAACACTAACACTGCAATCCACATCTCAAATCAGCATGACTCAGGCACATTGCAAAGGGCAAGGCTGTCTGCTTGCCTGAAAACCTTCTGCTTACTAGGAAGAAAAAAAGAGCACACATTTAGCCTTTTCACTTTACTTCAGCTTTAAAAAAAAACCAGCACACAAACCACCAAAGTCTTGTCTTAACCAAGTTTAGACTAACCAGCATAATGGCATAACTTCAGAAGAGGCCTGTATCATGCTGACTGCTGACTGACACACTGCACACAGGAAAGTGAAGTTGGCCTTCTCAGGCTGGAAGTCCAAGCAGAGCAGAGGGCCACCAGGAGCCTGCTTTGCTGACTACTCTTGAGTGCCACAGGGAACTGTGGCCAAACAAGGCAGAGGAAGATAGGACAGAGTCCATTTCTGATACAGTGTGTAGGTGATTTGGAAAAGTCATATTTTTTTTTGCACGATTCCTGGAATTCTCGGGGATCTCCCAAGTGCAATCTGGGTTAATTAGACAGTTTAGAAGCAACTGTTATTTCAAATTAATGCTATTCCTACTAGAAAACACATCACACCGAGAGAAAGAGAAGGACCAGCCTTCCAACACAGACACTGAGAAATTAGAATCTCACTGTGGTATGACACTCACAAGCTGACTAGATGGTGTTTTTGCACATTTGTAATCACTAGTCATTCCACCCTCAGTGCAGGTAATATGATATAAAGAAAGAAAACATGCTGGAAATACAACAACCACAAAAAACCCTAGCCTGCACCACACATGAAATACCACTGTACAGCTGTGGGAGAAATTCTTGAAACAACTGAAATACAATCCCATTATCTTAGCAGGTGTTTTGTTAGTATACAGGTGAATAAATTGTTTTTAAAAGGTGTACCCAGCCAGCCAGAATCTTATTGATGTCAGGACATAAAATGTGCTTCAAAGCCAGAGTCTACCCTGCTCTTATGAGCTGTGACAATCTGGGAGGGCTTGCATCACTTAATAAACCCATCCCTGGTTCACAGGCAGACTTGCAGTGAGTCAGTGAGGTGTGATCAATTTGAAAATATTATGGTTAAGCAGTGAAATGGTGAACACCTAAGAGATAGCCGGTATAAAAACCATCAGTAATCAAAGTAACATTAGCTTTGGGATATGATAGTTCTGCAATTTTTGCTAAATTCATATTATTGCATAAAATTTATAAGAAGGCTTATTTTACAATTCAGTTTTATCAGCAGGAAAGCTTTAGAGATGTTCTTACCATGCTTCAGATGTAGGCAGCTGTCATTCTGGGGCCTGTACCTGCAGAAGATTGTTTTCCTTTAACAAATTTCTGTTACAGAGTTTTTGCACATTCCAAGTAAGTTTGTTTGCTACAGTGTTACATGGAATTTTTTTGTGTGTGTTTTTTGGTTTTGTTGTTTGGGTTTTTTTATGGTTCTTATACCAGCCATTTTTTGTTGGGAAAAACAGGGTGCTTCTTTATATATATTTTAAAGGCAAAGAGGAGACCTCACGGATACTTTTAGCCAACCTACTAGGCAGCTGTTAGTGTACAAAGAAATGTAAAATACAGTGAGATAAAATACAGTTACTGCAAAAGGTCTGTGTACAGCTTCCAGTGTCCAAAAACACCATGCAGTATTTGAGACACAGTTAAGTCTGAAGATGATAAAACACTGATTGAGGAGAAAAAGCAAAGGTAAAACAGGACAGTGATTGCAGCAATGTGTAAGATCAGCCAAAGATGTTGATGCCGTCAGGACTGCTGCTCAGAAGGGTGTCAGGGAAAGGAGGCATGGGTTGTGTACATGTTCACAAGCTTACATTCCAAGTGAAATATCTTAAAACATCCATCAGAAGCAAGTGTTAGACAAAAGCTCGTAAAAATTAAATAGCACAAGCCCCGGCTTCTAAAATATACCTGAGGTGAATGGCAAGTAAGAGGTGGTCATGGCCTACCTGATGCTGATTCCTGCAACTTTTCTCTCTTCCTCTTCTTTTTCTTCCCCTGAAAAATAGGAAATTTTATCATACCATTACATTCACAGAACGTTTTTTTGTCACTCACCTCACAGCAAAAGTCATTTGGACACTGAAAATGTTAGGAAGAAACCCAGTTATTTTCAGGATAGCTTTTCTATCCCACTTCTAACTAGTTCAATGGTAACAGAGTTTGCTCTGAGCACCTACAAAGAAATATGCACATCAGCACTACATATATTTATATCCACATGGAATTACAATTTCTGGCAGTTTTTCAACACTGGCAGCCGCAAGCACCTAAAAGACTTCTCACGCTCAATAATCTGATGACACGTATGTTGATATCATAATTTATGGCTCTTACAAGAACTGTTCACAATTCAGATACTTACACTGTCATACATAGTAGGAGCAGACAGGGTGTTGAAAGTACCTAGGACGACCATGACTTGTCCCCAGGGTGCAAACCAGCCAACTAAAACTGTTCTGATAATGCTGGTCCCTGAACAAAAGCCAAGTCTGGTGTGGCTGTGCCCAGAGAGCACTCTGCAATAACCAAACAGCAGAGACTGTACAGCAGAGCACCCTTAACATGGCTGAAGTGCAGAACACAAATGAATGCCTGGCAGCTGTCTTTCTGAGAGACCACACTGGCCACAGCGTGCCAACCTACACACTCAGCCTTCTCCTGCACCCCCATCTATGGAAATGGCCACAGCTCCTGCCTCACACAGTCTGTCAACTGGAACAAAAGGTCAGCTTAGACCCACAACTTTAAACCTCAATCATCTTGCATCACCCTAACCACCACGGATATTCCTCCGTATGTCTTGTCTTTATTGCCCTCTATAATCAGTGAAAGCTTTTTGTGTGTGTTTTAAGAAAAAATCATATCCATTTTTATTTTAAAGAAGCCTCCAGACAGGCTGCAACAGATGAGCTCTGGCAAAGGCTGGTGCAGTTGCTGTGAGCAGGGCTGCAGCCTGCTGCCCATCCTCTGGCCCCCCTCTCTCGTGGCTGGCAGCTGCATGTCCCAGCACAGAGTGTGCCACACACACAGCGGCTGGGAAGGGCTGAGGTGCTGGGACACATCTTTCCATGAGCCAGCTGTGCAACATGCTGGGATGGACAGCAGGTGATGTGAGAAACCACCTCAAACCCCTGCAGTGCTCACTGATTGATAGACAGCAAGGGAGGGCTCCAAATACAGGCTTGGTGAAGCTCCTGCACACGAACTTAAGTAGCCTCCACTCTGCTCTGACAGTCTGGGCCTGCCTGACTCTCAAGCTCCTGTCCTTATTTATCCCAAGGCTGGCAACAGGGCTGGGCAATGCCTTGTGAGCAAGATTCCAAAGTCAGGACCAAGACTAGAAGTTGGAAAACACATTTCAAGGGCTCTGGGAAACTCACAGCAATATACTTTATCACTTGGGCACCAAGGCAATACTTTTTTAGAGAGGAAAGTGCATTAGTGCAGATGTTAATATGGAAAAGTCATGGGAGGAAGATTTGTTTTATTTTCTAAGTCAGGCTGGCTTCAAGTGCTAAAACATAAACTGAAAGCTGATCTAAGATCTACCAATGAGATTCCAACACAAGTGAAGGAATAGAAGACCAGGCTGAAAATTAGTTGTCAGCATTCCCAAGTAAGACAGTTTCTGACAACTTCAGCACACAGACACCCTCACGTTGTGAAAACATTGTGCTTCTCATGTCTGTCACACAATTTTGCATGACTGCTTTGGGTATCAGGAATAAAAGCATATTAAAAAGATAGCTTCAACAGTTGAGTTACAATGTTTAACATTTTCTTTGAATTTCTGAAATCCTGAATAACCAGGCAAACCAAAATAGAAGAACTAAAACCAAACAGTACACATTTTTTACTTGTACTGTTTTGTCAAACGGAAGAACCACCCCTAAGTCATTTCCAATCCTCAAAATGTTGGAGTAATACCTGTGCTAAATAATTACAATTTCACTTTTTGACTGCTGAAGTTAGGAAAACCGAAGAGAAAAGAAAAGATGACATATATCTGAAAAAGTGTCAGTGATAGGCTGTGCTGTCCTATGATCGCCGTCTGATCACCACTGCAGAATGTGTGCATTCCTGGAGAGGCAGAGGGGAGGGCTGCAAGAGGAAGCTAGCAGAGTTCTTCACTGTAACATACAGGACTGGAGTATGTCAGAGCTATACTTCCACACAGGATGTAGGCTGGAAGCACATCAAAGAGATAACTCATACGTGCCACCTCACACACTCCAAATGTCTGTCGAGGCATTTAAGAAACCGCCAGTCCACTGCTTGTGCTGTGTGGCATAGGCTGGGCAGAACACAGGGCTCTCAAAGCCAACAGGACCATCTTGAAGCCTGGTGTCCACTAAGCACGAGCTGACAAGACCCCAAAGTGGCATGGTTTTCCAGCAAGTAAATTTGAGACAAGCAAAACCCCCTTGTTTCCAGGGAGTCTTTCTCTGTTTGTTCCTAGCTATACTTCAAGACAGCGCTGTTGACGTGGTCTGGCTACTGGAAATAAACCCTACCTGTGTAATGTCAGGACAGTTTATTTGCCATATAAAACAGACAGAAAGAAGCTGCTAGGGCTTTCAGTTGTGTCTGTGCTTACAAAACGGGGCATGCATGTCAGTAAGACTAGGGCATTTCCTTCAGAGATAATCACATAGTTTCTGTGTCAATGCATTCTGTGCCAGTTTCCACAGTTTTTGTTAACACTGTGTTTAGGTACCTCAATCCTTAATGTCCAGTAGAGAAAAACTACTGTCCACCTAATGCAGAAGGAAAATTGAGCCAGATATAGCATGTACATTTCCTATCCCAGTAGATGGTGTCACATCTAATGGAGGGAGAGAAAGGAGCTCAGATCCCGGGTTAGGATCAGTCTCTCAGGACTGCAGCTTCTGAGTTTGATATCATCACATTTGGCTACACTGACAGCTCATTGTAGGCACCAGAATGTAACCATGCAGTGCAGGCTATTTGATATTTAGTTATAAAACAAGAGTAGCTGTAAAGAAAAAACCCAACTTCTTAACATATACATATATATCAATGTATAACAGCAGGCTCTACCATAAAGGTTACTTATACAAGATTTGCACAGATGGACCATTCTGAACTAATTTCAGCTAAAGTTCAGTCTGCATTGAGACCCCTGGGCTTGCAGTTCTCTTGAAAGCAAGACATCCCTTTTTTTCTCAGGTCGAAGAAAGATTTCTAGATAATAAGTGATCAAATAGAAAATGATGGAAAATCACAGCTCTACAGTACAGCATGAGCTTCTAGACAGCACTGGCCATTGTCTTAGGAAAAAAACTTTCCATGTTATTTTTCCTCCTCAAAAACTGAATTTCATAAGAAGCATCTCAACAACAACAAAATCCAAGTTTTCTGGGTGCTTGAAAACAAATACAAGGTTTATGTTATATGTATGTTCATTATCCCTTCATCCAGAACTTTCCACAAGTTATAGAGAAAAAGAAGAAACAATAATCATTTTTGAAGTTACCAAAAGAAAGTGAATTTTAAAAAAGAACCTTCAAGTGAGTGACTTACATAGTTGTCTCTTGCAGACCAGCCTGGATAAAGCTGCATGTGTAGCTGCCTTTCTTTACGAGCTAGTTCATAATATTTTGCTTGTTCTTCACGGGAGAGAGCATGCCACTGCAAACAAAATAAACACACGTTTAGACTAGGAACTAACTCATACCTAGGTAACAGATGACTTGGGCAAGTGTTTTAGTGACTTTGATTCAGTCCTTCCCCACTACAAAAATGAAATTCATTAGCAATTACAAGCACCTGTGTTTATTAACCAACTTTCAGGCATTTGTCAGCTCTGCAACTGCCAAGTGCTTTGAGCAAGACAAAAATTATTTATGGAAACAGGGCTCACCAAATAATCTGCTCACAGAACCATGCTCTCCCAACACTACTTAAAAAAACCAACAACAAACAAACAAAAGCAAACCCCAACAAAAAGACAGCAACAAAACCAGCCTTTAGCTTGTGACAGAACTGAAGGGGTTTGTGCTGCTTTTAAAGGGCAGCAATCTCCCCTTGACAGAAGGGTCTGGTGTCTTGGTTTCAAGCAGCAACTAGACACAAGTTTTCAATGCCAACACAGAAGGCTTTCTGGGCGCCAGCACCTCTGTTCCAAAATCAACATCTAAGTATTGAACTTTAAGGTACCTGCTTTCTGATTGAAAAAGGAAATGGCAACTGCAAATTTTCAAAGATAAATCACAGAACTACAGTCTTACAAATTACATGAGTTGACCTTTGTAGCCAAGTAGGAATAAATTTCCTGGTTTCATGTAAATAAGTATAAAAACACCCCCCCAAAATAAAAAGCAAAGAAACCTCACAACCTGCACATTTGGAAAGGTACCAGCTACATTAGTATCTAATAATTTTGTTCTTGTTGAAACACCTATCATAGACCTGAACCAGAAAGAGTAAAGGCATCTTATTTAGAATTAAGTTCCACTGCTGCAGCATTAGATGCATGGCAACATCCATGGGGAAGTAAGGGGAGAAGAAGTTATTAAAAAATCCAAAAACCAGACAATCAATCATTAAGAAATCATGAAGACACTCATACAAGACTAACATACCGAACTAAGACTTCAGATCAGGTCCCATTTGTATGATTTGATATGTTGTTTGGTTACACATCAGAGGATGTGAACGAAAGCTCTTGTCTGCCTTGACTTGGCAAGCTGGACGTGTTACTGAGAGCCCAGCAGTTCAGCCTGTCTGCAACTCTAAAACTGCACATGCACATTCAAAAACTGGAAGGTAGTGAACACAGTGCTGTGGCATCAGGGAGCCCAGCAGCAGGCCAAGTGTCAGCTCCTGAGAACAGAGGTGGTTCCTCCTCCGGGATAGCACAGGGTAAATAGTGACCACAATGACTGAACACAAAACACTTGACAATAATTAATGTCCAAGCAATTGCATTGGATAATTCATGCCTCGTTTGCACCACAGGAAAAGTGGAATTTGAGGTACTTTCCTGGAGAACAGTAACTTGAAAAGAGGAGTCCAAGCTGGAGAAAAAGCCCAAAAAGGAGCCCTGAGGCTGATTCCTTACCAAAACAGAGATAAACAGCTGCTCTCGTTCAGGGCAAGAAAACAAGGCTGACACACTAAGCAGCTAAGATCAATCATCTGGGACTGCCATCACCTGTAAGGGTAGTTCACAGACCACAGGATACCGTGAATTGAAAGGGACTCTCAAGGATCATCAGGTCCAACTCTTAAGCAAATGGCTCATACATGATCCTAGAGACTTGCATGAAAGCATGGAAAAGCCAAGTACCAAGACATCCTTTAAGGGGAGGTAACAAGACAACAGAAAGCAGAAGACTGAATGAACTGGGACAAGTACCAATAGATTTCTGCTCTGTTTTGAGGGGGAAGTCTTCCAACTGTAATATAATAGGAGCACTTTAAGGTCATGTACAGATTTCCCACTTAAAAGTACAGGGTTTTCAGAGAGTCACATTGACTCTCAATACTGCCTTAGTCAGTGATCAAAAGGAGGTGTTCACTGGGAATTTGAATAATCCCTACTCAAACTCAGACTGATACAAAAGTCACCCCTTTTCCCATTCCTGGCAGTCAATTGCAAAAAGGGCATTTACCTCTGCTGCCTTCCCTTGGAACAGCAACATTGGCAGAGAGCACAAAGGCTGTACTGTGAGTAGGCCTGCACAGGGTTTTTTCTGAGTGTGGAAAGTACCAAACACGACTACAATGCCACAGAAGCGTGCAGCACTCAGCAAGGCTCTGGTACATGAACTGGGATCATCAGTACTCAGCTGATGACTTCAGAGACATTCAAAACTTGGCTGGGAAGGTTCCTGAGCAACCTGATGTAACTGGGCCTGCTTTGTGCAGATATTGGACTACATGAGCTCTGTGGGTCCCTCCCAACCTACATAACTACAACTGGACCATGTTATATTCCCTTCTGAGTTTCATCTCCAGTGGCATCCAGTGTTCCTCTTTGAATAATCCCTTCCTGCTCTGCTGGACACCAGCCTAAGGGAGGACCCAGAATGTGATTAGAATGATCCTTCTGTATGTGACTGAGGGTATTTCATGTCTGAGATGCTGACACCACAACATGAGTGGAACAGACACAAATTTGATGATGTTGCTAATGCTGAAAAAAGAAAATTAAGACACTGCTTTTATTTTTGTTGCATGTTTTATCTTCTATAGCTAATTTGATAGTTGCATATCAGTTATCACCTCAAGCAGAAAGTCAGCCTTCACACCCAGCCAAAGGGAAACACAAATGAGCAGCACACTCACAAACCCTCCTGTACATACCCTTCTGCCAAGGATCTGGTTGATAGCTGCACTTTCTTTCAGAGTACACTCTGCTACAACGTTTGCTCTCATTTCTTTCATGTACAACATGAAAGCATTCAGAGGTTTCTTAATATGAGGTCTTTTTGGCTCTTGTTCTTTTCTTTGTTCATGCTGAGGCTTCCTAAAACGTGGTTGGGAAAGGGAAAGGAAAGGGAAAAAAAGCATTAATTTGCCTTCAAGCTAAAAAGATCCAATGGAAAATTACTAACTTGTGATTACAGTAGCACTTAAGTAGTAAGAATGAGAATTTCAGTGGTCATGTCCCATTCACTTTCATATCTTTTAGTTTAATACTCAGGGAGGACGTCAGGTTGACATTTTCTAGCAAGTAACATTTAATCTGTGCATCTGCTCCAAAATTGTCTCAATTCTCTTTTTGAAAGGCTGTCCATGGTACCCTAAAAGACCACTACCACAGGCAGGAGAACAGGAAGGAGAATTCTCATCCCCTTCCTAAGCAATGAGACTGCTTTTTACTAGCGAAATTTTGCAGGTGAGAACTTTTCCAGAAGAAGTTCATGAGGTCACACTCAAGCACCATTCACAGCTGGACAGGTCCGTGATTATGACTGAATCAAGATGGCTGTTGCCAACAGCTTAAAAGTGCTGGACTGGAATGAAAAATAGCTTCTCATTACCCTTACCAAACAGTAGCCCACAGTTTTAGTTACAGGAAAAGAGTTAAAATTCAAAGAGGCCATGAAAGGCACTATTTTAAAGCATCCTTGACTCTTCTTCAGATAGACTTAGTTCTCAAACATTTCTTCATTAAGGGCTAGAGCAAAAAGGCAGACTCACACATGCATTAGTTCACTGTCGTTGTGCAGGTGTTCTTGTTTTACTTGAGGTGTTACAATAGCAGGGTGAGGGATTCCAGTTGTGTGAGGGCCTGGAGGACCAGGAATCATGTGATGTGAAAACCTAAAAGAGAAAACAAGGCAAGGTCTGTAACCCCACTGAAGACAGGCATCAAACACGTATGACAGCAGCAGGACACTTCAAGAATGCAAATGCTATGGAGCTTGCAATGAGGACAACTCTTAAAGAGCACACACAAAATATTTGGCTAAGATTTGTGCATTGTAGCCCAATTATTCAAGAAAAACAAACAAATCAGTGAACATTTTGGTTGTAGAAAAGTTGTTTTATTACCTTTCGGGCAAACACCTTTAGCAATGCACACGAAAAATATTTAATGTTTGTACTGTTGCACTGTCTAGCAATAAAAATACACATTTCTTAACCAAAAAAACTATTTCCACACCAAGATATAAACATCCTTGAAATATCCACCACCAGCCAATGCAAAGGAGGAAACTGCCATGCAGAAACAAATAAAATGAAAGAAGAGTCTTTTCAAGAAGTCCCTGATGGGTCTCTCTTTACTTTGCAAGGTACTTCAGGTAAAAGATTTTAACATAATTTCATCCGAACCCACTATTCTTACCTCAAATGCTTAAAATAAACTTTGACAATCCTGCATCTTGGATGAAGGATAGGAGCAGGGAGAGATTTTTTTGTCCTAATTAAAGCTTCCTTTCATTTGTACAAGATGAAAAATGGAAAATAAAACCAAAATACCGCTAACTGAATAATCCCACCCTACTAACCCAGGTCATTCTCAAGGACATCTGAGACAGATCTTGAAGGTGCTGAGCATTGCAAACTCTGGCACAGCAGAAGACCTGCATGCTGTATTTTAAACTGGTGGAAAGTACTGTTAACGTGAAAAGCAAGCTCATGCTCCAAAGTTTTGCTGAACAAGTGCTGGCTAAGGAATGGCATCCAGCCTCTCCCTTCACCTTTTCCTAATCCCCTTGTTGGCCTTTTCTTCATGTGATCAAAATAAAGGAAACACAAAGCCCTGTAACCAAATAAGTGATTTTATCATGGAGAAAGAATGCATTTTCTTCCCAATCACCCTGACAGGCACATGCTTATCATTCCCCTGTAAAGAAGTAAAGGGACAGTGATAATCCAGAAGAGCCCACACACAAAGAGGTAAGAGGACCTTACTTATCAAGTGGCCTGCCTTAAATCCCTATGCAAGAGGATGTCTCTTCTACAGATCACAGAAAAAAACCCCAAGAATTGTATATTGCAACCTCTTGTACACCAAGCACAGGATGCAGAAGCTGTCTTTAGAATGCAAAAGCAGAGCATAGGAGGTCTGGAGTGTGTCATGGCCAAGTCTCAATTAGCATTGCTTGCTTGCACTTAGACATAAGGACACAGTGCCTGAGTCACACACCAGTACAAATACTGTGCTGGCATCCCCTGCCATTAGTGGCTTTGGGCTATGAAACACCTACTTGTGAGCAAGTTTCCACACAGAGCAGCGCCTACGGGATTCGAGACTAATTACCAGCAGCTTTGAAATTGGAACTAGAGAACGCAGACTAGAGTGACAATCCACCTGGCTGCATACTGACATGAGCAAAACCCAAGGATGCTATGCACAACACTAGGTGTTGCATCTAGAAATGAACTAATGATTCATTTCAGATGAAACACTCAATTAATTGTTGACAATTCACTGGGTGCTCCTCATTGCAACACTTCAGAGACTGACAAGAAAATGCTGAATGAGACCAGTGTGGGATCCAGGCAAACTGCATATACACACAAAAGTTAAATAAAAATGTATGCATAAGGGTTTAGCTGACTGAAAAGCAAGCAAAGGCAGACCAAGATGCAAGCGGAAGAGCAACTTGCCCTCTAATGCCAGCAGTTACTCCCCAGTCAGTCATTCACCTCCTACACCTACCTGGACATGGAAGGGTCGACTGAGAGTGAGGATGGATAGGGCTGCCTGAATCCACTCGAGATGGGATATACAGGCTGACCTTGCCTGAGGTCACAGAAGAAAGGAACCCATCAATCATATGATATGGTATTCAATGGTTATTCTAGAGTTACAAGCTCTTGATGGGAACTCAGTACTAGTCACAAATTAATAGTAAGAGCTAACACTTTCAAGAGTTCTCTTAATGAAACTAATGAATACTTAAATGCTTTGAACTTCTCCCTTGCTATTGAAAGATTCCCAATCTAAGTTTCCACTGGAAGGGAAAGCAAAACAACCAGCCTTCCTCCCCCAAGGCACACACACATGCAGACTCCTCCATCTCCATCCCTCTCTCACCTAGTTTTAGAAGCACTGGAATCGGATTTGTTAAACAAGCTCTAAGGAAAAAAGCATCTTATTCCAAATAGTCCTACTGTAGATCAGAGTGAGGACACCAGATGGTGAATTATTAAGCTAAAAAGCCTTTTGAACAGTTTTATTAGGTCTTTGAAAGCTTAGGACTCTCTCCATTAGCATATGCTATAGTGAGGTACAAGTGGACAGCTTTTCTAAGTAGAAACTGATTCCATAAAAAAACCCCAACCCAACCACGTAAAAACCCACAGTGACACAAGCCTATCCTACTATTGAAAGATCAAACTTTGCAGTCCAGTAAGAGAAGCTTGTGTGAAGTTTTTGCCTCCTTTGCACTCCCACATAGACACAATATTTTGCCACCAATCCATCATTTGAGGTCTTTAATTTTTATCATCATCAGTACATTTCGATTACTTTCAGTCCACGATGGTTCAGTCATGACTACAATGAACACCCTGAAGCAGCATGTGATGGTAATGTGAGCAAGTTCCAGTTCAGCCCAAACACCTCTACCAGCCAGAGGGACACCACACACACCAGTCCTATTCAAACTGCTCCTTATCGACTGGTCAATCAGCTCCCAGATGAGAAAAAATGGAACCTGGCCTTTGTAAGGTTCAGGACACAGATTTCACTCTTGGAGCATTCTACTAGAAATGAACAGTGCTCAAAGGGAAGAGGAAATGGAAAAAAAAAAAAGTTGAAGGAAGTCTCAACAGCGCTGCCTCACAGCAGGGAGCCACAGCATAAGGGAGAGTTGAGTATGTCCCGCTGATGGTGAGTGCTGCTGAACACATCCCTGAGCCTTGTAAAGTTGGATCTTGTCTCTCCTTTCTCTTTTCCCTCTTCCCTCCCCCCAGTTTCTGCACCGAGAAACCATTCAGAAGAAATGATTGACCACATCTGGAAAATGCATGCTAGCAACTGCCTGGTGACAGTGGAAGTGAGGAGTCAGCTAAGCAGCAAAATGGGGAAGAGGGGAATTAAAAAAATAGATAGATACTTCCATATTTTAGTTTGATATCTACTACTGAGTTGTTCCAAAAAGGCTCGTGGCCTTTCCTGAAAGATATGCCAGCAGTACAACATTTCACCATCTTCTGCTCTCTACTTTCTCTGCCTGTTGCCATCTGGATCATGTTTCCCTCCCATGGAGACATTAAAAAATAAAAAAATCTGCAGCCCTCATTGCGTGGGCACAGACTAGTCACAATACAGATTCTAAAGCACTGAAACTGTGGCCGAGTTTCCTTATTCCCTGCTCCAAGAGAACTGAAGGCAAGTACATATCTACCCCAAGCAGACATGAAGCGCCCTGCCAAATTTATTCCTCAGAAAATACCACATTTCCTCCAAAAGGAAAATGACACCCTGAGTGGCAGCAAGAGATCCTGAGAGTGCTAGTATTAGCAAGAGCAGCAAGATCTCCCAGTGACAGAGGCTTCTCTCCATTCAGAAACTGTAAAAAGCAGCAGGCTAAAAAAGTTTGTTTTCCATTTGGGGCAGTTTCAAGATTTCCCCCCCCACACACACACTTCTAAGCTCTTTCTTACCTCCCCTCTCCTCAGTAATTACAATTCTGTTTACTAAAATTTACATTTAATTACTTGAGAACTGTTTTCTGCTATCTTTCAAAAACTAAGAGCCACAAATCTGAGCCATAAGAAACATACAGACTTCAAAGTGAAATCTACAGACTTCAATTCCTGTACTTGTTCAAAAACAGATTCATTTAATTTCAAAGATCAACTTTTTTTTCATCTTTTCAACTAAAATAAAGTAGCAATTTCTTACTGGAATGACATTATTATTATTTTGTAATTGCTGCAATTGATTCAACAATAGTGAAAGGTGTGAACATGCATGTCTGAAAAGAAGCTAAAAAAATCTTACCAGCCAAGAGGTGGTGTTATCTGTCCAACCCCCCCTGGAGACAAGGGATAGAAGGTAGGGAGATCAGGAGCTGGAGGATGCCTGGACATGCCTGTTAAAAAGCACAGAAGAATGAGTGAGTTTCCCCTCAAAATACTCCATATATGGCCTACAGTTCCCAGCTGATACTACAATGGAACTAGTGCTGTGGATAAGGAATAACCACCTTCTTTGGTTAGTGTTAAAAGCAAAAGGCTCCATGGGCCACCTTTAAAACAATTTGCACACGATACTGCAATTCAAAGGGAGATACTGGAAAAAGCAACAGGGAAGGAGGAAATAAATGTATGGGTAAGGACCTGTGCAAGTTTAGATCTCCTGTGAAGTGCATTAGGTACTACTGTCCTCTCAGTGGTCTCACCAAACCCGACAGGATCCTGAGGACCTCTTCTAACACATCATGAAACAAGGGGAAAACAAAGCGTTGTCAAGGAGGCAGCGCAGCAGAGCTATTAGATTAGGTAAATTGCTACTTTTATATTTTCATAGGTTCCCTTATGGATTCACAGATTTTGGAAACTTGCTACCAGAGAGGATCAGTGGTTAATTAAGAATAATTTTCAGGCCTGTAATGGTCACACTTGATATGATTCATTTGGCTTCCAATTGTCACTCCAGTTCCAACTAAGCTCTTCATCAAGTTGACTCCTGTGGGCTCCAAGGTCAATCTGTTTTGCAATGGTAGTATTTCATGGAAAAATAAGAGTCCCATCAGGAATGATCCATCAGCTCACATTTCCCAGAACACAGAGTCCTACAACTGCAAGAATCACCTCAAGATTAAAGCTAATCCTCATCCCAAAAGGGTCTATGGTCTCCATTCTTCACCTAAACCTTGTGCCCCCAGGAGACATGGAATTACAGTTGCAGAGGCCACAAAGACATTGGTTTATTTAAATGTGTTTGGGGAAGAGGGGGTGAAGCAGAAGTAATTGCTAAGTCTACTTCACATGTTAAATCAGCTGCTTTAAAAGGGTATTAAATATTTATGTGGTGACACTCCAAAGGTCCAAGACTGAGCATGTGCTACCTTCAGATTTAGTTTATAGACTAATGTTACTGATTTATTCTCCTGTCCAGTTTGTACTTAAATCTTCTGAATTTAATTACAAGATTTGAAGAATATCTGTCAGGACTGCGTACGGAGAAGCACGGAAAATAATACCAGTGGTGTCATTGTCACAAAAAACGTGAATTTTCAGACTTGGAACCACAACCTAAGTGAGGATCAAATTTCTGGCCAGCTGTCTTTTCAAAGGTGTAAAACAGCTGGTAGCTGACAGGAAAGGAAACACTTTACATATCCCAGGGCTTTTACATGAGAGGGAACACTCTTTCCAAGTGGTTAAAAAAAAAAAAGAAAACCAAACAAGGTGTAAAAGAAGCCCAGTGTCTCATCTCTCACATCTCTGATGATGACTGATGCTCCTGGAAGTGATGACATGACCTTGCCCCAGTCAGACCAAGTTCTGCACAAGGAACTGGGCCACTCCTTCCCCAGAATCTGCAGTTCTGACCCACGGAGACAGCACTGCTCTCTCTTAACTAATGCACAGTTGTTATTGCTAATCCAAAACTTCTGGCCCCTTATGGAGGGCTACCAGCACCTAGGGCTGCAGGAGCACACAGAGCTACCATATGGCCAGTGCTCTCCAAAGCAAGTTCTCTTGAGAGGGTTAAGAAAAAAAATTAAAATAAAATTAAAATAATAATAAAATAAAGAACTGTCTGCCTTTAGGAAGGCGGTGCTGTGTGTCCATCCCAAAGTGCCTTGGGTGCAAGAGGCAGTGCTGAGGGCAAGCTCTCGGGACCCCCTTGTTGGAGGATTTTGGTGGGAGGAGGGCACCAGGCCTAGGGCGGCAGGGCAGTGCCTTGTTCCAGACCCACAGTGGGAGGTGAGGACAGAAACAATGGTTGGAGACGTTTGGCAGAGGACCTGAGGAAAAAAAAAATCCTCTCTCTGCAGCGACTGCATGGGCTACTTCACTGCGGCTGCTCCCACACGCTGGCGGCGCCGAGACACGGAGCATGGACGGAAAGACCACACACATCAAGGAGACCATCCCAGACAAAACCAGTAGTCTCCAGCCTGCATTATCCACATCATCCATCCCCATCTCTGCCAGACACTGAGCAAAGGGATCAAGAGCCCGTTCAGGAACACCAGAGGGCAATGAGATTTGTGCCTCTCGGCAGAGACCCTCAGCAGGCTTGCACTCGTGACTGGTGGGCTGCTGGACAGGGGAGAGGGTAGAGAAGAAGCAGAAGAGAGGATGTACAGCAGAAACAAAAACCCAACAAACCAGATGTTGTTCAGTTGGGGTCTGCTGTACAGGAATACAGAAATAAACTGGGGTAAAGGCAAAAAGATGGGGCACAGAAGGGCAAACTGAGCACACAGTAAGCAAAAACCTCTTGAGCTCACAAACTGCAGCAGCGGGTTGTGCCCCAGCTGTCACAGCCAGCTTCAGCAAGAGGTGGAAATCCCATTCTCTTAACACGTGGCACCCCTGGGATTTCAAGGAATGAGTGTGAATATCCTTCTCCTGGGCACTGATGCAAAGGAGGAAGACAAATGAGGACAGGAGGTCTCCATTTGCTTCTTCCAAGTCTGAAAAAGATATTATATACACATTTACAGGCCAGGCTTTCCAGGCAGAGTGCTTTTTGTATTCCCCCTTGCTAGAAAAAAAACAAAACCTAACCAACAAACAGCAAAACCCACACAGAGCCACCAGGCCGTATCATTTTCTGGATGTAGCTCATGTTATTATCTCCATAGCACAGCCAAAATAAAACCTAGGCATTCAGAGAAAGACAGAACAAAAAAAGTCACTGTCCCTGAACAACGATGACTAAAAGCCTCTTCAGATAAATGGGACAACTGTGCATATGGATGCATGCCCAGGTAAAGCAGAGCTTCAGGATTTTGTCAACTGGGTGCCCCAGCACGTGGTGGGACATGTGAGCTCAGAGAGGGAGGGAGAGGCACCCTCCAGGACCAGTCGTGGCACTGACAGGCTTCCTGCCCACGCAGAGATATCCAGACTACAGTGAGTGCCTTTGTAAAGTCCCTGCTCTCTCTCCTTCCCTCCTCACCACCAGCTCTCCCATGCAGGCTTCTTCTGCTCAGGTTCTTACCCAAACCCTGCTCAGACCTACAATAGCCATGGCCAGTCCTCCCCTTGCATCTCCCCAGCTTCCATCACATCCCTCACTAGCTCTTCCAACCCATTGCAAGCCAGCACACCCCTGTGCTCTTGTGGAATGCCTTGTGTTCTCCTGGGTACTGGGCAGAGGCTCTTGGCACAGGCTGGGATTGACACCTTGGAGACTGTCTGCTCTTCCCTGGGGGCTGCAGACTGACCCTGAGCAGGGCTGCTCTGACATTCCCAGATGAGGATCTAGGAGGCTTTTGTGTTTGCCTTAAGGCGTCCTAGAGGTGCAGAGAAAAATTACATCCATGACTTGGACATCTAGAAGGATGCTTTCTGCAAAAGGCAGCCAGCACAAGGTTAAAAAGCATCAGATTTGTAAAGCTTTTACTTGCACAGGCTCAAAATCATTTTTATGGGCTATGCTTTGATTATGCCAACTGACATGTAGAAGAATATGGACAGCCAGAATACAAGGACATAAAATAAAGTGAAAGAAAAGCTTTCAATAACACCAATATTGAAGCACTTGTCCCCTGTTTTTGAGAAGGTGAGGGATGGTTGCCCTATCTGTATTTGCATGCTGCAAGCCTTGGGCACCACAGGAGATAGTGAATACTGGCTGCTGTTTACTGAGATTTTGAAAGACTTTGATGAGAAAATCAAGCCCAAATTATCACATTAGAAAGAGCATAAAAATTTAAGCAGCCAAGTTAAGTATCAGCATGACAGCAGAATTACCATCTCTGAAAGAGGGCATATGCACCTGGAAACCTCCCTCTAAAATATTACAAATTGGCAATATTGGCTCTGTCAGCAGCACAAAAGGGCACCAGGACCACCTTGCATCCCCACTGTGCTGGGAAAGGATGGGCTCACCTTGTTTGGAGCTGACATCAGAGGGGACGTGAGACGGGTGTGACCCCGGGGAAAAGTGCTCATCGCTGTAGGTGATAAGAGGGGTGAGGGGGTGAACCGCATGAGAAGGCTGTACCACGGGCACCTTGTTGGACTGCAAGAGAAGAACAAAAATTTAATTGTGTTAGCGAGGTGAGGCTTCTGCTTCGGGAAAAAAAACCAACCCAGCATTTCCGAAATGCTCTTTTTAAATATTTGCATTACTGAAGTGGGGAAACAGATAGACAGACATGACATTGGGGCTAGTGGATGGAAACCAGGTTTGCTGCCAGAATCAGCATCCTCAAACCACTGGCACCCGAAGAGGGATGCAGATATTGAGGAAACGCAGGGAAATGGGTGGGGGCCGGGAGCAGGAAGAAAGGCATTTGGGAGCCATTGAGACAGGGCTGCGGAAATGGCAAATGGAGAGCTGCAGGGCAGAGGAGCAGCAAGCTGGGCAGGCAGGCACTGTGCACCGAGGGCTGCCCCTAAGGACAGCAGAGCCAGCAGCAGTGCTGGAGAAACCCTTTGGTTACGGGAACAGCATTTAGAAAAAGAAGGCTTAAAATGCAGGTTTGCCATATCTCCAGCCTTAAAAGCAACACAAGCTTCATCAGCTTCTCTCTTCCTCCCCACTGCTCTTCCTGCATGGCCGTGACATGGCACAGCTGGGACAAACCCCTGCCACCACCAGAGAAACAGCAAGTTTGTCCCTTGCAGTTTTACAAACTTTGGTTGAAAACTCCTGTCTGTCTGGCAAGAAGCCTGATTTCATATATAAGTTGGCAGTGGCCTCTCAAGAGGGTCAGTTGGAGGGGAGACCTGCTGAGCACACTGGACAGCTGGGAGGCCTCTGACTCTACCAAGGAGAACTCCAAGTGCTACAAATGCCCACAAGGCTCCTGAAATGGGTGCCATAAGGTGATGTCCTTGTGGGGAAAGATGAACACTTCCCACTGGCACTTCCCAGAGCGCAGAGGCACAGGGGAGGAGGCAGGCAGCACGACAGAAGGATGCTGTCCAAAATTAGCCCCTAAGATCAAGGTTGCAAGACAGAACTCCTCAATCCCAATGAAAATCCTGCATTATTAACGCTGCTTGAAACCCAAGTTGCTCTTTCCACGGTGGGACAAGCCGTAGTGATGACACCAGCATGTTACAGGCACTCCTCATTTGTGCCCTGCCACTCTACCCTGCCTCTTAGCACAAATAATTAAGGAACAAACAGGTTTTAGTAAACCCCCCCAAAAAATAAAGCTATCCTTCAGGCAGACACAATGACAGCAAGGATAGCCTGTCGAACATAAGAAATTAAAAAAAAAAATTTAAGAGGCCAATGAAATTAATTTTCATTGAGTTCACTATTGAAATCTTGGCATAAAGTAGATGTTAGGACATAGCTCCATGCACAAATCCATGATTTTTCTGGACTTCTGGAAGCAGATGGGTTATTAAATGGACAGGTCAATTTATTGTTAAGGCTGGTAGGAGTAGAGGAAAGGGAGCAAACGGGAACCAGTGCAGCGTTTTCTGCTTTCCTTGTTTCCAGAGCACCACCTTAAGGAACTTGCATTAGCAGGCAGCATCTTCTTAATGTCTGACCTATCCCTCCAGTCATATAGCTCAGAATCTGGTGCCATGAATTTTTGCTAAATTATGCTATCCTTGCTCTCCTCTTAATTTTACGGTTTTCAACACAGATTTGCTTTCCTGTGGGAAAGAGATAAGAACCTGAGGATTTTAATTTAAGCTTCGGCCTTGTCTTATATTTTGCAAGATGGAGAGAGAAAGCAGCGCTAGTAGGTGTTTTAAAGCCAACAAGCATTAGGTCCATTTTTGTGACCAAATAATAAAAGCAATATGAATTCTCAATAATATCTATGAGTTGAGTGGTAAAGGGGATAGCTCAGACTGCTATTCATCTTCCCCATCCGTATAAATTCCACAAAAAACAGATGCCAACAAATTTCAGATGATTTACAAATCAGGCCTCAGTCTTTAGCTATGAGACTCGTGGGCCAGCCCACCATTCAGCCATTACTTTATCAACAATAAACTGTATATTATGAATAAAGATAAGCAATAGATGTATTTAGGTCACATACACACACAGCTGCTAATCAGCATTAATTTCTCAAAATTTAGTAATTAACATTTTGTGTTGTACTGGATATAATTGCCATGCACGCCCCTGGTATCAGGGTTCCTTGCTTTCAGAAATCACCCATTTAGACTTAGAGCATGCCAATCCCTGTACCCCCTCGCTCTCCAGCATCCTGCAGATTTTATTTTATTTTCTAATTCTCGGCACCTTATCCCCTAAGCCCATGGCAGCGGCTTTCAGCGGGCGAAGGAACCGTGAGAAGTCAGGAGAAAAGCAAACCGCTTGTCAGCGGGCTTAAAATTAACATATAAACGGGCCATATCTCCATTAAGAGCATTTGGGGGTCTGCAGAGCCAGAAACGAGGAAGAAAAGAAAGTAGGAATGAAAAATAGCAATGATGCAAAGCTTCCCAGCCTGCCTGCCCCACACTGCTTTGGGAAAACCCAGGGAACTCTAGCAGCTAAATCCTGCTGGTCGCCCCAGTGAGACAACAGACAGGGGCTTGCTGGGCACAGGCTGAGCCTCCCTGTTCCCTCTGGTCACACTGAGATTGCCACAGTGGTCGGCAGCAGGACACACAGGACGACACATGCACGATGAAACCAGGAGGAGAAAGGTCTGTGACATATTTTCCCAAAGCCCTGTGGACTTTAAGTGGTTCTGACATGGTCCTACAAGGCAACCCAGATGGGTTATCTGGGCCTTCTTCACACAGAGGCTTCAGGGCAGGAGACCAAGAGCTCATATGCACCTCTTGCCACCTGGATGCCCCCCTTGCCACCCTCTCAACCCTGCCAGCCCCTGCTGCAGTGAGGGATTGGCACCCATCCAGTCCCATGGACACTGCCCTGCACCCTTTGCCCTGGGGACATCTGGACTGAGGATGTTGCCAAAGCACCTTCCACCATCTACTGCTCACAGTGGGTACTATTGCTTTCCAGGGCTGTGCACCATGGCCAAATCCTACCTCACACTGAGGTACAAAACTCTGCTGATGAGACTGCTTCTACTGCTTCTCAGTCTTTGCCCCCGGCTTCCTTCTCCCACAAACATGGCATTCCTGCTAGATTTGTCTCCCCAAATTCTCCAAGACAATGCATACAGCTGCAGAAACACTTGAGAGACTGACAGAGACCCAGTCTTGGTCAACATCACCTCCATGCAGGGGGAACTCCATTCCCCATGGCTTCCTGAGCACCTGCTGACCAAGCCCACAACCAGCTCTCCCTGGCACACTGCTGACATTTATATCCAATACAGGCATGGTCCATGGAGTGCCTTTTCTCCTCAGCACAGCCTGAAAAATCTGCAAAACTCAATCAGTCCACACACCTTCAACAAGACAATTACATAATTATGCACTGTTCTACGTGAGGCTCTTTGGTATTTCAGTACAGAATTTATACTTCATCCACCCACCAAAACATGGCGTTTTGGTGCAAGTAGGTATCCAAGCAGCTTCTAAAACCACAATGAAGTGAATGAGGATGGAATTTCCATTTCCATTCTCTTTTCCAAGACAATCTGGAGAAGCTGAACGTTTGTCAAAGCTGTCCCTAGCACAGCTGTGATGCTGAATAAATGGTGTATTACCACACCCCACCAGTGAAGTCCCATTCTTTGTGCCTAAGGCTCTTCACACAACCTGGGAAGTAAAGGAAATGGGACATACAGCACAGCAAAAGATATGCAGTTTGGAAAAAGTAAATTACTAAAAATGAGGACCTGTTGTTTACAACCTGAAGACCTCCATGCGTGTGTTACCTGTTAGAGGCACTAAAGGCTAATGGCAAAGGGATAGCCTATTTCTCTTGGACTAGGGACACAGAGCTGTGCCCCACAGCACTTAGCTCAAAGGAACATTCCTAAGTGACTCAGCCTCAGTGGTTCCTTCTGAGGGACCACCAGGGCTCCAGTCCCAGAGCACAGGCCTGCAGCACAGACCATGCCAGCATCCTTTGGGAACTGGCCTCTGTGCAGGCCTCCCTGGGGCACTTTTTCTCATCAGCTTGGCTTTCCCAGTTGGTATCTTTTATTTCTCCCAGGCATGTGCTCCCAGGCTGAACTGAGGCAGTGCAGGCAGGGGACAGTCCCCTGAAGGACACCAACTGTACTGGAAACAGCAGGAGGCAAATTATTTGGCCAATTAGGGCTAAGATGAAGCTGCTATTCAGCTTTGTGACTGACCTGAAATAAAACCCCAAAATCCCCAGTACAATGTTGGTGGGCAAAGGGTAAGAGCTTGCAGGGAAGACGGCCCTGACCCAGCAGTTGGCATTATCCCAGCAGGAGCTTTGCTATGCACAGGACACCTGTTTAAAGCTATTGCTGTGTTAAAGTAACTCAGGAACAGGTCAGCACAACAGCAAACACTTCCCTTGCAAACAGCAGTCACAGTCTGCAAGTGGTAAAGCTTGAACTTAGGCATTTTGGCCAGGGCAAGGAGCAGAGTGAGAAATCCTCTGGCTGCAACACTGGCACAGCTGCTGCCACATGGTTGGGTGACCCCTGCAAGGGCCCTGCACTGGCAGTGCTGCACCTGCACTGGCACAGCCACTCACCATTTCAGACATGAGCCTGCCCTCTCATCTGAGGAGCACACTGTGAGACAGTTCAGATTAACCTCTGGTGAGTTTGTGGTGAAATGCTGTGGCACAAACTCAGTCTGAATCCAGTAAGTTTTCCCTCATTTTTGAAATGCTTCTGAAGAAAAGCAAGAGTCCAGGAAAAAACCAAACCTCAAGCCCTTCCCAAACAGCCAGCTAATGCTTCAGTGAAGGCCCACACCTGTAAGGTATCTTATATGCAACAAGTATGCACAAACTATAAAAAGCCTGAGACAGCCACGGCAAAAATGCCTGTAGGTCAGCGCTGGGCGAGGCGGGCAGCTGGGAGCTCCTGCTGGAGCTGGGGCCACCATTTGTTCCAGCTGCTGCACAGAGAAAGATATTAAATTAATGACCCTTCAAAGGACATGCATCCACAAAAGAAGGTCGCAGGCAGGGAGCTTTGCAGAGAACCATGAGGCAAGCAAGCCTCTGCACACAAGACCCGAGCATCCCACGTCAACATCCAAAGAGGTGCTGGTTGGTTTTTGTTTTTCCTTTATTCTTTAAACACAAAGTTGCTTCTAAAAAGGCCCCAGCCTGTCCACTGTTCCTCTCCTGTCAGCAAGTTATGCACTGGTTACAGATACTAGCAGATTGTCTTCTCAATTAAGACTAAAATAAGTCAACTAAAACAAAAAACAAACAAACAAACAAAAAACCAACCAAAAAAACCCAACCAAACCAACTTAAAGATTAATAAATGCATGCGTTCCATTTCATTCCTGAAAGCAGGGGTCATTTGAAGAAACAGCTTCAACTTTTTGACAGCAAGCATTAAGTTTAGGGGGAAAACACAACAGATAGCTCCTCAAAAAAAAAACCTACCACCAAAACATCTCCAAACCTTTGCACTACTGCTACAGCAGTACCTCAAAATAAAAGGAGTAAATGGTCCTGTTATTGTCAGAGAATTTGAGGCTACCTTGATCTAAAGAAACAAAAAAATTCATCCATTTTTTAGCCTATTCTCATTTCTGGAGCCCTGAAATCATCCTTAGGCTGAAGGTTTCAGCAAACCCAGAAGACAGGAGTTTCAGCTGTCCTCTCAAAATACCAACAGCATTTTAATGGCTAAACTAACTCTGTATTTATGCCTTTGCTGACCAGCTGTTGCAATAAAAATGCAAGATCAAGAAGAAAGTTATTTTGGAGCAATGTCAAAACCAGGCCCACGTCTAGGTTCATCATGGACAGGCTTCAGCAAAGGAGTACCAGTGGTGGAAAAGGAGGAGTAACAGTAACGTGTTTTAGCCATAACTAGTTACCAGTAGAGGAAACAAGCTCATCAGCACCAGCAGTAAAAGCAGTCACAATTTGCCACTTCCCTGGGAGTGACTGTACAATCCCTTTTCATAGACAACTTTGCAAAGATGCAGCAAGGTCAATATATAGAGAGCTCAGGTTACTCCCCCATCTCCAAACCATTGTTTAGAGGAAAGAGTTTTATGTCCAAAGCCAGCTTCTTTTAGGCTCTTGACAGCAGAGATAATTTTATGTTTAATTTTCAAAACCTTCTCCAATCCTTGGACAGTGCAGTTGGGAAAATGCCAGAATGGATATGGTAGGGGGGTAACTTGCAGCATTACTTTTAGCCTCACCTGAAGCTAAAAAGAACAGGGATAGGAAAGCATGCCCACGGGAACACACTGCTCACAGGAAACTGTGATTTATGAAAGACAAATAAAAAAGGTGCAGTCTTTTAACCCTGCTTCACAACTGGGCAGCAGGAGGCCATTTATCTCACTAAGCTCTCATGCTTACCAACAGCAGGGGGGACACCCCAGGGACTCTCCATTTTAAGGAGGTGCAGTGAAATGTTGCATCGATGCTGATGTGAAACTTTACAGCTTCACAAGTGCTAACACTTACTCAAAGCAAAACTAAAATCAAACCCACACATTTCAGGGGGCAAACTGATGGCTTGACGAGGTCAGAAAAAAAATCCTCCTGGTCCCCTTTTCCCTCATGTACTGTATTCAACTATTCACCATGGAACTAAGTTGCACTTAGTGCTGGGAGCCAGGAAAGGGCAGAACAAGAAAGTTACTCTAAGTCAGTTATTGAAAGTTCCCCCATCTCCCAAAGACACACAGCATCATGAAACCAGAGCCAGAGCATGCCAGGAGCCCTCAGAAGTTGGAGAGAAGCTGCCAGTACATCAGCAGCAGGTAAAGGAAGCACCCAGGATGCTTGCTAAAGCTTCCTGTGGTTATTTGGGAGCAGGAAAAGTTTGTGACCTTTTTCCAATTGCTCACACCACTTTCCTTTTTGGGAAGCCCAGCAGCAAGTGGCTGTGTCTGCAATGCACAGGAAAGGCAGCTTCATGGCCAACAGGACCATGCCACAGTCCACATGCACAAAGATCAGCACCTGAAGCAAAAGGGGTGTTAGCACTGAAAGTGCAGGCAGCATACAAGGACAGGCAAGAGGAACTGGAGAAAACTGCTCTGCCTGAAACCCAAAGGGTTGATGTGCAATAAAAAGTTCAGTGCAACAGCCAGGGGAGCATTGCGAAGGAAAGCATAAATGTGATTTGACAAAGCCTAGAATAATCTATCTAGATGGATTACAATCAGTCACTAAATTCAGGTTAATTGCAACATTAGTGAGAAAGCACAACTATTGGCTTGTCTACATTCTTGTCTTTTTCCAACTTTTTCACCCCTCCTTCCCCTTCAGTCTTGGAAATTAATATAGCACAACTGTGATTTTTTTTTTTGCTGAAAAGTTGTAATAAGCATTTGAGTTCCCTCAAGACAGCTTTGAAAACACGGGTGTTGAATATCTGACAGAAACATGCTTTATTTCAAGTGTTCATTAAGCACTGCCATTAAGTAAGTGATTAAAGCACACCCAGTATTAAAATAGCTTGATTAGAAATCCCCTGCTATCTTCATTTTCTTCTCTCCCATGACTTCTTAATTTGTTTGTTCTTGCCTGCTCAGGAAGACTCACAGGAGACCTGGAGTGCTGGTGAACCATGTGGGGAGCCAGGCAGGTCTTGCAAGGTTCTGATCAGGGCAGGACAATTCTGCACTGTGAGTTCACGTGTACAGAGATTACACCTAGTTTTCACAGCCCATTGGTTTTGGAAATATCACTGATAGGATAGGATTTAGTTAGTAGAAAAGCCACATGCTCATAGGAAAGACTTTCCCTCTTACAATATTTTGCAATGTCTTATTTCACTCTCTAAACTCAGCAATGGGTTCTCTTAGGTGGAGATCAGCTGCCAGCAAACACATGAAACAATTTGACTGCCAATGCTTGTTTTAGGCTCTGATTTCTGCAAGAAGGTCCTTTAACTTTGGCCATCCTGAACAGCTCATCTTTTTCCTGATGTAAAGATCAGCCCCACACCCAACAAGCCCCACACCCAACCTGCATCATCAAATCCCACACTCAACCCCATGAGTCTCTCAGCACCCCCAAAAACCTGGGAAATGGGAATGCTGCCACTACAGATGCTCTGGACGGTGACACACCCCATGGGCCTTTACCCTGCACAGTATCCCTTCTCTTGCCTGGTGCATCCTTGTCACAACAAGCAGTCCCACCAGCTGGAAAGGTGTTTTCCCCCACTGTTTCCTGACCTGACCAGAACACTTCCAGTTCATTATTGGCTAAAGAAAACAGAGGCCCGGCAACGTTTTAACAAACCCAAGCTTGAGCCCCTGAGTTGCGGAGTTCTGGCTTATTGCTTGCTTGGACAATAAGGACAACTGTCCTAAGCCACCACAGGAAGCCCACTGGACATCAGAGGAGCCAGTGGCCAGAGCCCAGCAACTTGCCAGGGGGGAACAGTGGAATGTGACCAGGGACCCCCAGGGGTTCTGGGTGGGGGGAAGGGGGCTGGAGTCTATCCTGGTGTCACCTCTTGTGCCATCTTCAGCTCCTTCCTGGGGACAAAGCTGCTCTGGTTTCTGTCACCAGAGCTGTCTGCTGAGTTAAGACAAAGACAAGAGCTTGTTTTGCTTGCCTCAAAGTTATCAGCTCACAACAACTTTGGCATTTTCTCTGAGGTACTCAGACCCACAAGATCATGTGCTTCTCTCACAGGCAGAGGGATGTGCTTCAGTCCAATATTCAAACCTGGAAATGGCTCAGGCAAGTAAAACTCCATCTACCACATAAGCACACAAGTGTTGTGTGAAAGCAGGTTGTCCGACAACAACCTCTGAAGCCCAGCATTTCTGTTCTGGCAGACAACGTGCGTCACAGGATGGGATGACTTTTCCTCATTGGCCTCCTCAAGTCCCACAGGATACAGACCCAGGCTCCTGGGGGGAACGAAGAAAAAAATCCATCCTGCACCCTGGTGACAGGAAGATGCCTTTCGGCACTGCACACACAGTGGATCAAAAGTGCTTGAAATAGGACCTCTCTTAAATGTATTTATATTGTCTATGTTACAGCCTATCCAACACCATATGTCATAACAAAGACTATCAGAGGCCCAGAAAACTGAGAAGTGGGTCAACTTCTCTCTGAGCTGCAGTTTTCAAGGTGCACTGAATAGAAATGTTCTCGATTAAGCAAATGCAAGAGTATGAGGTGTATTGGGAAAACAGCTCTGTCATATAGCCCTTGTCATATACAAGGGCTCGACACCTGTCTGAGCACCCAGCACACCTTTATGTGTTCAAAACCTCTGTTTACCATGGCTAAGTCTGCAATTTAAAGGTTGATGAGGCAGCATCTTCTTACTTCTACCAAAGCAGAGATCATGTTGGGCCGGTCAAGCTACCCAACATAACTGATGTTTTTGGAAGTGCTCTTGCCTCATCCGCCCTCTAAAAAACAGGGGACAAAAAGAAAAAAATACAGGAACGGATGTGATGATAGAGGAGTGACGAATTTGGTGACATCAATGACTCCTCTCAGCTGGCCTTGGTTCCTGGCAAGCCTTGTTCCCCACCACACTGATGTGCCTGAAGACTCCTGCAGGGAAACCAGTGCTGAGGCCAAACCTGGCTCCAAAGCAGCAGGAAGGGCTGCCCCAATTTGCCATGAGGTGAGGAGACCCTGCTGCTGGGATTTGAGCTTCTTCAGAGGGCTTTCCTGGCAGCAGTGGAGCAGACCTGAGCCCAACACAAAGTGACAGTTGGGCATGGCAGGTGGCAGGGGAAGCAGGGCTGGGTGGGATGGACGCAGGGTTTGCCCAGCACATGCCCTCAGAGGGGGAGTTTTCTCCAAATTCGAGGCTCTCGGGTATCATTGACCCTGTGCACACGCTGTAAAAAGTTTTCAAGTAACTTCCTTGAGTCCAGCTAAACCGTATTAACAGATTTATCCAATAACATGCAAATTCAGGTTTTAATGAAAAGTCTTAAGTCTCAGCTCTAAGTGATTTGGACTTTTCTGCTAATGGCATCGGCTAATGACCAAAGATTTAACGCATCAAGTCTTAGCATACATCAGTGCAAACAATATAACCATTTAGTGGAGGCAAAAAGTCATCTCATTAGCCATCCATCACTGGATGTGGGCAAGATGGTCCAAAGGCTTAAAATAAAATATTCATTTTTAAACTAAAAAAAAAAAAAAAATCCCTAAAAATGTACAAATGATTAGGCCAAAAGTAGCAGTCTGCTAAAGCTTCACTGGGATTGAAAATGCAAACTGCAACGTTTATCTGGAGGTAAAAGGCATTTGCAAGTACTTAATTTCGGCAGCACTGTTCCACAGAAGACAAAACCAATTTCAACAGGAATTAAAGCAATAGGGCCCTCCAGAAACAGGATGTCTCTTAGACAGGTTATTTGAACCACCAGTAGAAGGTCACAACAGGAATTATTTCTCTACCACATTGTGCAAGATGATTTCTGTACAAACAAAAGTGTTGAAAAGCTACTAACTTAATTTTATAGATCATTCCCACAAGGGTTTGTCACATCAATGAGACACAAAAACATGCCCTAAAATTACATTTTTGTGAAGCTAAAAATACAAAAATCACAGCACACAGCTAAGGACGAGCAAAGAATGACCCGAACAAGGCATGGGCTCGAAGAAGCAGGGCTGGAAACACTTTTTTTGGCCCAAACCATTGATGCCGAATGTTTCATTTGGACTCTCGAAACAAGGAGAAGCAATAAACCTACCACATAACACAGCTGGATGCTGAGCTACTGACACAAAATCTAAATGCTCATTATTTTTAGTCTCGTTTGCCAAATGGTATCTTAGAAGACATAAAAAACCAGATTGACGCCTCCCAGACATGGGAGGAGATGGTGGGAGATGACTCAGGTAAGGGGAGGACTGTAATTATAATGGACCTGTGCAAGCTGGCTGTTTGCAGGAGGAGTGGAAAAAGGATATCCAGATAAGATAGAGCACTCCACTTTTGTGCCTGAGTGCATCTCTCACAAGGCAGCTTAGGAAACTTTTTTTTCCCTGCTCCCCAAAATGCAGATATGGCAACCTCACCACAAGCCCTGCCTCCAGAAACCAACAAAGGAACCCTGAAGAGATGCTCCTACATCAGCTTTGGAGTTAGATCACCCTCTAAGAGCTGCCCATCCCCACCAAAACACACCCTTGTGACCCAGGGAATCCTCAGGACCCAAAGTGAAGCTGTGTCAGGGGAGGTTTAGGTTGGATATCAGGAAAAGGTTTTTCCCCCAGAGGGTGGCTGGGCACTGGAACACGCTCCCCAGGGCAGTGGGCACAGCACAGCCTGACAAGAGTTCAAGGAGCATTAGGACACAAAACCAGGCATGTGGTGTGACTCTTGGGGTGTCCTGTGCAGGGCCACCACTTGGGCTTCGATGATCCTTGTGGGTCCCTTCCAACTGAGGATATTTTATGACATTCATCTTTCTAAGGTGTTCATGTTCATCTAAGATGTTCATGTTCATCTAAGAACGTGCATCTTTCCCGTGTTGGTGGCATTGGCTCTCCTCCAACTCTTCACCATCCATCCTTGCCTCTGCTCCATCACCCTGTACTCACCCCTGGGAAGCTTCCTGGCCCTGCTTGGCTCATTTAACTGCACAGCACCCTCAGGCTCCCCAAAACCAGGCATTTCCTTTGGCTTTCAGGCCTTACCCATGCTGTCCTGGGCACTCCCCTGAAGACACTCTGGTGGCTGGGGTGACAGCCCATGAGACAGGGGGAGACAGGAAGAAATATGGGGCTCACCTACTCCCTCTTCCCACCCCACTCAATCTGGTCTGTTACCACTAAGCTTCTTCACCCACTTGGCCACAGGGCTTAAAAAAAGGTTGCTGGTATGCACAAGACATGTGATGCCTTTTAAATCCTGCACAGGATATTTCTGCCTGCTGCTAGACTTTAAGGGTTTTTTTTTTTTTTTTGCTTTTTGGTTTTTTTTTTTAAATTCAAGAGCTGCCCTTTAAAATTTAAAAATCAGTCTTAAAAACAAAAAAACACACCCAGCCCACAACCTAAGTTTTGTGCAGCAGGCACCTACGTCCTCATAAAAGCCCTGGGCTGTGCTTTATAACATGGGTAGAAGTCTAAACATCGTAAAAAAGAGCCTAAATTGCCAGATTGCCCAAGCCTCCACTAAATCACCCTTCCAGATGGGCTTAGAGCTGCACACAAAGCCCCACTAGTAGCAATGGGTCACCCTGCAATTATATTTCAGTCCTACTATACTCAACATTACATGAGAGTTATGCTTGACTGCATTAAAGGGGCACTTCTAAAGTTTACCACCACCCTGTCATTACCAACAGTTTGATTTTTCATTCAATCAGTCTTCCCCTGTGCCATTAACTCCCCCTTCAAAGCATGGCAGAGGCCAGGATGGACAATTTCTTATCATAACTACATCCCTCCTTGCTACTTTTCATTGCAATAAAGGCTGGGTTGGGAGAAACACAGTGCACTAGAGTCTGCAAAACACCACTAAACAATTTATCAGGCAAAAAAATAGCTCATGCCAGGAGAGTTTGGGGAAGCCCTCAGCCCCTTAACCCCCTCCACTGCTGACAGGGCAAATGGTCAAGAGTGCCAGAGATGCCCCAATGCAACTTTAATCTTTTTCTTTCCTGCAGTGTCCAGTCTGGCCTGGCACTGGGGCTGGACAAACTCTGCCAGCAATGCTCCCACCCAGCCACCCCTCCAGCTGCCACCACCAGCCACCAGCCTGGGCAAGGTTGGCAAACACATACAGGAGACAACTTTTTATTTGGGGCTTTTCGTTTTTCCCCCTGCTCCTTCCTGCTCTTTCTGGCTTTCTCGTGCTCCTACCAGAACAGGCAGACTCCTTCCGCACTGCCATCATTTCAGAGGCAAGGACCAGACCCTCACCTCACCCCTGCAGAGGGAGCAGACTTTTTAGCTGATCTGAGGATCATCTGGCAGTCAGGCAGGAGACACAGGCACTCCTGCTGCAGGCCCCATAGATGCTGCACACAGACATTTCGACTTTGCTTTTTTTTTTGCATGTCCACACAGCCAGCCACACAGTTTGCCACATTTATTTGCAGATGAGGCAAATTTTTACTGCTCCTTTTTTCAAGAAACAGGCTGGGAGACAGATTAAGGGGCATTCATTTCAGCCTTTTAATCAAGGAATCAAGTGCTCTGCTCTAAAAAAATAAATTTATTTTCCTATTCATGGCAGAAAGTATCCTTTTTGATGGAGAGAAATCATGGTCCCCCTTACTTCTATCCTACACCTAGAATAAGGATACCTTAGCCTCATCTGAAACTGAAAACTACCCCAAATTTTAGGCAGTTAACATAATTCCACCACCTCACAGCCAAGACATTATTCACACCACAAAGCAGGCAGAGTTCCCCTTGCCTTTCTCAGAGTTTCAGCATCCATGCCTGAAGACAAAGATGCCAAATGCCCTATGCCAACCAACCAACCTAAGGACAGACACCTTCCAGACAGCCAGACAGACTACTGTGAGCCACAGGGTGAATCCTTGTCACCCCTACTCGAGGGAGGCACTCCCCCCATGCCCACTGAACCAGCACAGACACAAAAATATGGTGCCTCGTGTGCAGAAGCAGAGACAGACAGGATTTGCTCATCTCCAACACCTCTTCCTTCCTCTCACCCTCCCAAGCCTCCCTGTCCACGCACAAGCAGCTTGTGGGGGACAGCCAGCTCCAAGTGACTAACTGAATGCCAGTCTATCAAGTCAGGGAGAAAACAATATCCTCTCACTGGCAGCCACTGTAGATGATTTCTCATCTGCCCAGGATTTTGGCACTCACCGTTTTTCTCAACTGCACAGAACTGGGAGCTGAGAACATGAGGAGAGCGGCTCCTCAGTGCAGCACAGAGACAGAGCACAGCTTTTATCAGCATTAACTCTCTCGCGCTAAGTCAGAGGAAGGAAACGCTGCCTCCCCCACAACATTATTTTTTTAAAAAACAACCACCTTTCCTCTTCAGAAGGCCCAGGCCAGGTGTTACATGCTCTTGACATCAAGCTAAGGCCAGGCTGGCTAATCTGTAGGTTCACTCGTTAAGGAGATAAAGGATTTCGGTTCCGTGCCGCAGCCGGGCTGTGGGAGCTGTGGGCTGGAGGAGCGCTGCCGGCAGCTGAGTGTCACTCCTGGAGGAATGCCTGACCTTTCCCGGGGCTTTGATCATGCTGGCTCGCAGCGTGAGATAACCAGCCCTTTGCAGAATCCGGAGGTAATAAAAAAAGCAGCTTTGAGGCCTCGTGTTTTTGCAGGGAAATACTTACCTGTGTTCCCAGCACGCTGCCCAGTCCCCAGCACCGTCCTCCCCAGGTTTCAGCCACTTTGCAGCCAAACCCATTGCTGGCAGCTAAGGGAATCACAGAAAGCCTTCAAATGAGTTTTTTTAGCTCTTGTTTAATTTCTTAATTGAAGAGGGTACTTGTGCACCGTTCTTAGGGAGGATACAGAGACTCAAAAAAGAGCAGAGCAACTGAAGTAAGGTCCCCAATTAGTATGTGATTAAGCTGTAAGTAGGATAATAGGAGGAGAAATTTTGTATCTTATACAAACAAGATAGCAAAAGAGATAGATAAAAGAGAGAAGGGGAATAAAGCTTTATCCCCAGTTCCTCTCTCAACAAGCCATACAGAAAGGGGTGGATTTGCTGAGGGTTTTTTGTTTGCTTGTGATTCTTTTAAAGATGGGTGTCTTTCTCAGGATAGTTCAGGATGGGCAATTTAAACAAGCCAGTGTAGTACCAGGTTAGTAAAGCATGAAATATACTTGGAACCCTGGGCAGAATGTGCTGAATCTGTAAGTGATAATTAGATCTGTCTTGAATACTTCCTTTAATGAGTCTACACAAGCACGTCGTCCACCCAGTCTGCTTTTGGTTACCAACACAGAGAAGTTTGCATGATCTTCTCAGGCTGGGGTTGTTTTTTGTTTTGTTCTGTCTGGGACACTGCAGCAGAGTCTCTGAAGTTGGAGCTACAATTCCTTGATGCTCTCTGCAGGCTGTATATGAGGCACAGGGCTTGCTCTGCAGCACTCCTCAGCTGCAAGCAGGCTGATGCCAAACCGAGCAGACCTGAAGAAGTTACCCCTCTGGGGGGGAGAAAAGTTGTACTCAGCTACGCTGTCTTCCTCACGGGGTTAACTGTGTAGATTTCAGATGCAAATTTTACTTTAGGGCAGGCTTTATGGTATTAAGAGTCTCTTTTTCAGCCTTCTGAAATTTCATATGTATACATGCTAGAGCTCTCTCATCTCTCTTAATTGGGTTTTGTGGAATTTCAAGGCCCGGGGGCCAAGAGGGGAGGGCTGCTGATTAAAGCACGCCATGCAAAAGTGGATGCAGAAGTGTTGCACAGTATCAGGAGGAAAACAATTCCTCTGAGCTACCTGCCTCCATGTGCAAACCCCATCTGCCACTTGGGAGGAACCCCATCTTTTGCCCTGGTCTTCCTGAAGGTCCAAGGATGGCTCCTGCCCTCTGCAATGGGCACTGAAGGGAGGATGTTCAGCCCTGCTTCTCTGGATGTGCAAATCGATTTCAGAGGTTTAGAGGCAGCTACATTTGTTTATTATACTGGAAATAAACTTGTGTTTATTTCACTGGAAATAAACCTGTGTGCCTGTGTCCTCACTGCAGACCTGAATGGGCCTTCTTCCCACAGTCCTAACCACGACTTAGACACTTCAGGACCATTAAGGAGGAATTAAAGGGTATTTAATCTCCCTTTATCCCTTTTCATAACCGAGCATGCACATGTATGTCAGAATTTGTTAGGCTGTGATGTCTGAACTGATGAGACGACATGTGCCTGTGTGTCCCCACAATGAGAGCACAGCAAACACCCATTCCTGCATTTGGCCAAACTGTATCTCTCCACATACAAGGATTCAGTCCAGGAGCCTGCTTGCAGCAGCTAAATACAGATATTCACACACCCATTATAAATGCAGTCTAGTTTCATTTTTAACCCACAGGAGGGTGTGGAGGGAGAAGACATCAAAGCATGGACACAGGCTACCCTGGCATTCTGGATGTGCAATTTTATCTTCCCCTCATTTCCCTCCTCTCCAAACCAGCTGCTACAACTATCATGATGCTTGCCCTCCGGCCAGTGGGCTGGAAAACTGGCTTCCAAGGCAGTCATTAATCTCTCCCCATTGCCCAGCTGGCAGAGGATTTTGCTGAGATGGGAGAGGAGTCAGCCCCGTGCCCTGTGACACACCAGTGGCAGCCTCCGCAGCCCTGCGTGCCTGGCACCCGCCAGCACAGCCTGGCACCGCACAGAGGGGTCACCACGCATGGAATGAGAAGGGCAAAACTGAAGCACAGGCACTGTAGAGCACCGAAAGAGCAGCTTTGAATTATATAACCCCCTCTGTCAGCAGTGACGGTTAAAAGAAGCGCCGTGCATCTCCGGGGGAAGATGTCTGGGCTCAGAGCTAAGTTTAGAGGCTGACTTCTTGCATAGCAATAGCAGCAGAGAGTAGCCCCTACATATGTGAGTTATGCAAGTGAAATGAAGATGCACATAAACCTTTAGCAGGAGAGCACAGCTCAGCAATGCTGCGCTTTTCATTCGGGGTTCAACCCGTCTGAGGTAACAGGGCTGGAAATACGCAGAGGTGCACAGGATGCTGAGCACCAGCCAGGCTGAAAGGAGAGCAAAACAGGCTAACAAAGTACCAAGTGCACCACTGCAGGTTTGTTAGGGAGATAAAGCAACAAAGAGTGTGTTTCACATGATTATAGCCAGACACACAGCCATTTTACTGTCCCCCACCATGCACTGCACTGTCCCAGCAACTTCTGAGGCCATGTTTGACCATCTACTTTGAGTCAAAAAGAATCTTTTCAAAGAATACCTTTTTCCTGTGTTGATGAGATGATTCATACCAAACTTGTCATATTCTCTCAGTCATATCACTTATTTGCCATTTTTAGAGGGGAAGAATGGGGCCCACCAAGGCCTCATGAATACATGTGGCCTGTGTTGATGAGATGATTCATACCAAACTTGTCATATTCTCTCAGTCATATCACTTATTTGCCATTTTTAGAGGGGAAGAATGGGGCCCACCAAGGCCTCATGAATACATGTGGCCTGTGTTGATGAGATGATTCATACCAAACTTGTCATATTCTCTCAGTCATATCACTTATTTGCCATTTTTAGAGGGGAAGAATGGGGCCCACCAAGGCCTCATGAATACACACCTAAACCTGCATTTGATCTGTCAGTAGTACTGTAGGTTTCCCAAAGAAGAAGAAACATGCAGGCAACTTTTTGATCTTCCTTAAAGCACTGCTTATCTCAGTTTTGTTTGTTTTCTGTTTTTCAGGTGTGGGGTAGTGTCTGATGTGAATGCCACCCACCATAAGCTAGCTAGGCAATCAAACAACCATCATAAACCAGCACTGGAACAAAAATAGCAGCACCTTTCTCTCCCCTGCCTCCCCCGAGCACAGGCCACATGCAGGACAGTGCTGACAGCATGTGCAGCTACAAGCACACTTTGCAGATCACCAGCTCAGAGGTGCTAAGCATGGGTCTCCCCTCATGTACCTTCCAGCCACTTGTTAGGGAACCACTGAGTCCTTCTGGATGGCTACCAGAGAAGGCAGCCTTTCCTAACAGCTGTGGAGCAGAGAGGGGTTGTGGGCTGCTTGTGGGCTCAAACTCCTGCTTGGCCCAAGGAAAGCTGCCACCTGCAGTGCAACCAGATGTGTGAGCACTTACAGCAACACAGCCCACAGCAAGCCTAAACCACAGCGAGCCCAGCCTTCTCCCGCTGCCCAGGCTTTTCTCTTCTCACTCCCTCCTTGCTATCCAGAGGAAGTGCCAGTCCACAGCTACAACAGGCTACAACAATGGTACCAAAACCTAACTTTGAATGAGGAGACTGGTCTGAAAGGAATTTACATGAGACTGCAGGTTAAACCAATATTCATCCACACTTACAGCTCAGTCCCTTTTAACTCCAGAGCAGGCTGGCCAACCACAGCCACACCTGAGCTTGGAGGAGAGGTTTCCAAGTGGCTCCTATGCTCCTACCAGCTTTGGGAGGGAAGAGAAAGGACAAAACAACCCAGCAGCCAGGTAGAGGAAGGAGCTCTCCCTGAGCAGGAGGCAGCAATCAGGCACTGCACCGGCTGCTCTGCAGCAGTGGGCCGGGTGAGCACGTGGCACACGGGGCCACTGATGTGCACCACATGAGCTCTCCATCCCCAGCACATCCTTCCTCTCTGGGCAAGGACAGGAACCCCCAGGACACCCAGCTGTGGGGTCTGTTGCTGAAATCCTGCAGGGCTTCTGCTGAAAAAGGCACTTAAAACCCACACTAAAAATAGAGCCTCCACTGATGCTATTTTTAGCAGGAGGGTGCACGCTTTCAAAAAAAGGCTGTCGTCCCCTCCAGCAGCAGAGGGAAAGCAGCCAGGCATGCCCTGGGATGGTCCTGCATTCCAGCCCTGCTGCAGCAGCACGTGCTGGCACCCCACCATGAGTGTGCCTCGGGAGAGCCACCTTTTCCTATGTAAAGGTGAAGACAGGGTGCAGGAAACCATTTGCAAGGTCACTGGGTAGAAGTCCCTGTTCCACAGAGGCTGAGTTTGATGCAGAACCCTGGACCTCCCTGGGAGTGGTGCTGCTGGCCAGTCCCACAAATAGATGATCCCTTCCCTGTGTCAGGGTTTTTTTAAGTGCAATAATGAGCATCAGGTTTTTCATAAAGCACTTACAGATATGTTGCTTCATCCAGGTGCCAGGAGAGCCAGGCATGACCACTGAAAACTTGTCAGCTAGTGAAAACACGAAACCTCCCACTTTGCCTGCGAAGCCAAGTATCTGTCAAAACTCTTGACTAACTGTCACTCAAGTAAAGGACAAAACCTCATTCCCTGGCTGGACTACTGAGGCTATGAGGGCAGATCCAGAGCTGATGAGGCACCAGTGTCTGCACTGGCAAGCCCAAAGAGGCAGGTTTGCACTCTCCACATTTTGTGCTGGGTTTCCCCTCCCACAGAGCAAAGCTGAGGGGATGTGCAGCACAAGAGGAGGCCACACGGTTCATGCAGATGCTGCGTGGGAAAAAGTGGCACCTTCTCCCCTTGACTCACTGAGACCTGTGGGGTCGCAGGATGTGGCAGGGGGTATCCCACCTCCGGGGCCCAGGAGGAGCCACTGAAAGCCAAGGTTCTAATTAAGACCACAGCTTTGGTTAATTGAGTCCAATTCACCTGTGACATGAAGAGTCCCAATCCCATCAACAGTAATGGAACTGCATCGGCTTACACCAGTAATGACTTCAAATCAGAGGCATAATAAAGCTAATTCAATGCTTTTCCAGGTCTGGCTGATGAGGCTGCCAAGGGGGAGCAGGAGACAGCCTTCCTCCCTCAGCACCAGCACCTGCTCGAGGGCAATGTGAACAGCCCAAGGGTTGGAAAGACAGGAAATGTAAAAAATAAACTAAGTTTCCAACACTGAATTACTCCTGCAGGTGACCCTGTGCAAGTGCTGATGACAAAGCAGCACAGCCCACAACTACTTTCCAGGAGGAGGAACTCTGAAAGGCAGCCACAGGTTTCTCCACCAAGCTGAAGCCATACGGGGGACAGGGCTCGTGTCACATGCTGGGTAGCACCCGCCAGGGCGTGGGAAGGAGCTCCTGAGAGACAGCCACGTGCTGGCAGCCCTGGGGAGGAATGTGGAGAAACATGGAAGTTGCCCGATGTAGGCAGACATGCAAATCAGCAGCTGCGGGGCCACACCACAACCTCCTAATTGCCTCTCCTAATTGCCACGGCGCCCCCAGCTCTCTGGGGCAGGGACTGGGAATAGCCAGGAGGAGCTGGAAGGAGTGAAACCCTCCCACGGGAGCAGGGGGTGTTCTGCCAGGTCGGTGCCGCCCTGGGACAGCCCGAGTGCCCCGAGGGATGGGAATGGACCAGCTTGGCCCCCGGCCGCCCCACACAGGCCACTGCCTTGCACACACAAATTTGTCTCTGCCTCGAGCCAAAAAAAACTAAGCCGACACTCTTTAGAAGAGACGTGCATTATTTTAGAGCAGTCAAGTTATGACTGGTCTGATTTCCATAATACACGCTCTGCAAACATCTGCCTGTTATTTAAGGCTCGGCTCCACTGGGACAGAACTTAATAGGGCAGACCTTTGAGCCGGTGTCCGAGGAGGACTCCTTGCTGCCAGAGGTATCCCAGGGCAGGAGTGTGCCCAGCAGCTCAGGCTGGTCACTCCTCGCTCCTGCAGCCACATCCAGCTTCACGTTCCCGAGCCCTTCCCCACACACCCGCTGATGCTCCTGCTCCCATCAAAGGAGGGCTCTGTCCCCCTCTCTACCAGAAGTATCTCTCATGCCAGTGAGCCAGTGTCACCCATCAGAGGACCCAGAAGTGTCTCTCATCACGGGATATCTGGCAAATCGTCTGGCACCTTCAGGTCGTCTGCCATTTTTGCAGGCCGACTGTTAAAACCCGAGTGTCCCAATTAGATGAAGTTAAATGCTGCCCTGAACAACAAGCGTTGCTGGCAAGAAAGTTATCCCAGCGTTATTAGGCTGCTCCCTCCCTGCGAAGAGACCACAAATTAGTGTTTACTTCAGAGGCCAAGTAGGCCAGCTTTGAGAAACTGTGCCTGCCCCGCCATCCCACAGGTTTCCCAGGGGCTCCCTGCGGGCTCCTCAGCACACACCTCCACGCCATGCCCTTGCTCTGCATTTAAGCCCAGGCTCCATCCTAGCCTGACACAGCATTTAGCTACTGGGTTTATTCCCTGTGTGCTGAAACAACTGAGTCTCTGTACTGCAGTGAGTTGACACAGGCTAAGTCAATTAGCTGCTATTGCTGCGACGCTCAGCTAGGCCGGATCAAAAGACAAAGAAAGAAAAGCCTCACACTGAGAGGAACCAGGTCCAATCAACGCGTTTGTCTTCGATTCTTCAATCAAAATATTTGAAATGGGAAAGGGAGATGGCTGATGCTTCCCAAAGCAGCTAGGTACAAGCTTGCTTTCCTAGGCAGGAGGGGCAGAGGGGCCAGGCTGAGCATTGCAGTTCCCGTTCACCTCTGCTCCAACCTTTGCTTCCATTCAACAAATCCTTCAAATAAACACGCAAAAAAGCAAAACATATTCCATAAGTTCAAGGTAAGGCACTTTCCATTTCAGAGTGGGCTGCTTAAGCCCTCGAAGTCTCCTAGTTCATCCTGACTCAAACCAGCACTCTTTGCAGCTCGTGCATTGCATTCTTCAGGAAGGACACAGAAGATCACAGTGCACCACAGGCCTCGCATATACCTCCTCTGGGCAGGATTATTATTTTGCAGAGCAGATCTCTGCTCTGTATCAGCCATCCCAAGGACTGCTGGTCTTCCCACTGGCTTTTGCAAAACTACACCAGTCAGCAAGTATTATACCCCATACCAAGCATTTTGAGTACCAAGCCCCTTTTTGCCTCCAAAAGCATAAAATTTTTCTTTTGAGAGCCTAACAATTACTGATGACAAGGCTTCACCTGCAGCTGAACAGAAGGAATTCAGAAGTGGTAAAGGACAAAAGCAGCTCCACAACACCGAGGTGTAGCTGGGCAGCTTTCAGCTTTAGTTCAGCTCCTTGTGCAACCGCTGCTGTTGTATCATGCCACGCTGCTGCTCACTTCAAAGCAGACAACCATAAGGAGAACTATTAAAGCAATTAAAAAAATATTATCTTTAGGATGTAATCTACCCAGAGATGAATGGGAATAATTATCTAGCTGCAGATTTTTATGTGGTTTTTTTAAGGCAATAACTGGCTGAACATTCATTCTAAGTAGTTACCTACAGTAACTTCCAGCTCATTGAAATGAGAGAATAGAGATACCATTTTTTTTCAGTGTGGGCCACGTATTCCATACCATATTTCACAGTAGCATCTATACTCATTAACCCTTTTCCCATTCAGTTCACAATCCCATAAACACCTCTGTAGCAGCTCATGCAACTGTTCCCATAGAAAAGAATGCTTTCTGTTTTTCTCAAAGCAGCAAAGGCAGCAGTTCAACAGCCTGAAGTGAGAAGATCCAGCTCCAGTTTACCAGGCAGCTGTCTGAAATCGCCCCCTCAGATTCTCACTGAAGAGCAAGACCTAACATCAATAGCCTTGCCTTAGCATTCTTTAATCTGCGTACCTTGAACCCTTTATTCTTCTTCTTCTGCTCTGTTGCCCCACCTCTGAAATGGATATTATGCCACACTGTAGATAGTGAAACAGACCCTGAGACACCAGCTACTGAGCTGAAGTCATGCATCAACAAAACTTCCTAAAATCCTATGGCTAACAGTTCATTACAGGTATTTTTGAACGCAATGTACAACTTAGGTCTTTTATTCACTTATTATTCACTTTTGGTTGGATAGATCTGTTTTCTGTAGCTATTACTTGAAGCATTACCATTTCCTGTCTGCCTCTTATGTGCTCATGGCCAGGTACCAGCACCAGCTGTCCTGATCCAGGGGTGCCAAGAGACACTTCGAGCTCCTCATGACAGTATACAAACACATGCTCACCCCTATTATAAACACCCCAAAAGATGCAACAGAAACAGAAAAAGGCCAAAGCCAACAGACCTCTTTTCAAAAAAGGCTTTTTGGCTTGATTAGACCCCTGAGATGTCAGTTCTGAAGAGACACACAGAGGGATTTAGGTTGTACATCACAACACTGAGGTGCAATGCTTTCCTCTTTATAGGGTAAGGCTTAAGCCACATACTTGATTCAATAAAGGCAGTTAACTGACATTAAAATTTTCATGAAAGAGCTATGAAAAAATGTTAAAGAACTCCAATCAATTTTAAAAGAAATCTATTTTAGAAATTCCTTTGTAATTTAAATTTATTGGGAGGTGGGGTGGGGGAAAAATAACCCCAGAAGAAAACAGTTTTACTTTTTTTTAGATGATGCATCTTTCACCAAATACTTGAAAAGAAATCTCAGTTCATATTTGTAATAACAAGAGATTGTCAGAGTCCTTGATTTACTGTTGAAGTCTGCAGTGAAGTTTCATACCTTGAGTGAGGTGCAGCCTAATCCCTGCATGTGATTACATTTAGGAGTGAGAGGGAGGTATGCGGGGGGTAGGGAGAAGCAATTTTTATTGAAGACAACGCTTCAGGCAGCCCTGGAGCAGAGTGGATCCAGTTTGAAAAGAATTGGCAACCCTAAAACTTTTTGATAAGATAAAAATTCATTGATGTTGGCTCACACTAGGCCCACTTCAACTCTGCACTTGTCCTCTGTGTTTCCTTGGCATATCTGCTCCTTTCCTCTATCTGCTTTAGCATAACTTTATTTTTCTCTTTTATCTTTAGCTAACTGCACCGAGGGACTGGAGGGATTGATTTTTTGTTTTGACTTATTGTTTGAAGATCTGTAACTCAAAGCAGCTTCTTGCGCCTCTGATGTCTAAGCCCAAGCAGTATAAAAGGTAAAGCTCATCCTGTGTACCAAAGTGAGCAGGGATACCATTTTATAATCAGTCATCTGTGTTTTATTTTGCCTTTTGGGGAGGAAAACTATTTTGAGACTTTATAAGCAATAATACTTTAAATAAATATTCTCATGGCAGATACTGCACACGCCGGTTCCCTTTTTAAAGACAGACAGCTATTGCTTACCACTCAGGGGAAGAAAAAAAAATAGTTCCTAATTAAAGGAGGCCATTATACATCAGAAGATATTTTGAGCATCACGTCACGCTACCAACAGCCTATTGCAGCCAGAATGTTACCATGCAAATGTAAAAACGCTCTGGCTCAGAGATGCGCTGCCATGAGGCCAGCGAAAATCCCCGCGGGGAGGGGACGGCAGGCGCAGAGATGCGCTCCTCCGTGCTGCTCCTCAACAGCCAGCGCTCACTGCCAAGCTAATGCCACCCTGTCCCGAGACTCGGAGCGATGGAGACCGGTTTTTGCTTCCTTCCTCTGCCTTCTGAGGGCCCAACTCTGGAGATTTCTCCTTTTCCCAGGCAATTCTTCCCTCCCCCCACCCCCGGACACAAAGATGCCTCTGGGCTGTTTTAAACAAGCAGCCCCTCAGGACGTGGCTCCCGTTTCTGGATCGCAGAAAGCCGACAGTCATGGCACACACGGACTTTGTTTACGATCGCCAGTCTCCGCTATTCCCTGAAGTTGCCCAGCTTGCTGAAATATGGTTACATATGCAAACATTATCTCCCAATTGTAACCTCATTTTCTGCTCTGCTGGACAGCGTGACCAGCATTTGTCATCTTGCCGCCCCCGCCCGCCACATCATTCATGTGTCTATAATTGTCATCAAGATGTGGCATGTCAGCAGGACTCCCGCGTCCGCTGCTCCCCATCTCCACGCAGTCACTCAGGTAACAAACCCATAATCTCACCCTGTTTTCATGATGGTTGAATTACACATAATTGTTTCTGCACAGTGATTGATTTCTGCCTGAATAGAGACCTCTGCCTTTTTTCAATGCGAGCGAGTGGCAGCCAAGTCTCTCCATCTAGGAGGAGGCAGCAGCCTTTGAAGAGATCAAAGCCAAGGCCGCGAGCAGTTGTGCGCCCTGGGAATATGGAAAGCCTTTATGCTCTCAACCCCATTTCCAACATCATGTTGGATTGCAGCTGCATTACATTCTGCCAGCATTCTTAATGCTTTTAGTATTGACTCTGACATCACCGATAGCTGTTTTAAAGTAACAAAAGCTGAAGGATGACTTATTTTCACAACTCCATAATTGGAACATGCAAAGTTAGGGGAAGGGAGCATTTGTTTTTAATCTGAGATACAAAAGAAAGCACAGAAAATTATATAAGTTCCCCAAAATTAAAAACACGTTTTTCATATGGAAAGAACAGAGGGGGCATTTTTATAGCCTAGACCACACAAAATGAACTTATTATGCACATGCTTTTTCAAGCCTAAAGGCTGAAGTAAAAATACGATTGGGCAAGCGAGTCAAATTGGGGAAAAATATTGTGACTCACAGTATTTTAGTGACTTTTAGCACCTGATGCAAGGGAAAATAATGCAGATGCCCATGCTGTTGTCTCCCCTCTGCAGCTCCTTGTAGCAAATTTACCAGTAGTTCACTTACCTTAAACCAGACACACAGCACATGGCAAACACTAAATCCCCATTAATTATCTAAAAAGACAAATAATGACCTAAAAGTATAAAATGCTGCAAAGCTTTATTTAAGCCTCCCTGTCCTCCAGTCAATACAGACAATTCTTGGGCTGCCTTAAAACTACTCTTGCCACAATATTGTTTTCAGGGGCATCAAATGCTCCCACGCTCCTTCTCTCTCCTCATCTGGCTTTGCTGGTGAAAACAAAAGTAAATTTCTATCAGGAAAAGACTGCCTGAATTTTAATTAAATGTACATCTACATCACCCTGAAAAAATATTTCCAGGAAACTTTAAAAAACTATCAAGAGAAAGGAGGGAGGATAAGGAGGATGTAAAAAGTCCAGGAGGGCACAGCAGCTGAACCACTCTGTGTGCGTGTGCTGCCCAGTCTGAGCACCAGGGCAACTTTGACAACTATTTCTATTCATGGTAAAACCACTGAATAGGAGCCTTTAAGAGCAGTAATTTTGAAATATGGTCCTGCTGCTACAGTGTGCGGAGTGCTGAGGAAGGAAGAATGTGCAAATAAAGCATAAGCTGTAAAGAATTAAACATTATGAGCACCCATGTATTAGCAATAAAAATAATTTCCTCTTAGCTGTATCGTTTTTGTTCTGCTGTACTAACAGTCCTTTCCTCCCTGTAGTCATTAAAACCTCGACTCAAAGACAACAGCAAAGAGATCTGGCCTCCCTCCCTATGGACACAGAGCTTATGTCCCTGTCATTTCAAGGCTGGGAAACTGTCTCATTTTCACTTTGACTGTTCCTTAACACACCAACCATACTGAGGCTGAAATCAGAGTCAAACGTAGCAAGCTCTTTTCCAAGATGTAAAAGCTTATAATTTTTTTAGTATCAAGACAGAAGTCTTTTCTTTTGTAATCCAAGGTTTTGGAGTTTTTCCTCTCTCTACTCTCCTGCCATCCCAAACAAGTTTACTGCTTCCTGCACACAGCCTGCTTTTTAAAATCAGGACTAATTCTTTGTGGCTCTGGTGTTCATTCTGATAAGCACAGGGATGCTCGTAAAGCAACACAGAGGAAAGAGCGGCAAGATACAGGGAGCTGAAGCCGTCACTGTAAACAGAGGGATCTGCTGCTATTATCTGCAGGACAGCTGATTCAACCTCTGCCTATCCCACAAGGAGTCTCAAGTATCTGGAAGCAAATGCCAGCCTCCAAAAACTGAGCAAGTAACATGCACAGCATTGCAAAGGTCTCCGAAACACTCACCACTACGAAGACACAGCAGAAAAAACTTTTACATGATGCTGCAACCCTACCTTTCAACGTCAAACCATTACTATGATGAAAAAATATGTTTTACTGTAATTACTGCTAATTTTTCCCTTCCGGGGTCTTCTGTGTTCATTTACAGAGGATTCACTTGCTACTTGATACTTTTTCTCAAAATCTTGCTACTGTTTTGCAGCTATTCAGTGAAATTCAAGAGACACTATTTAGCCCAAATGAGGCACCTGAAGGCTGTCTGCCAGGTTTTCAGCCTGTGCAGCCCACTCCATAATCTGTACAGGCAGCATTCCGTGCCCAAGCAGAGGCACAGCTTCTCCTCATGCGGAATTCTTTGGTAACCACATTAGAGAGAGCCAGCGACCCTGACAACCAACCTCACCAGCTCCTGAAATCAGGAACTGAAATCCCCTCAAGGTGACTACCTGCAGGACCACAACAAACCGAGTTTTAAGTTGGGCTGCGGCGCTGGGGACGGTGCAGCCAGTGGCTGTGGCCACAGTGTATCAGCTGTAGCTACAGAGGTGTGAAGAAACAAAAGAGAACGCCACAGATGACCCGGCCAACCCTGGCAGGGCAGCGGCACCGGGGCACACCGCTTCAGAAGCACAGAGAGGAAACTGAGAGCTGTGCTCCAGTGAACACAGCCTGGCTGCACTGTAGTGTATTAAAATAGAAGATATTTCAGGATGCCCAGGAAAAAGTTTAAAGCTTCCAGCTGCAAATGAGCCAGCATCTCCTTGCAAACCATTCTTCCCACCAGAGGCTGCCGAGGCACAGGGCACGGACACCGCTGAGGCCTTGGCAGGTGCCCACCACGGCTGGAAGAGGAAGACAGATGCCATTGCTGCCGAGATACCATTCCAAAAAGCTGCTCTGAGGTCTTCCCATCCCTACAGTAAACAAGAAAAGTCCCACCACGCCGGTGCCAGGGCAGCTGACAGAGAAACCGTGGCTGGTCATTCCCAGCACATTGTGTGCAAGAGCTGTGAATCAATGGCAGGTTCCCAGGAGAGGGAGCACACCGTGCTCATTATCTAATTGTGTTTGCACTGAACTTCTGAGAGGGAGAGCGGGACACAAAAGTGGGGGATGAAAATAATGATGCTGAGGGCAAACAGCCTGCTCCCCTGCAGAGGAGAGAGCAAACAGAAAACCAAGTGGGGAGATATGGGTGCTGTTTTGTGGCAGGAAGAGAAAACACAGTCTGTTTTTTGACAAAACATTTTTTGGGCTATTTTTCTTGGGCCCCTTCTTGCTTTTATTTAGAAATTTCAGTGGATTGTTTGCTCCTTCATTGAAAGGCTAGGTATGAAACACAGCCACAGCTAGCACTGACACAAACTTTCTTCCTATCTGCACTGCCTTTAATCCTCTTATTTTCCCTCCCTCTACCACACACATCTCGGCTTTTACTTTCTCAGACTTCACATTTGCTTTCATAAAAAAAAAAATAAAACCAAAACCAACCTAAGAAACATATGTTTAGAAGTGAGCTGTCTTTCAGGTGAGTTCCCAAAGTGAACTCAGGAAATACAGATTTTGTTCCCACCTCTGCCATCACCTTCCTTTAAGACTCCGAACAAATGTTGCTTTTTCGGGTCCTCATTTGCAGAAGTCTCCTCCCAGTCCGTGCCTTTGCTTTTGGGGATGGAATGGGGGGAAGCAGAGGACACCCACACACACAAACACACACATAACCCCAGTGCCAGTGTGGGTGCCAGGGATACTTCCCAGGAATCTGCCGGCAGTCACTGATGCGCTGCAATTTCCGCGGGTCACGTCCTCATGCTACACTCTAGGCTGGGCAATTATACACAGAATTTACCTATTTCATGCTTAATTGCACAGGCACTAACTTTTGCTCCAGCCCCAAAACAGCTATAACTTACCAGTGACACTTATGTTACCACAGGCACCTCTGCCAGTCCTGGCTTAAGCTCCTAGGATCAAATCTCAGTCTCTGGCTCAACCAGCCCTCCTCTCCTAGGAGAACCCAGCAGAGGAGAGAGAGGAAGCACAGGTAACACAAGAAAGGCCAACATCAGCCCCTGGCTGACTTGTGAGCTATGGGCTCCTGGGCTGTGACACGCCATCTCCAGAAGAAAAACACAACACCCACCTGTAGGCTCTTCTGCTGACTGAACCTGAAAAAATAATTTGTCAACTAAATGTTGGCCAGAGAGATTCATTTGATGGAGGAGGGCATTTTTGTGCAGTAAGCACTACTGTGTAACTACCTGACTGTATTTACTTGGAGTCCTGGAAGACAAGCTTCACAAACCCACTGCTGAGATCTCCTTCTCCTAGGGAATCTGCCTGTGCCCCAAACACAGGGGTTTCTGAACGGCCTTTGATTCAACCACGTTTCCCAATTGAATATTTATTGTTCTGCCCCATTAGCCTGCACTATCCTCACTTCCACACATATCCTTGGAAAGAAAAAGCAATAAAAGGCAAGATTTAAAGTGTCAAAGAAAGAGGAAAAGCTCCCTACACAAGTTGTTTTGGAAGCACTCTTGAACTAAAAAATGTTTCAAGGCAGTGTTTTGACCAGCTCTTCTACAGTCTCTTAATATTTCCTTATTACAAAGTATGAAGTCATCCTCTTACAGGTCACTCTGATTAGAAGATTATATTTGCCAGTTATAAAAAAAAAAAAAAGGTGTTTGCAATATTGCTGTCAAACTGTCTGGGGAGTCACCTAATAAATTAACGTTTTCCTGTGGTTCTCCTATTCCAATCCTTCCTTCTGAAGATTTACATCCAAAACATAATCGCTGCACTATTATCTTAGAAATATCCTCAAAATAACTGAGATAGGAAAAATAAGTCTCAACAAAACCTGAAAAATCCACACACTTAAGAGCTAAGCTTTTTAAAGTTTTAATTCTTTTCTTTCACCTTTAAATCCAGCACAGCTTCCTTTTCTTCCTATAGCAAGAGTATTTAAGGTGCAAAATAAAGTGCAAAAGGGAAGGTTTTGAGTAACAATTTTTTCAAATCCAACATGTTCATTGAAACTTATTTTTTCAAGTTGAGTTTCAGTTGTGTGCAGGAGGTAATCAGGCAGGCAAAAACCAGACCAAAATACAGCCCAGCATGCTACTGTCAAGAGGGCAGCCAAGGGGCATTCAAAGGGGGTGAACTATTTTAATCACTTGAGTTTTGAAATTTGTATTCCAGTACGTTCAATGTATGGTTTATTTTCTCAATATCCTCACTGGCTCTCCCAGTGCAGCTGGGTGAGCTCACTGCTCCTTTTTGTGATTATCTCCAGCAGGCTGGAGGGGACCTGGGCCTGTCCCTGCCTGTGTCTTCACCCTGGGCTCCCACACCTGACCCTTGCTCACCTGTGAGCTCCCACCCCACTCCCAGAAGCTCCCTGAGAGGCTGAACCTGCACGTACGGTTGTATTTGAAAAAGCAGGACCTGGATGTGAACACAAGGACAGTTTTTACACTTGGCTGGGCCTGATTCACATGCAGAGGTTCAGGGGAGAAATGAGCCTCCCCCAGTTTGGAGGGGTCCCTGCATTGGGTCCAGCCCAGCTATTCTCCTGCTTCATCTCAACTTTTCTGTACACAGGTGTTTCTTCAGTTTAAGATACAGAGGTGCTGCTGACCAGACCACAAGGATGGAACGAGCTGCCACAAAACCTAAATTGAGGAGAGGGCACAGATGTGAGAATGAAGCCACCCTGTAAAAACTAACTGAAGATGTACAATGGAATTTTGCATCATGGGACACAACATGGGCTGGTGGCAAGAACCTTGCTCACTGTGAGGGCACAAGGGAACAATACAAAACTGCAGTGAAGGAAAGACAGGACTGGCAGGGAGCAAAATAAAGAGGGAGCAAAAACACAATGACCACTTGTAACTGCAGCGTCCTGAACCCAATACAGCATCACTCAAACTTCAGAAAGGAGAGGCCCTCAACAAATCACTGGATTGTGACGTTTAACAAAGTAAACATATTTGCGTTGCTCGACACAGTTCGTCGGCGTTTTAGCACATCAGCAGGCAAAAGGCCTTCTCCCAGACCATGGTCTGTGTTTGACAAGTGTTGACACCTTTAATCATCACCTCCACATTGTACTTTTTTTATGCTAGACAAAGCTTGCCAATGCAAGACTTGATAGGGATGAAGAAAGATCAAGGCAAAAAAGATACGCCAGAACTGTGGAGAGACAACAGACGGTCACAAAGATAAACCTCTGAGGCGGTTTTGAAACACAGAAAAAGGCAGAAAATTGAAGAAATAGAGCCTTATAGCATAGCTAAGTGACCAGTTACAGAGAGAGAGCTCTGAGCAGCCAGTGTCACTAGGATGCCTACTCAGAAATATAGAGCCCACAGGGAGAACATTTTAGAATTCATCACTCTCCACCTCTGAGCCAACAAAACTACCCAGCAAAAGTCCCACAATCCCTTTCCCTGTTTTTTGAACATACATGACGAATCAAACAATTTCCAGACTGGTTTTCTTTGGATAGTGGCTGCACCCCCAACCACACCTCTGTTCAAGTCAGCTAAGGTGAAGCTGAGCTGTCATAGTATCCACAGGATTTCAGCATCATGCCTTCCAATTCTGTGCAGTCTCACTCCTTGTGCTGACACTTATCCTTGGAAAGTGAGGCTCATTGCAGCTCCCACAATGTCCAGGTTTCTCAGAGCAGGGCTGCTGTGTATTTGCAGTGCCTGGCACTGTGCTGGACATGCAGCACCAGCCTATTTTGAACTATTTTAAAGCTTTACCACTCAGAAAGCAAGGAGGGAAAAGGAGAGGAAAAAAAAAAGGTCACACAAGCAGCTTTCTGCTGCTCTTTGCTGAAGCAGCAAAGGGCTGCCTCGCACCATGAGCACATGCCCAGGTACCCTGCCCCTTTGAAGCACCAGCAGTGTCAGAAGGTACCTCATGGCAAACACTTGCATGAAATCCCATGCTCCCAAGGGACTCCTTCCCTGCTCTGGTCTGGGTGAAGCAGACCTGCCCGCTGACTCCTGCGGCAGTGTTTGAAGTGAGGGGCTGGAGCACTGAAAGTGCTTGGATTGACAGATGCTTTTGGGAATTAACTGCTCTCTGGCTTGCCTAATAACTCCTAGCCAAAGCAATTCTCTGGTTTATGTGTTACAGCTGGTGACAGCACTACACTTACTTTTTAAGTTGAGCTGTCCATTTTATAAATATTCAATTGAAGCCCCGTAACTTTACACTTGTAATTTTTGCTGACTAAGCTCATCCCATTGATTTTATGCCTCAACCTTACCTATATCCACAGCCATTTAAAAAAAATAAACAATCATTGAGCCGACCTTTCAGCTCCATGAAAATGCTCTTCTACACAAGGGATTTGGTAGCTTTGAAGATCACAGGCAAAGATATTCTCGTTCCTTCATCCTCCGTCTGAAGCCCCAGCAAGCAACACCACCACCAGAAGCCAGGGAAGGCCAGCCATTTTTCCTGGGGCAGTTCAAGCCCCTTTTCTTCCCCCTTAGGAGAGCAGGCAATCCCTGACTGATTAGCACAGTTGGTGCACATGTTAACTCCCTATTGCACTTTTAGCTCAATCCCAAAGATTCAATGAATACATTTTTATTTAAGTGCTCAATCACTTTCTTGCTGAGAGGACAGATTCCTTTGAAGTGGGAATCCCAAACTAAATAAACATATCCACAAGATCCAAGCCTCAAATAGAAGCCACTGGGTTGCTAGATTAAGTTATTCTGAGTGCAATTTTCTTAAGGGAATCTAATGCTGACGAAGGGCCGAAGCAGCAGAGACACTAATCCCCAAGTGCCGGGGCAGGAGCAGCACACCAGGCAGCTGTGCCTTCTGCCACCAGTGTCCTGCAGGAAGGGACCAAACCCAACAGCCAGTGAGGACTGTCCTCATGTCAAACATGCCTTACAACCAAAACCAGCTTGGAGAGAAGTGCCTGCTATCTTGGACGGGGCAGTCTGGGGTCAATGGGAGCCATATCCACACAGCTGGAGCGTCACAGCACATGGCTTCCCTACAAGCTGAGGACAAGGTGACTCGACCAAGTCAAGGACAGACTGCCTGGCTCTCTGCAGTGTTTCCCTTGCACCAGACAGACTCTGGATCACTGTCCATCCACGTGAGAGCAGCACAGGAGATCACAACAGGGCACACACATGGACCTCATGTTCGGTGTCCATATTAAAACAAACTCTTGCACGTTTGTCTCTTTGTCTTCTTCAGAGACATGGCCTTATACTACTAGCAAAAAAAAAAAAAAAAAAGCACATGCCTCTGATAGGACTTCAGAAATATTAAGCAGCAGTAAAATGCTTTTGTGTGGGTTATTTCCTCCCCGTATCAGGAGGTATTTTCGCTAACTATAAACACAAGTTAAGTACTCAAGAGAAGCCAGGCCTGCGGTACCCAAGCTTTTCAATGCCTGCAGGCATGCAGCGCTGCAACTATATGGAAAAAGCCTTTTCCTCTTTTGATGCCCGAACCTGTGGAGCTTCAGGCTTTCTTCTTGAGCCATATCCTCCTTGGCACTTGCAGCCCATAACAAGCTATTCTTATTAACATTTTTTCTGGGCTGGGATTAAGTTGGAAAAGAGACAGGAATGACATTTTGCTTAAACCACTTTAAAAAGTAAGCAGCAGCTCTACCATTTAAAGTTGATATTGAATCAGCTCCTACATATATAGAAAAAAGGGATATTTAGCACACAAACACACACAGGCATATTGCTACACAAAAGCTCCAACTTTGATGATTTGCAATGGGTGGGGTTTTTGATAATGCCTCTGCTCAAGCCACACACACACAATTGCTGCCTCTGCACTGACACATCAGGAGAACATTTTGTTTTCCCCTTGCCCATTCACAATTGCATAGATCTGCTAATTGCATCAATGTGACAAGGAGGAGGCAGCAAAAGCTGAAACCATGTTCCCTTCACCAGCCAAAGATCACGGTAACAATGAACTATATACCTAAGACTCTGCCTGGAGCTCTGATCAGGAGCAACCAGACCAAGCTTCAGACAAGGACAACCTAGAGCCAGTGTGGTGACTTCTTCTGCCCCCTTTTCCAAAGAGAGGATTCATCTTATTAAGTAGGAGAAAGAAAACACCACCAAAACTCATCCCATGACCATTCATGGCTTGGGCTTATATTTCACAGTGGCCTGACTCCGACTAACTTAGACTGATCAGCCGTGGTTGCTTGAGTCAGAGCAGCTGGGACACACATTTGCAGCAATGAGGGCTGTGCCACTATTAGGGCTGAGCAGACTCCTGTTCTTCCCCGGTGCTGCCATTTGGCACGACTCACCCAGCTCCTCAGAAAATAGTGCTAAAATTCCTGCCTGGGCAAATGCTAATACACTCCATCAGGTTCTGCTTCCATACAGCCAGGAAGCTTTGCGCTCCTCTGTGCTTGATTTCAAAGTTATTTAAGGAGTTAATCGGCATCACTCAACTGCTCTGCGAAGCCGTGCACCGTGCAGGGTGAAGCTGCAGAGCTTTGGTGCTGGATAAGCAGCTCTGCCTTGTGGAGCTCCTCAGCTGCCCATTTCCTCTGGCACGGGCCTGGGGTTGTGGAGGGAACAGAGAGACATCTGTGACACGACCACAGCTGCCTAAGGCCCCCCAGACATCCCTCTCCCATGCCAACTTAGGAATCAGAGCGAATCTTTCTGGTGGGTGATGCGGGAGCGGGAGCCGAGCCACAACTTCTGCACTGTGCAAGCCTATTTCATATTGGGCCAGGGAAGTGCCAGCTGACCACAGCTCCCAGCAATTCCCTACAACTGCGTAGTGGGAAGGAGAAAATCCTCAGGAAAAGACAATTCAATGAAAAATCAGCTTTGTGTCCTTCTGCAGATCCCAATCATTCTCCTTGGAGCTCCAAAGTTTCCCCACAAGCAAGTGAATCAGCCCGCCTTCAGAGGAACAGAAGATGTAGCTGGGGAAAAAAACCCTCTCACTGTGGCTCCGTAGCACTCATTTTTTGCTATTTCTACCCTTATCCTTCCTTCTGCCCATATTATCCTCTAAATCTCCTGGGACATCAGCTCTTCAAGATGGGAACTAACTCCATAACCCCTGCCATGCAGAAACACACAGACAATATCCAAGATTTGGGCTAGTCCTGCGTTGTTCCTAGCAATCCAACTCCCTTAAAAGAATTCCTCGTCATTTTCAGATACGCTGCATTTTGCAAGTTGCCCTAAAATGTTTATACATTGTATCCTCTGACCTATTTAACACAGCCAGCTGCTACAGAGAGGCAGTTGAGGCAGGAAGAAAGAAACCTAGACCCCAAGAGCACATAAGACCAGACAAAAGGCAGGTTGCAGAAATCCCCTATTTTCCATAGGAAGTTTAATTCATGGGGAATGAGAAATAAATCCAAAATTATCTTCTGGATGAATTTACAACACAGAGAAATGATCCTTCTTCAGTCTCCTCCTCTGTTCCCACGTTCCCATCAAACAGTCAAGAAAGCTTTGCCACCCCAAAACTAGTCTTGTTAACCAAAGAAAAAACCCACACGTTAGAAAACACACAGCTGTCTCCATCTCCCATCTTCAGTACCCCCGCCATGCTCAGAAACCGCCGAGAGCTCTCTCGAGCACACAGGATGCACATGCACCAGGTGCTGCTGCGGTTTGGTACCGTCACATGCCACCTCTCCTGCAGCCACCCAAACCTGCTGTGCTTCTCCACCTATCTGATAACAACACAAACTGCGGCACCAGCCTCCTAACTGAGCCTGCAATTAACGCTCTCCTGCTCCTACTAATGCAACTTGGAAATAGCAAATCAGTTGCCAGTAGAATAAGAAAATTAAAAACAAAAAATAAATGGGGGAGGAGAATGGGGAAGACGAGACCTCTCTAACAACAGCAGGTTTTGGAAGATTCTAAATCCTTCTCAAACTCTCTCCCTTCCAAAAGCTGTACTGAAATTAGGCTTCCATTTTTTTTTATTATGGTTTATTAGGCAAGTTGTGTCTGACTATAGATTCGTACTTTGAATTTTACAAAGCAAGCTTTTAAAGCATTCGCCTTTTTTAAAAAAAGGGAAAGGTTGGTTTTTTTTTTTTTCCCTCTATGTACGGTGATTAAAGTAACTTTTTTCCCTTTCCAGCAAAGCTTTGCTCTCCCTTCTCATAGATGGTCCTTGCCCTGTGTCTGGACGCCATCCCCCAGGGGTCCGTCCCCGGGGCAGTGTGCAGTCAGCAGGTCCTTCCAAGGTGGAAAAAAAGATTCAGCGCCCCAGGGCGCCTTTTTAATCCTGGCTAACACCTCCAGGCAACAGATGCATCAACAAGAAGCGTCTTTGTCATGCAAATAGCAAGGCGCAGGTACACACCAGGCACAAATGGCTGGGGACTACTGACACCCCGGGGGAGACCTGAGCCTCCAGTGCTGGCTGATCTCAGCTGCTCCTTGTCCCCAGCCCCGGCACGTTGGAAAGGGGAGGCACAGCAAAGCTGGGACCCCACGGAGGTGAGCGGGGGAAAGGCACGGAGGGAGAGAGCGAGCGTGTCACCTCCTGGATGCCGCGTTTTGATCTCGCGCGCATTAAAACCCAGCTGTCAGCTCCGAGCCCAGCAAAGATTACAGTTCAATTAAACAAAGAAATTATTTAATAACTCAAGCGTGTAGCCTTGTGGTTAAACTGAAAGAACTCCAGGCTTGTGTCAACATTGCAGCCCTGCAACAGCACGGTTTTATTGAAAGAGTGGTGCTGCTGTAACATGCAAGAGCAGCACTGAACTAAATTAGCCCCTCAGATGTTCGGCAGGCAGCTTTACAATTAAAAACAAGACGTGTTTTCGTCCCTTCCTCCCCTCCACCACACCCACAAAGGGCAGTTCCTCAAGTACCTCAGACAAGAGCCTCTGCAAGATGATATTCAGAGGGCATTGATGCCAGATCTGTAAAGAGTGGCAGCCCCACGGCATGCATACATGGAGAAAATCCTCAGTGAATAATTCAATTGGATTTTGTTGTTCCAAGCCATGCACCAGCACTCAGGACTTTCTTAGGAAGGTAACATGGCAAAGAGGGGGTAAAAAAAAAGTCTGAAGTTTCCTAGTCCTCCAAAAAGCAGGTTTGAGTCTCGATGCCCTCTTGAAAAGCTGCATGCTTTCCCCTGTGATACATCCAAAAGGAAGTTTTATGTAGAACAACGTTTACAACAACAAATATCAACAGACTGTGATCATCATGCTTCACCCTAAATGGCTGTAGGCCTCTGAACTGGAATTTATACACAAAAAACCCCACAGCTACAGAAAGCAATATATTGCACGAGTTTTTGCATCTTTCAAAGGCAGATCCATGTGTTTTCCAGTGCCAAAGCATCCTGTCATTATGACTCCAAATGTACACCAATTTAACATGTTTTGCTGCTGTCAAATTACAAATACAGGTCAGGGCCCCTTCTTTTTGTTTTTGAAGTCAAATGACACAGTCCTGAATAAAAACCAAGAATGTCAAAGAACAAAACAATGCCATGACAGAGATCTCCAAGTAAAAAAAAAAAAATCCAAGAGCCAGTAAGAGGGAAAAACTGCTTTATCACAGGGAAGTAACAGCATCCAACTTCTCCTATCACAGCACACACAGCGGCAGTGGCATTTTTCCAGCACGATGCCTACAAGCAAATTGTTTCCTGCTCCACTCAGATTCTACTAATATAATTTCCACAGCTCATTTTAACACTGCCTCTCCATTGCTCTATATGTATACCAAGAGGCTTACAAAAATAAATGGGAATTGACTATCCAGAATTAAAAGTACATTAAAATCCACTAAACATGCATCTACACCAATGGAAACAGAGGGACCAACCTGGAAGAATCAGCACTCACCACAATGTAAGGGAAAGCTGAAACTACTGCAACATTGTTGATATAAATTCCTAAATGACCATTTCACAATTTCTGGCTGAAGATACGGGGTATGTTTCAAAGCAATGCTGCCAGATAGATAAAGCCTTCACGCAGACCAACTGATGGTGGAAATAAATATCAACCAGCAAAGAGCAATGCCATATCTGAAGGCAAAAAAAAAAAAAAAAAATCCAATCTTCTCATCTTACTGTCATGTAACTTTAGCAGTTCTGCTTCCAGCCCTTGATTTTCCTCAACAAACAAAGAGTTAAAGCCAGAAAATTCACATCTGTCCCAGTCACTACAAAGACAGCATTTACATCATTCTGCCATACATTATCCTACAGTAGTAAACCAGGGCTCCCCCCACAAAGCCCCCAGCCCTGTTCACAGACATTAATCTCAGCTTTTCCACTGTGATCACGACCAGCACCTCTAATAGCTCTCAAACTCCACTGGACAGAGGCTCTGAACAGCAGAAGCTCAACCTTCATCTTGACTGAAGCTACCCAAAGGACCCCGTTGTAAACAGGCTCTGCAGACCAAACAGGAGGAAACCCAGCTTGCCAAAACCAGCCTTTGGAAGAGATAACTCACTGTTCTGGGGATGGGTGGCGACAGAGATCCATTAGGCATGTATGGGTCGTTATTCATATTTGGCATCATGATATACCCAGAATAACCAGAGTATGATGGTCCCTTGCTGTATAAGCCATTGTCTGGATGCTTTCCTATGGAAGATGAAACAATGATTACATTATTCTCCACATATGCATTTCTCATGAGTTAGAGCACTCAAACAGGTACTGTGCATATATAAAAATGTTCTGCATGCAAGTGTTTCCTTACTCATGGAAATTACTGCTGACAGAAATCGATACAAAGCAATTTGTAAAAACATTTTTTGTTAGAAAGAATAAATTCTTAAAGGAGCGAGTACTCTCGGTGAGGAGTTTATGTTTAAAATACAGAATAGCCTCAAAACAAATTATTTTGCTAGTATGCATTCAAATCAAAGTAAATACATCAGCAATGACATCACATTTCTCAAGTAGCAGTTTTCTCCAATTTTATACATGCCTCTAGGATTTTCCAATTCAGAATTATTGCCAGTATAGGTTTCCAACATCATTGTTAGGAAAGGGAGGACAAGGCTGTGATAACTAGATATAATAATTTCCTTCTCTTGCTGAGACAGTGTGTGCAGCGAGCAATTCATTCTGGCTATGCTCATTGGGAACAATTAAAGGGCAGGGGGTTGCTTAGAAGGAGATCCTAACAATTTGGGAGGGAGTCTGTTGAGCACACATGGTACTACATTCAAGAGGGAAGCCAAGTGAGGGAGGCTATTTGGTAGGAAAAAAAGGGTTTGGGTCCAGGTCCTGCAAATAGGGTGAACAGGACTCCTACCTACATGCCCACTGCCAAGGATATTACTTGAAAGTGAGATGGTTTTAAGAAGGTGCAGAGCTGAAAACTATCCAGAGCTGAACACCTCCCCCTCAGTGTCCAAACGCTATGAGCATGGACATCATTGCTTTTAGGCTGTTTAATTACAGATTTGGAGGAAGATGGCCACAGAGTCCTGGAAAGCACCAGGACTGAACTCTGTCAGTCATTATATGGAATTTATAATCTGGTTTAGCTTGTGATGATAAGCATTTGATTTTAAACATAATCTCCCACCCTTCACAGCACACATTCTTTGCATGTATGTCCAGCTTCCTAAATGATATTCAATGAACTCTGCTACTTCCTCTGTCATTCTCCACCGAAATGGACCAGTTGGTACATTAAAAAATGCAGGAGATCTGTTCTTACTTAGATTTGAAAAAGGAGATTTAGGTGACAGACTTTGGCTATGGGGAAAAGCAGAGGGTTTCTGAACCCAACTGTACACTGTATGAGTGAAGAGATAGATGTATTTAAGATTATATCCTAAAAATAGCAACTTCTTCAGTGAAGATCCATTTGGCCTACTTATCAGTTTCTAAACAACTGGAATAGCATTTGGTCACTCAAGATAAAGGCGCTGCACGTTCATCTCCTTTTAAAATGTGCTTTGAAAGTGCTCTGGCATCCCTGCCCCCCAAAGGATATTAAATTTATGTTTTCCAAAAGTTCCAGTTGGAGGACTGTGTGGAGGGTCACAGAGGGACAACATTGCAAGACAGAACTGTGCGAGTCTCACCTTCCTCGGGGTGTTCTCTGCTTTTATCATGGTAGGAATCCTGTGCTTGAGTCTGCCTGGAGACCTGACAGCAAGGAATCCACCATCGGAAAAGAAGAAAAAGAAGAAAAGTCATTGTATGGATGCTCGTTTATCAAACACACTGCTACAGTCTCTTGGAGGAAGAGAGGATTTAAGAGCACAAGACTAACATCTTTCTTTTTCCTCTTAAGTCGCTTGGAAGGCAACTGTACCAGAAACGTTTGTGTAAACTATTGTTTTATGACAACGGGAATAACTACGGGGCTTTGCAAAGCATTTCTAGCAGAAACACCCTGCATTTAATGAAGTGGATAATTTCTGGAAAATATTTGGCGCTCTGGCGGTCAAAACGCTCTTGGTAAGAAGATACCAAGAATAATAATGAAAATCAGGCTGCCCTCCTTAGCAGATCTTTCGGAAAACAAAAAAGAAAAAAAGAAAATAAATTAAACAAAAATTTTTAAAAGGTAGGCTTTCCGCTCGCCCTGAAGTTATTCTAGAGTCGGGAATTTCTTCCCAAACAATTTTATGCAAATCCCTTAAAGAGTTTACAGCTAACGCTCCGACCCCGCTGATTTTACTGAGGAAATTTCATGGCTGCTTGAGGTCTAATGCCACCGCACCGTCGGGGAACTCGCGGCAACTTTCTCGTCCCGGGCCGAAGCGCGGAAGGCGCTCTGCCCGGCGCATCTCTGGAGACAGGATTTGGGGTAGAATGATTTCTTTTCCTATGGGAAATTTTTCCCCGGTGCCCCGCCGAAGCTCCCTCCCCGCGGCGGCGGCCGGAGCCCGCCGGCATCCCGCGCCCCCTCGGTCCGCGCTGCCCCGCGGAGCCCCCGCGGCCGCGCACCTCGTGCCCGTTGGCGCCGGGGGCGATCTCGGACTCGTTGACGAGGGAGGACTTGATGTCGGCCAGGTCGCCCTCCTCCTCGGGGTGGCTGATCTCGGCGAAGATCTTCTCTTTCTGGGGGTCTCCCTCGTCCTTGAAGGGGATCATCTCGTCGGTGGCGCAGAGCTCCGGGTCCCCCCCACCGCCCCCGGCCCCCGGCAGCTGCGGCATCCTCACGGCAGCGCGGCGTCTGCTGCGGCCGCCGGCCCGCCGCGGGAAGGGGAGCGGGCGGAGCAGCGGGGGGAGGAGGAGGAGGGCGGAGGAGGAGGAGAGAGGAGGAGAAGGAGGAGAGAAGAAGGAAAAATCCCGTGAACTCCTCGGGGTTGCTCTCGGCAGCCGGAGCCCCCCGCCTGTCCGCCCGCCCCCTCGGGGCCGAGGTACCCCGTCTTCCGCACGACACCGACGTCCCGGGGACCCTCGCCCGACGCGCCGCACGGACGGAATAGGTCGAAATACGCCCGCCCGTGTCCCGACCGCGCCAGGGACCGCCCCCCAGGAGACCCGACCCCCCT
>VWZP01004058.1:982-25849 GCA_013396995.1 Dicaeum eximium | reverse complement strand
TGCTCCATCTGGATCCCTACAAACCTGTTGAGGGATTAATTTGAGAATGCCAGAGAGCTGGCTGGTATCATCGCAAAACCTCTCTGGATTATTTTTGAGCCATCTTGGGAATCTGGAGAGGTCTTGATTTTCAAGAAGGGTGAGAAAGAGGAGCCTGGAAATTACAGGCCTGTCAAACTCACTTCCAGTGCCTGGTAAAATCACAGAAAAGATTCTTCTAGGAGGAACTGAAAAACACCTGGAGGACAATGCAGTCATTGATCACAACCAGCATGGTTTCATGTGAGGAAAATCCTGCTTGTCAAACCTAAATTACTTTCATGACAAAGTAGCCCATACACTTGATCAAAGGAAGCCAGTGCATGTTATTTTTATCTTTTTGCACTTCAGCAAAGCTTTTGATACTGTCTCTTACAGGATCCTTCTGGACAAAATGCCCAGTTCACAGCTGGATAAATAAATCCTGTGACAGCTGAGCAACTGGGTCATGGGTGGGGCACAAAGGGTTACAGTGAATTGTGACTTGTCACCAGTGCAGTTCCACAGGGCTCTGGCCTTGGCCTTGTGCTCCTGAACACCTTCATAAATCACTTGTACTTACGACTGGAGAAGATGCTAAGTAAATCCACAAATTACACAAAACTAGGAAGAGCTGGTGACTTCCTCAAAGGCAAAGAGATCCTGGAAAGACACCTTGAGAAATTAGAGAGATGGTAAATCACCAACTGTATGAAATTCAACAAATATAGATGCTGGCTTCTGCACCTGGGATGGGGCAAGCCTTGTTGTGTGCATAGACNGGGATGGGGCAAGCCTTGTTGTGTGCATAGACTGGAGAAGGAGATGCTGGGAAAGCAGTGCCACAGAAAGGGACCTGGGGCTCTGGGTCAGTGGTGAGTTGAACACGAGCCAGCAGTGCCCTGGCAGCCAGGAGGGCCAACCCTGTCCCGGGGGACATCAGGCACAGCATCAACAGCTGGGCAAGGAAGGGGATTGTCCTGCTCTGCTCTGCTCTGGGGCAGCCTCAACTTGAGTCCTGCAGGCAGTTTTGGGTGCCACAATGTAAGAAAGACATTAAACCATTAAAGAGCATCCAAACGATGGCCACGAGGATGGGGAAGGGTCAGGAGGAGAAGCTGTGTGAGGAGCAGCTGAGGTCGCTGAGTCTGTTCAGCCTGGAGAAGAGAAGATGAGACACCTCATTGCAGGTACAACTCCCTCAGGAGGGGAAGCAGAGGGGCAGAGACTGAGGAGCAGATGAGGGAGGTGGGGTTGATAAGCCTGGAGAAGAGGAGGCTCAGGGGAGGCCTTAATACTCTCTACAACTCCGTGACAGGAGTGATGGGGGTTGGTCTCCCAGGCAACCAGCAGCATGATGACAGAGCCTTAAGCTGTGCCAGGGGAGGTTCAGGTTGAACATTAGGAAGAATTTCTTCACTGAAATGGTGATTAGGCATTGGAATGGGCTGCCCAGGGAGGGGTTGTTATCCCTGGAGATACTTACGGAAAGACTGGATGTGGCACTCAGTGCCATGGTCCGTTGACACAGTGGTGTTAGTTGGACTGGATCACAGTTCACTGGATGATCTCAGAGGTCTTTTCCAACCTGACTGATTCTGTGATTCTGTCATCTTTTTTTTTTTTGTGGTGACCTGTGACAGAACCCAAGGGAAGTACGTGAAGTTGTGTTAAGTGGGATGTTAGGAAAAGATTCCTCAGTCAGAAGGTGGTTGGGCACTGGAACAAGCTCCCCAGGAAAGTGGTCATAGCACCAGCCTGACAAGAGTTCCAGAAGTATTTGGACAATGCTGTCAGGGACTTGATGTGACTTCTGGGGTGGTCCTGTGCAGGGCCAGGAGTTACACTTGACTATCCTTGTGGGTTCCTTCCAACTCAGGAAATTCAGTGATTCTGTGACTTCTCTCTTCTTAGATGGATTTTATTTGTTTACTCACTGGTGTAAAAAAAAAGTCTGCTGTTCTCAAATGGGTCCCAGTAAAAAATTTGTCATTAAAAGTTATGAGTGCACCGATGAATGAAAGCTAGAATGTTTGCAAAACCTTGATCAGATTTTCTAGAATATTGAAAAGGCTGAAATTCCACATATCCTACAGTTTAACGCTTCTAACAGCAGCCAGCAGAACTTTGATGTATCGTTTTTGTCTAGTAGAGTGTTTTGTCCAGTTAATATAATTATGGATTTAAAATATATGTTTAGCAAAAGGATTGAAGGACTGAAGTAATGAGATTTTGAAGAAAATGAAAAAACAAATAAAAATACAAGTTTTTTCCAGCAGCATTATTGGAATGTCTTGATTAGAAATACTAAAAATCATCCTACAGTGAAAGTAAAAAGTTAAACTTTATAAACTACTCATTTATAAAGTTTGGACCAGCTTGCAATCCAGACATTTCTTTTCCCACCCCCCCCAAATAGTTAATTTTGTTTTGAAACAATCAATCTGAATGAACAAGCAATCTGAAATGTTCGCATGATTCATTGTGAAAACCTGATCTTGTGTTAAAATTTGAAGTTAAATTTAAAAATGCTTCCTGTTCATTTTACTAGCCAGCCTCCAAATGGTCATAGTCCAAGCTAAATGTCTGTAGATTTTCTACATATTTACCTCAGATTTTACCTTCCTTTTTCTTATAGCTTATGGAAGTATTCCATTGCAACTAAACCAGAAAATGTAGAGACCTAAGAGGGAAGTGAGTGTTGAGCTTGCCCCAGGCAGTATCAATTGCCCACAGATGCTCCTCTGACCTAGACCTGCTAAAGCCATAGCCAGCTTTACCTGTGCTGAAATTCAGGGAGAACAGGCTCTGCCCTCCTGCTCTGCATTTACATTTCATGTATTTCAAGGCAACTGCCATGTTTCAGCTGGAGTTCGTTTCCTCTGGACAAGCAACCATTTTCCCTTCCTTGTGTACTCAGTTACCCTTATCTATTGAAACTTCTTAGGGCCACCCCTCCTCCCAGCCAGCAGCTATTTAACAATTGTAATATTTAATATCCTGCTGGCTAAATCACTCTTGAAAATGCCAAATCAGTACCCATTTAGGGCAAATTGACCAGGATTCCTGTTTGATTTTTCCTTGCAGTGAAAAACTGAAATGTACCTACCTGCTTAGCACTCATTTCATTGTTGATCTGTTACAAATAAAGTTAATAAATTGTAAGTAAGAGTTAATGTTGAGTGTTATGTTGTATTTGTACTCACCTGTTCTTGTTGTCTCTTTACAGTAGTTTATATCCCAAAGAGACAGCACCACCTGTTTGTATCTCCTGTCCCCTATTCCTACTTGTTTACCAATTTATACCCCCCATTAAAAACCTCAATTTGTGCGGCGGCGCGGCACCGGCCACCGCCTTCCCTGAGAACGATCTCGGAGACAGGCTGGGATAGCTCAGCAGAAGGCTCACTGCCACTGTCGTGCTAGGAGTTACAAAGATAAATCCCACAGTAATGAGGCGACTCCCAATATGGGCTCCAACGGGGTTTATTCCGAGGAAGGTCCAGTGAGAGAGAGCCTGGCTCCGAGGGCTGACCAGGATAAGATACAAAACGAGGAACCAATAAGAAATCAGCAGAAGGGCGGAACAGGGAGGAGTCGGCCGGAACACCACCAATGAAAGTGAGGAACAAAGAATGAGAATCAGGGAAACCAATGGGAGAACAGGGTTGTCAGAACTTTCTGGAGCTTGGGAGAAGGAAAGAGAGTGGGCTTGGATGTAGTAGTACTTCTGGGAGTGGTCACACCATATCATCCCAAGGCCGGCCCACCTCTGGGTCGGCCTGGGATCCTACACATTTGTACCCCCTTACCTTCAAATCCATCGGGAAGATCAGCCGCTGCTCCCTGTGCCATCAACTTCCGGGTTTCCCACAAGGACTTGCGAACCGAATACATTAAAACCCCATTGCCACTGGGAGGAAAAGGTTACCCTGGACAACAAGCCATTACAAAAAGAGACCCGAGGATCACACCACTGCGAGGAGAGAACTCCAAGGAGACAGAAACACACGATTCCAGCCAGGCCAGTCGCCATCACTTAAGCCGTACTCAGGCGAGAAGAGTACCCCAGACCAACGAGCCATGACAGTCTCTGGGTATATCCTGTGAGGATGGAGACCCTGAAAGTCTAGTAAGGTTTTGTGTAAATCAATATAAAAGACATTTCCAGCTTCTCTTCACCCATTGCCTGGTTTGGCCACAAAGAAAACTGGAGTGCTTTCATGTAATTTGTTTTCAATAAATCTATGTGTCCTTTAATTTATTATCTTCTCATCTTGGGAACAGCTGTTTGTTTGTCCTTACATTTTTTAGTAACTGGAATGAAGCTGACCAGGTTAATTCTTTTTCTTCTCCTTTTTCCATTTTCCTCTCTGCTAAAATACTGCATTTCTGGTTTTTGCAGCTTTTGGGAATACCTTTCTACCCATCAGGCATTTTCTTAATGCCAGAACTTTTAGCAGCTCTGCAGCTGGACCACATTGTACCTCATGTGAATTTTACCAGACCAGTGCATTTAAAATCATGTATTTAATCCTTGCCCTAACAAAAAACTAACTCTAAATGCTCTAATGCACTAATAATAAGTTGCTCAGTGGGCTGTTGTCGTGCAGATTTATTTTATTGTTATCTTATTGTTAGTTCAGTTCCTGGTTGAATGGTTTGTTCCTGTTCACCCCCATGTTTGGTTTCCAGATGGTTGCTCCCAAGATTGTACTCTTCCTTAGCCTTTCCCTATAAGCTGTTTGCTCTCCTCCCTCTCCTGGCTACTCAGTGCAATCCTACCTCCCTGTCCTGGCCAGTCAAGTGAACCCTGCCCTGTTTTCCAGAACACTCCCTGTCAATCCTACTCTGTACCAATCCCTGACCTCTCCTCCCCAATGCCAGTCACTCCACACTCGATGCACCATAGCTTTTGTGACTGCCCCTGTCTCACTTACCAGTTGCCATTTGCTTCCCATGAGTTATGAAATCCCTGTTTCTCCTCCCCACTGAACTGCCATTGGCTACTGTCTTGTACCCACCCCCTGATTGTGTTCTGTTTAAAAGCCTGTGCACAGAGCTGCCCGGGGCTCTTCACAGCCTGTTCCCTCTGGTGTTCCTCCCTGTGTACCTGCTGCCCTTCCGCCTTTCCCTCCACCCTCCAAGTTAATAAAACCAGAACCTCAGCCTGGGAAGAGACTCTCCTCCTTCCTTTATTCTACCCGTGGAGAAGACCCTCACCGTAGGGAAGCCGCCCTAAGGTTCTGCGGTGGGTCCAAACCCCAGCCCCCACAGTTCCCCACACCTGGGGTGGCTTGCTGGTGTGTTTGCAGAGCTAGCCCGGGTCCAGTGAGCTGTGTCAGTGGGCCACAGGGAACAGTGACGCTGTTCTGACAGCTCTGCTTTGACTTCTGCCCATAGGGTTGATGCCTTGCTGACTTGTATGGCACTGCATCCTTTCCCATGAGAAGGTCTACTGTCATCATGTCTTTCACAAAGGCCTCTAGCTTTGATGAAAAGATCATTGTATTCTTTGGTTGCCTCTGTACATTACAAGCTCAAGCAGATTTGGGATTGTTTTTTTTCCCAAATCCAATGAAGATCCAAAGAAAGCTCCAGTAACACTGTATTTTCCCTTTAAGTAAAGCCTGTAAAGTACTTCAAAGTGTTTTAGCCATTACTTTAGTATGTAAACATGGTGAAAATCAAAATCAGGTTGTATCTTCAGCAAAGATCTCAGACCACCTGCTGCTTGAGGTGTGTCTTTGGTAAAAATCTTGGTGCTGGAATGGAGAGTTTCTGAGTGATGTGAAGTATATCCTCAAGCTCTTGCACTAAGGCAGAGCATTGCAAGGCTTCTCAGAATTGTGAGCTGGGGATAGATTTTTTTGCATAAATATTGTTTTTCTAGGCCATTTCTGCAAAGTCTCTGCAGCATTTTCTGACTGGAAAGAGTGAAGGGGCTATGCTGAGAGAAAGAAAGATAAGCAAACTTAGCAAGTGCAGGGAGAGGAAGCTGTACTTCCTCCAAACCATTCTCAGCACTGTTTCTAAGCTGTTTACTTCCTATTTTGATTCATAAAGCAACAAGAGACAAGGTTTCCAAGCAGACTTCAATTGGCCTTAGGCACTGTTTAGCCTCACTTCCTTTCAGGAAGCAATTGTGATAAGGTCTGGGTCTGTGTTCTGGGAGATCTTTCCATCTATAATGTTGGGAACACACAACCCCGATTTTTCTGCTGGCTTATTAACATTTTTTGAGGCACCTTAATATTTTAAAGAGGTATTTGTATGCTAAACACCAAGGTCTCAATAAGTGCAGTACAGGTTCTTCTAACCTAAATGATTCTGTGAGTCTGTGTTTCTATTTAATCTGACAATCTCTGTATTTTCTGCTAAGAGCATCAGCTTACTGCTGCTGGCACTCAAACACACATTCTTCTGGGGTCCAGCTCTTTCTGATGTTCCGTCTGACCTGATGACTCCTGATCTCTTAAGCAGAAAAAGTGCTTTAAGCTCTTCTTGTGACTCTGTGCCTCTGTGAATTGATCTTTATATGTGACCTTAAGAGTAGCTTCCTAAGTTACTCTTAAATCTATCTTACTCTTCCTAAATTACTCTTAAAATCTATCCCAGCGAAGCCAAACAATGAAGGAAAGCTTCAGTCCATGCAAGCAAATGAATGCCATTGGTACTTCTTTTGAGTGGGCTGTCTGTCTAGCTACCTCTGCAGCAAGACCCTAAATAGAAAAAGCAGTCCCCATCAAGTAGTAAAAAAAGGTAGGGATGAATACACAGTACAGAAATGCAGAGGACATACCCCTCACAGCATCTGCCTGTGGTGCTTTAGCCAGTATGGGAAATTACCATATTTAAGGATAAGCTGATACCCTTTATTTACCATGTTCAGTTCTTGACTGCACTTAAAAGTAACTCTTCTTATTGTCCCTCACAGTTCTAGTCCTGCTTCAACTCCAATTGAACTTTCTCCCTTGTGCTGATTTTGCATTGACCTTTGGTGAGGAGGGAAGAAGCCACCGATGGAAATGATTTTTCTGAAAGGAGCTGTTAAGAGCTTCCTCTGTGCCTGACAAAACCAACAGCTGGCTGGCTCTGAGAATTGACAACCTGTTAAACCACTAGAAAGCTGAACATGCCTCTACACACATTAAAAACGAACACACGTTAAAACAAACAAGCCCGGGAAAAGCTCTCTTGCTTTCCGGCCTTTGGACAGAGAAGTTCCCCCCCTGTCTTGGCCCAGTGGCCGAGGTTGGGCCAGGCCGTGGCTGACAGAATCTTGCCAACATTAAGCCCTGCCTTGCTGCCGGCCTGGCTGGGCTGGGATCTGCCAGGCCCCGGGAGCAGCCACGGGCTGGGCCAGGCCCCATCTGCCATGGTCCACACAGCCCGGCGGGAGTTGTTATAAAGAAATAAAATTGACATTTTGTTGGGTCATTAAGCTGTTAATTAAGATGTTAAGATGTTATGTATTGTTAAATAATGCATAATAGTTGATAAATGTAATAAATTTTCTATTAGTAAGTTAAAGGATTAGATTCCTATAAGGGCTGTATAAGGGGGTGTGTTCAACCACTGGGAGGGGAGATGGTGAAGTTTTGCAGGAATGACAGTGAACTTTCTAGAAAAGTGACACCCTGGAGCTGGAGTGGTAACTTCGACTGAGATTGGAGGAGGCATCATTCAATGAACATGCATAATTCAGAATTACTGGCTCAGGATGAACTTCGATTAAACCCAATCACAGGCCAAAGAAAGCACCAATCCGCGCCCGGATCCTGAGCGCTGCAACCAAGAGTGGTGAAAGACTAAAAGGCTTGGGGTGTTTAGCAGCCGGGTGTTGGGAAGGATGATGAAGGAAGGCCTTGCAGAGATGGTTTATTGGTGAAAGATTTTAAGAATGAAGAAATAGAGCTAAAAGCAAAACTTGAGCTATAGAATGCGAAGCAGGAAGACAGTGATTAGGTTATCTGAAGGCCAAACCCCTGTTGACAAAAACAATACAGCTCCCCAGACAAAGAGATAAGGAGTTGGGCCCGGCCAGGTGATAGGAAAAAAAAGGTGGGTTTGCCAAGGTTTTAGTATGCTAATGTAATAGTTCCCATAGGCTGCATGTAGATTTTGTAGGTTTTGTACCCTGTACCGGTTGGTTGTTGTTAACCTGAGTATTCAGCATAGAAGGGGATAAATGTGATTGCAACAGGAAGTTCACTCTCTTGGACCACGCTTCAGCAGGAGCTGGTCAGGCTGGCTGTCCCCACGAACAATAAACCACGTGTCCAAAGAGCATCCCTGTCTCCAGAAGTCTCTCGCCGCACCCCAGATAGATGACAAGACTTTTCTAATAGCCGGGTGTTCTCTCTGGGACCCATCTCTGGGTGAGACCTGTCTCCTAGGAAGCCCCCATACAGCTGCAGCTAGCACGGAGTTACCATATCCAAGTTGTTGCTGGGTCTTGAGCTTACCTTGGGACTCTGGTTTCTTAGCTGTCTGTTGTGACCTAATAAAACAGGCTAAATTTTCTTTCAAGTTGATCAGTCTCCTGCATTTCTTTTTATGCAGATTTTTATTTTATTATTTGAGCTGTGTTTTTAACAGGGTCAGGCCATGCCCCAGCGGCTGCTGGACAGGGGGAGGGGAAGCCATCAGCCACACAGCCGGAATTGAATGCAGCAGGGGCAGGAAAACACCCACGTGGCCAAAGTGGCTGCTGCCGTTCTGGCCCAGGCCCTCAGAGATCCTGGCACAGCCCCTCAGCGTGGCCTGAAATCCATCACAGCGAATGCTCTGGCCATCCCTGGCAGAGAATCACACGACCACCCACAGGCCTGGGCGAGATATTAACTCTTTCGCTGCACAGATGAAACCTGGAAAACATTGATCCTCTCTCGAGTGAGAGAAAAAGATAGAATGAAGGCATGTAGAGAAACAACATGAAGACACCAAGGTCAGTAAAGAAGGAGTCAAGATGGGAGGAGAACAAAGAGATGCTTTAGTCTTAGGCTGAAATTCTTCTGGTAAGGCCATGGTGATGGACTGTGATATACTAGGATATCCCTTTAATTAATGAAAAAAGCATGGGGGGGTATGGAGAGTTCAAATTGTACACATGAGCAAAGGCATCTATGCCGAAGTAAGCAAATTCTGGAGTAGCTGTCAACCTATAAGAAGTTTGAACAGAGAGACAAGAGTGATAAAGACTCCCTGCCCCAGGGAAGAAGACTTCTATTCCCAAAGATGAAGATGATCTCAGAGATAGATGAAGAGAACCTTTGCTTCTGAACAGCTCATCCTTAAAATAGTACTCCTAAGTTGACATCGGCCATGAATGGAGCTGTGGGAAGGCTGCAAAAGATGGGAGGGACTTCACAATAGCAGACTTCTGGGCATCTGCTATTCATGGAAATTAAAAGCCACGAGAAAACTGTTTTTTGTGGAGAAGTCTCCAACGAGAAATTACTCTCCCTATGAGAACTACAAAAAGACTATTCTAGAAGTAGTAAACTGACTGAAAATCCCAGGTTTTGTCTTTTTATGTTGTCAGTGGGAAAGAAAATAAGTTCTGGGGGGGTGTGGTGGTCCATCCTGGAGAGAACAGGCTGTGGGCCAACCACACAGCAAGTAACAACTTTGGACCCTGGACACTGAGAAGCTAAGATGGGAAACATCTAGTTAGATTACAGTGAGAAGTGAAAGAGAAGAAAAGGATGATGGGAACATTATGCAGATTAAGTTATTCCTTATAAGGTTATGTTCTGAACCCTGTCCTCTAATTGGTCAATCTTGTGTCCATATAAGGTATTGTTTCTGTTTCTCTCTGTTCATTGGTTCCCTGCCCTCAGCTGATGTTTATGTAAGGTTGTGTTTGCCCCATTTGGGCATCTTCTAAAGGAGCTATGTATCCCTGTGCTGTTTATGTTTTACGTTGCACCCTCGTGCACCTTCTAAATTTATATTAAAGCTTTCAGTTTCTAGCCCATTAGTCATTCCCATCCCTTCTTTATTTATTGCCATGCTCCTGGCTGACCGGGTCCTGGGGTTGCACTCACTGGCAAATGCACACGATGCAACAGGGGAGGAGAAGTGTTCTGAAGATTTTATTCTGAGTCTTATTATTCTTTCTTTTAGGACTTTTAATAAAGTTTTCTTTATATCCTTCGAAGTTTTGAGCCTGCTTTGCTCTTCTCCTAATCCTATCTTACAACAGATAATGAATAAATAATTCTAGTGGGCGCACTGGCATTTGGCCAGGACTAAACCCACTACATTAAATTGGTGCATTGGCTGGGAAATCTCAGACTGGCAAACCAAAACCATTACATCCCTACGATAGCAAGCCCTCTCTATTCTTCCCATGCTACCTGATCTTCCTTCCACTGAGCATACACCTTCCTTTTTTGTTTTATTTCTAACAGAAGATCCCTGTTGAGCCAAGCTGGCCTTCTGCCTCATCTGCTTGACTTTCAATACTTAGGAATTGCCTGCTCCTGTGCACTTAGGAGGTGATGCTTAAAAAATGACCAGCACTGATGGACCCCTGCACCAGCATTTTTCCAGGGGACTCTACTTACTATTTGTCCTCATGCCCAGGCCTGAAGGTTGCTGGCAATTCTCCTGTCAACAGAGATGTTAAATTTGAAGTATTTGTGTTTGACAAAAAACATACAAATATATCACTGAATGGCTTGGGTATAAAATATAAAATATAAATAAATCACTGAATGGCTTGGGTTGGAAGGGACTTTAAAGCTCACCTATTTCCACTCTCCTGCCACCTTCCACTAAACCATGTTGTCCAAAGCCCCATCCAACCTGACCTTTGTTGGGATCCAGGGCACAGAGAATATCTCTGCCTGTTTTAAGAAATTCTGACCCTCAGCAGAATACTGCTTTTAACCTTCGTCCCTGGGAAAAATTGCCAAAACTTTGGGATGAGTTAGAGCACACAGGATTTTAATATATGGCAGTAGTAGTTTTTTACACAGTGTATCATAGAGCGTAGAAATTAGGGTTTTAGGATTTTAATATGGGGGGAATAGGACAAGATGGTGGAATTTGGGTGTCGCCCCTTCTTCCTTCTTGTCCCTTTCCACCTCCATTTCTTGTAGTACTTCTTGTAGAAGACTATTGGTTAGTGTGAGTAATAGTGTGGAAGTTACGTGTATGGGTTAGTGGGAATTATTGGTAGAAAAGTAGAAACAAAGTACGTATTAGAAGATAATTGGGTAAAATATCTTTAAAAGGCCTTGGTTTTGGGTGCTCAGGGTCCATTTTGTGCCTCGCCTTTCGCGTGCTAAGTCTGGTGCAGATGGTGTGCTGAACTTAAGATAAGTTAAGAATAAACAAAGCCCTGAAGACCAAGAGAAACAGTGTCCAGCTCGTTCTTCACCCCTGGAAAAGAACTCAGCAAGGGAGCTCCCTCCAAGGGCCCTGGGGGTTGGGCTCCTATCCTTGTTGTGACCAAGAAAAAAACCACAACAACCTTAAACAGCTCCAGGGATGGGACATCCACAACTTCTCTGGGCAACCTGTGCCAGTGCCTCACCCCCGTATTTTAAAGAAATCACCGGTATTGAACTCTGTAAAAGGAAAGTGGATATATATGCAAGACTTACTGTAAGTTAAACGCAAAACATGGATATTATTTCAGTCAGTAGGACTAAGGGCTTTGAGAAGTGAAGGTTGAATTGAAGATCCTGGGGCAAATGGTAATAATTCTGAACCTTCAGAGCTGATCTTCAGAAGATGAACTTCCACACCAGACATCCTCCCACACTGTGATGTGCCAAGAAAAGTGAAGCCTCTGCAGCAAAAGATTAAAAGATACAATTCCAATGTGATTTTGGAAGAGAACAGAAGCAATCCAAACCATCTAAAGGAATTGCTCTGAAGAGCTCACTTACTTTTCCACAGTAGAGTAGGAAGACATGAGCCTATGGAAGGGAATTAAAGGAATGCTAAGTAATAACTGGGACTCAGTATAAATAATGAGGGAGTGTAAAGAATGTATGTAAGTGGAATGTATAACCATAGAAGATTAAAAAACACAACCAAACAAACTAGAAAGAAAACAAAAGCCAATAGAAATTTTGCAGGGAGTAGTTTCTTGTCAGAATCCTCTAGAAAGATATTTAGAAAAGAAAAAACATTAGATGATGAAGATGGTAAGCAGGTAAAGGAGAATGTAGGTATTGAAAATAAAACCAAAAACTTTCAGGGATATGAGCTAACAAATGTTCACAAGAATATCAGGAAGAAGGATTCAGAGTCAAATGACTGTGGTTTCTCCATCTGGAGAATTATACAGCATCCTCCTGATTCCAAGTGGGCATTGCATCAAAAATGTTAATAGGAGAGACTGTTTTCAGCTTGTGCTGTATAGGCAGCTAAGTGTTTTCTTATCAGGACAATACTGGCAAGGACAGGGACAGGTTCCCTGATTGGTTTAGATTCAGTCTGGAATTTGTAATTTTATTCTATAATTGCTGGGTTAGAAATAATCTTTATAGAGGCATGGGAAACATGTATTTAGCCTTTGCAAAGAGGGTAAGGGGAAGTACTTTAGGAGTCCTCCTTTCCTTAAGTACGTCTCAAGGACAGGATCAATGCAGTTCATCTGCTTTCATTCATGTGGCAATTTTCTGAACAGAAGCTGGACAGAGTATGTGCACTGTGACTCCCTGCAGAGGATTCAGAAAGCCCAAAGAGTCTTTACATAAAACACAGTGCACTGAGTCTGGGTACCTGAGGAATATCTGTTCTTATAAAATGTGGTTGCATGAAATTCAGCTTTTCCCTGGCAAGGGACAGTGAGGACAGTGGTGGAACATGGATGTGTGCTGCCATGGGCATTCAGTATAGCCACCACTGCACATTTGTAGGTTAAATCTTTGTAACCTGTCACTTCAGCAGGAGGCATTTTGTACCATTTAAACTCACATAGCTACTACACAACGAGTATAAAACCCAATAAAACCCTTTATGATAAAAGAGCATATTTGCAGTGTTTTCACAAAATATTCCTTTTGGCACAAATACTATCAGATTGCAAAAGTATTTAGAAGCTGCAGGTTGTAGATAAACACCAACTGGGATTTCAAGGGTGATGATGTCGGCCAGATGCCTAAAACTCAGCTGCCTTCCTTACTTGATTACCTCTGCTATATGGGCCACAGAGCTTTTAAAGATCCATACACAGAAGGGAAGAGTTTCCTGAGTGTACGTGCTGCAGTTCAACTACATCAGTATCTGGGCAGAATATGCAGCATCAAACAAGTGCAGCTGAGAGAAAGGTATATAAAATACATGCAGGAAGAGTCCAAAGTTCAGGTGTATCTCTATAAATCCTGTGACTTGCTAATTAGTGGCTACGCTTTGCTAGAAACTTACATCAGAAATGCAAAAGCCTAGGTAGGACCTGAAAAGAGGAAGATCTCTAAAGTACAGAGAATAACTGCAAAAACAGACTGAGATTCATAATTTGATTTTGGTGGCAGGGAGAAAGTCCCATGTAGAAAATGATTCTAAACAGCCAGGTTGCAATTGGTTAATTTCTACTTTGATTTCTATGTACAGATAAAACTTAACTTGCTTTTACAAGGATTCTGGTACAAGTGGTCAAAACAAATTCCACTTCTTCCTGCACACCATTTGTGGAAAACTTAATGGCAATCAATTCTGGAATCAGCTGTGTCCTGCAATGGACATGCAAACCCAGGGCTCTGCACCATGGAGAGCCTCCCTCTGCTTGGACACCACCATGTGCTGCCTTCTTAGTTTTGCTCATTGCCAATACGTAATGGGCCACCCCGTGTCTCAGCAGATAGACTTTCTTTGGCTTGTTTTCCTTTTGTTTACAGTTTGATGTTATCATAGATTACCTCAATGGGTTAAAAAACAGGTCTTGCTTTCAAAGGTTGTTTTGAAAAATTGTCTCTAAGAAGTACTACAGGCTCTGGTGTCCTGCTAGATCACTACACTGAAGTGACTGCTTTCTCTTCAATGGGTAATTTTCGTCAACACTTAAAACTTCTTTTTAAAAAATAAACCTGAGAGTCTTGATTATATCCTCGTGATTAGGAAAAGATAGTTTACCAGGGAAGCAACTTGTTATGGCCTTAGGTAAAATGGCAACTGCAATAAAAATTATCTTCAAGTGTCATTTATATACTAGGAGTTAAAGAAACAATAAAAAATATGTGGCTCTGTTTGCAAAAATCTTTATTGTCTCAGAGATAATGAGGGAAAATGTAGCTTGTTTCTTTCAGAGTAATGGCATGACTTTGTGGTCACTAATTGCTCAGTGGAAATTTTTTTGAGTAATCTTGATAAGCTTGGGCTTTAAAATCAGACCTGATTGTACTTTAGAGGCTCATCTAAGTTTCTCTCTGATAGATTGTAATTAGCAAGTTCACAAGGGGTTCTTGTTACCAAGGACAGTGGGTGGCAGAAAGGCCCTGCAGACAGAGTGACAAATTAGAGGCCTGGGCAGCCACCAACCATATGAAGGGGAAAGGGAAAGTGCAGGATTCTGAACCTGGGATGGGGCAAGCCTTGTTGTGCGCATAGACTGGGGAAGGAGATGTTGCAAAAGCTCTGTCACAGAAAGAGACCTGGGACTCTGGGTCAATGGCAAGTTGAACTAGAGTCAGCAGTGCCCTGACAGCCAGGAGGGCCAGCCCTTTCCCGGGGACATCAGGCCCAGCATCTCCTCCAGCTGGGCAAGGAAGGGGATTGCCCTGCTCTGCTCTGCACTGGGGTGGCCTCACCTTGAGTGACGCAGGCAGTTTTGGGTGCCACACTGTAAGAAAGATGTTAAACTATTAGACAGTAGACAAATGATGGCCAAGAGGATGGTGAAGGATCTGGAGGAGAAGCTGTGTGAGGAGTTGCTGAGACTGACAGGACACCACATTGCAGTTAAAGCTCCCTGACAAGTGGAAGCAAAGGGGCATGGAATTAATCTCTTCTCTGTGGTGACAGTGACAGGACCTGAGGGAATGGCCTTAAACTATGTCAGGGGAGATTTAGGCTGGATATCAGAGAAAGGTTCTTCCCCAGAGGTTTGTTGGGCACTGGAATGGTCTCGCCAGGGAAGTGCCCACAGCACCAGCCTGACAGAGGTCAAGAGGCATTTGGACAATCTTCTCAGGCACGTGGTCTGATTTTTGGGTGTGCTGTGCAAGGCATTGACTTACTAAATTATCTAGGTAAAATTGGCTTAAAAGTATCCAAAAATAAATTACAATTCGTAGAGCCCCAAGTAACGTACCTTGGACACATAATTGGCCACGGATTCAAAAAACTTAGCCCAGAAAGAATTTCAGGAATCTTATCAGTTGGACACCCTAGAACGAAGAAAGATGTAAGGAAACTATTAGGATTATGGTTATATGAGTATACAAAGAGTGTAAAATTTCTATACAACATGCTGGTTGGCCTGGACCCTGTAGGATGGTCCGAGGACGATGGGAAGCAATTAGGGAAATTAAAGGAAATGTTAGCTACAGCACCAGTTCTGGGGCTACCCGATTTGAATAAAAACTTCCACCTGTTTGTTAATTCTGAAGGAGGCGTTGCCTATGGTGTGTTAACCCAGGAATGGGCAGGGTCAAAAAAACCTGTAGGATATCTATCTAAGTTCCTAGACCCTGTAGCGCGAGGCTGGCCCACCTGCTTGCAGGTAGTGGCAGCTGCAGCACTCTTACTAGAAGAAGCCCAGAAACTGACTTTTAGAGGAAAAATCAAAGTCTACACTCCCCACGATGTAAAACCGTACTCAGTCAAGGTGCTCACAAATGGTTGTCAGATGCACAGATTTTAAAATATGAACTCATCCTCACCAACACAGACCATCTAGACTTGAGCACAACAAACGCGCTTAACCCCGCTCAATTTCTATCGAGGAGCCCTCTGAGGGTCTAGAGCATGATTGTATTAATGCTATAAGTCTCCAAACTAGAGTGAGAGAGGATTTTACGGACATTCCTTTAGAATACGGGGAAAGACTCTTTGTGGATGGGTCATCAAGAGTCATAGAGAGAAAACAGGTTTCACGGTATGCGGTGGTGACTATGGGAATGGAGGGAAAGATACAAGTTTTGGAGAAAAGTAAATTACCATCTAGTTGGTCTGCCCAGTTATGCGAAATATATGCGCTCAAGAGAGGTTTAGAACTATTGAATGGAAAAAGCGGTACTATATACACTGATTCGAAATACGCTTTCAGAGTTGTTCAGACATTCGGAAAAATCTGGGAAGAACAAGGATACCTAAACTCAAAGGGAAAAGACCTGGCTCATAGAAATCTGATAAAGTTAGTTTTAGAGGAACTATTACTACCGAGGGAAATTGCAGTGGTGTATGTAAAGGCACACCAAAAAGGGAACTCAGTAGAAGCAGTGGGAAATCGTGTAGCAGACTTAGCTGCAAAAGAGGTGGCCCAGAGCTCAGGGGACCCTGTGTGGGTGTTTAATCTCGAAGGGAGAACTGAAGGGGAAGGAACTTTAGGCACATCAACTTATAAAAACCAGGAACTCAAGCTACTTAAAGAGCTTAAAATGAAACAAGGGCTAAAGGGAGAATGGATACTCCCAGATGGTTGAAAATTCTTGAGCAAGCCCTTAGCCCGGAGAATGCTAGAGGAAATCCATATATTGACGCATTGGGGGGATACTAGGAATTTGTGATCAATTTTTAAGAGAGAATGTCTGTTTGGGAATATATATTTTGGCAAAAGCGGTGACGCAAGGATGTGATGTATGTCAAAAAGTGAATCAGACCCGAATGAGGAAGTCCATACCTGGAAGAAGAGAATTGGCAGAAAGACCATTCCAAAAGGTTCAAATTGATTTTACTGAAATGCCTCCGGCCCAAGGATATAAACATCTATTGGTAATTGTGGATCATATAACCCATTGGCCGGAGGTATTCCCCACCAGAAATGAAACAGCGAAAACCATGGTGAGGGTTTTATTAGAACAGATAATCCCCAGGTATGGACTGGTAAACAACATCGATTCTGATCAGGGCCCCCATTTCACTGCAAAAGTCCTCCAGGAGGTTACGGAGGCTCTGGGGATGAAGTGGAGGTTACACACTCCATGGCATCCCCAGAGCTCCGGCCGAGTGGAGCGAATGAATAAAACTATTAAAACCACCTTAAACAAACTAACATTGGAAACAAAATTAGATTGGGTGAAGTGTCTCCCCCTTGCACTACTCCAAATTAGAACCCGACCGCGTGCTGATATTGGTGTATCCCCGTATGAGATGTTATTCGGGCTCCCCTTTTTAATCACCCGTTTTAGCACCGCACAGTATACAGAGAGAAAGCCACTAAACAATATCTAGAAACCATCACAAAGACTTTAAAACTTTTAAGAGAAAAGGGATATCTTCCCCAAACCACCCCCCTACAAAATGACATACACAACATAAGTCCTGGGGATTGGGTGTTGATTAAAACGTGGGCTAACTCTCGTCTTGTTCCAAAATTTGAAGGGCCTTACCAAGTATTCCTCACTACACACACTGCTGTGAGAACTAAGGAAAAGGGGTGGACCCACGTTGTTATAAACGGAGGCAGACCACTTAGTTGTTGTAAAAAAGTGGAAATCCATTTATTGGAAAAACCAGAGTAAGACAAAAAGGTGGGGCTCAGGGCTAATCCCTAAACCTTTTATGAGCCGGGGAGAGATACAGTAGGGAAGCCGGGCCTATGCAGGAGGCAAGTGCTGCCACAAGCAAGAAGCCCCATCACAGCTGTTACACAGTCCTTTATACTGTATGCTGCTCAGGGATTGGTCCATTTTTGATTCTTCTCCGGATTGGCTGTTTTTCTCCGCTTCCCATTGGTCGTTAACAGGGGAGCGCTCCTGACCAATCATTTTTACAGTCCGTTTGGTGATTGGTCAGGGTGCAGACCAATCCCCAACTGTACCAATGACTCTTGTTCGATGATGTCATGTTCTGGAAGCTTCTCTGTCAATCTTCCTTTGCCTGGGGGCTCATAGACTGTCTAGGGGTTTTCTTAAAATGGCTCGTATTCACTAGGGTTTAAGGGCACTCAACTGGGAAAACATCTAACAGGGTTTAATCTCCTATCCCGACACAGGGGCGTGACGAATCCCGACGCCATTGACGACGAGACCCGACACATTTCCCCGAGCCGCCTAAATACAATTAATTAAAAAACTATTAATTGCAACTGCTAACTTATGAACCTGAATATCTGAATAAAAATTTTCAACATGTATAACATTCCCCCCTCTTGTGATTTGGTCAGGCTTAGCTCTTCGTTTTCTGCATCTGATTCTATGGGAGCCCTTAAGTTCATGATCTGTTGTATTTTCTGGTCACTGATCTGTTCGATTGAATTCTGGACAATCTTGGTAATGATTTTGATTACGCACGGAACTAAACAAGGGAGAAAAATAACACCAGTTAAACTTAAACCAATAATAAAAGCAATTATTTTCCACCATGATCCACTGAATAAGTTGTCCCACCAATTTGTAGATATCAGGGAGGACCATTTTTGGACAGGCACATGTGCTAATTTTCTAATGTTTCTAATGGTAGTTATGTTTTTGATGGTATCACCGTGATCGTCTATTTCAACACAGCACTCTGACGATTTAAATTTGCTGCACACACCACCTTCTTCCGCCAGAAGATAATCTAAAGCCAATCGATTTTGGTAAATTGCGGTTCTCATTTGTTTTGCTTGGGCGGATAATAAATCCATAACCAATGCTGACTGGTTGGTTATTTTTTCTAATAGGGCTTGTAGCCTAATTATTCTATTTAACATATAAACGGGTGTGCGGTAGCCCCACGAGCCATCTTGGGCCCAGGTGGCAGGGCCATAGGTGGCGATTATACATTCTGGGGGCCACTCGTCATCCTTCCATTTTTGACTTCCTCCGATTATGGTCTCTCTTTTCTTTCTGGCTAATTCATCGTAAAGGGGGACTCCTAGATGGTGGCAATCGATTTTGGGAAGCTTAAAGAAAGAGGGTCTAATAATTCCCAGGGTACAACTCCCTCCCCAGTTCTTTGGTAGGATAGAGAATGCCTTTTTCCCACACAACCAAAACATGTTATCAGGGGCTCTCCAAAAATAGGTGTGGGTATCTTCATTAATATATTCAGGGCTCCAGAATTTGTAAAGGAGGGGTTCGTCATGAAAGGGATTGGGGAACATACTGGTGCATTCATATAAATTTTCACTTTCGATAAAAATGCAGCCGGATCTTTTAGATCTAGACCAATAGATTTCAGGGGGCCGGGGGATCCAGGTTAGGGATGTACCATTGGTGACTAGATACCTTTTGCAATGGACCTCACCAACATAATTGTTATGTTTGGGACCTTTTCTCCATAGGCATTCTTCTCCAATCAGTTCTTTCTGCAAGTTCCAAGTTTCTCCTGGCTCCCGTGGCTGCTGACTAAAAATTAAACTGGGTTTTTTGATTACTTTTAGAAAGTCTTGGGGTGTCAATGCGATTCCTTCCCAGGGCCAAGATTCAGCTAGGCGAGTGTCCCCACATATGTAACAATCGGATAAATTGAATTCATGGGATATTCTTTCCATAAGGTCCACAAAGAGGTTTTTACCTGTCTCTAGGAATTTTTCTTTTGGCTTTATGAACTTTTAAAGCTCTTTCTCTCTGATTAAGTCTGGAACATATGTTTTTTTATTGAACTCCAAACTTTGGGGATCTTTATCTATGCACATATATCGTTCCTCTACTGGGCAGTCTCCGACTAGTTTTTGTTTTAAAGTTCCTATATTTTCGACCAGCCAATATGTTTCACTTTCTTCTTTACACTCAGATATTCTTCCAAAATCCAAGCACTCGGGGTTTGGATTGGTATGAATTCGGAGAACTGCAGTTTTTTGATTACCTGCATACAGTGGCTGGTAGCATTTTTCACAGGTGCTCGGGGAGTGTTCTTGGGAGGCGTTAACGACTGTCATCACCAGGACAGCTAGGAGCCCAGTGCAGATTACTCTTACCTTGCTTGGTATTTTGCCCATGACAGGGCTTCCCTCTAGTAAGAGACCTGCCTGGTTCTGCTCCTGTTGTGTTCCTCCCAGTTCTCCCATCTCGCCACTTGCGGTGGTAGTGGTTCTCCTTTTTCCCTGGGTGCTTGTTCTTTCTTTATTCTTTTGGAGCCAGATTTCCTACTCAGGTCGGTGACTGCTCAGTAAAAGTGCTTAGTTTCTGTAAATAAAAAGAGAACTTTCAAAATAAGAGACACAAGAGGGAAGGAAACAAAAAGATATAGTTAGTAATTCAGAACAGTATACTATTGTAACAATATAGCAGTATAATATAATTTATATAGCTTACTCACACTATATACATTTTCTGGAGTGCTCTTATTCATGAATGTCTTGATGGTCATTTGTTTGGCCTTCTTCCTCTGGGCTGGGAACTGGCCCTTTGATCCTGATGGCGTGGGTCCAGCCTCTTTCTTCAGTTCATATAGCGGTTGGGGTGGTCAATAAAACTTGGAAGGGTCCTTCCCACTTCGGGGTTAATGGCTTTTCATTCCAGGTTTTTATCAAAACCTAATCTCTGGGTTTACATTGGTGAATGTTAAAATCCAATGGGATGCTTTGGGGAAGTAGACTTTTTTCTTGTAGCTCCTTGATAGTACTAGATATTACTTTGAGGTAGGTTCTGATATTTCTCTCCCCTTCTTGGTGGGAGTTAATTATTTGTGGGGGAAATAAGTATGGTAGACCATACATGAGTTCATACGGTGACATGCCCATATCTGCTCTTGGTTGCGTATGGATTCTCAAGATGGCAAGTGGCAGACACTTCAACCAATTCATTTTAGTTTCTACAATTAATTTTGTTATGATGTTTTTCAATGCTTGATTAGCTCGCTCCACCCTCCCAGAGCTCTGGGGATGCCAGGCAGTGTGTAATTGCCAATCTATGCCCAGGGCCTCAGCAATTTGTTGTGTTATTTTTGAGGTGAAATAAGGGCCCCTGTCTGAATCAATGGAGTGTGGTATTCCATAGTGTGGTACAATATTCTCTAGTAATATTTTGGTTATGACTTCTGAGGTTTCTTTGGTGGTAGGGAATGCTTCCACCCAATGTGTTAAATGATCCACTATTACCAGTAGATATCTATATTTCTGTATTTGGGGAAATTCTGTAAAATCTACTTGTATTCATTGGAAAGGTCTTAGAGCTAACTTTCTTCTTCCAGATGGGGCCTTTCTCATGACTTTCTTTTTTATCTTCTGGCATAGCATGCAGACTTTAGTGACTTCTCTTGCAATGCTATGAATTCCTGTACAGGCATATGTTATCAAGAATTGATCTACTAAACTTTGGGTTTAGTACATGATGATGTCCGGGAAAAGCCTTCGAATTGGTGCCAAGATCTGCGCCATGTACCTCTGGCACAAGGTGGGGCTGTTCTTCATGCCTTGCAGCAAGACAAGCCAATGGTACCTCTTTGCGGGAGCTTGGCGGTTTCTTGATGGCACCGAGAACGTGAAGCGTGGCGCGTCTCGAGGATTGAGGGGGATGTTAAAAAAGCAGTCTTTGATGTCGAGGACTGCTGCCAATCCCTGGGGAGCATGGAGGGCAAGGGCATCCTGGGCTGCAGGGAACCCATGTCCTCCAGGACCTCATTGATTTTACGGAGGTCCTGTAGGAGCCTCCACCTGTCCTTGCCAGGTTTTTTAATGACAATGACAGGGGTGTTCCAGGGCTAGTGGATGGTACTAAGTGGCCCTTGGAAACTTGCGGATTCGAGAGCGCTTAATTTATCTGTTGGAAGGGGCCACTGGTCCACCCACACTGGCTCATCAGTTCTCCAAGTAAGTGGTGGGGTGGCGCGCTCCTCAGTGGCCCCGGCTAGAAATCCCAAGATGGTTTAGGGATCTGTAGCCTGGTCTCCCATTGGGACAATAGGTCCCTGCCCCATAATGTTAGATGGCAGTCTAAAAGAAACGGACGGATGTTACCGACTTGCCCCTCAGGCCCCTCCACGCGAAGCAGGTGTTTGCTCTGCAGGGTGGCAACTGCTCCCCCAGTCCCTGAGACGATACCTTCGGGAGTCTCAAGTTCCCACGCCTTGGGCCACCTCGCTCGCGGGATGATGGAAACGTCCGCTCCGGTGTCCGCAATTCCTGAAAGTGCCAGGGATCTTTTCTGGAGGTGCAAGGTACATGTTAGCTTTGGCTTGTCCACCACGATTGTATGTGAAAGGCATACGTCATGGTTGGCATCGTTTGGATAGTTTCGCCCACCCAAGAGGTACATCTGGGCAATTGGTGACCCTGCTGCAATAAAACCCGGTGGATAAACATACCGAAGGGAAACAGTCACTTGTTCGGATGGTGCAAGTTTAACAACTTCAGGGGTGATGGCAATCCCCTCAGGGGTGTAATGCGAGTCGTGGAGGATTAAGATGTGGATGGATTCTTCTCCATTCCACACAATCCCTGTGGGGATTTGTGTTGGAGAGTCATTTGTGAGGTTGATGTTGATTGCACTGCACAGTACCTGCCTCAGTTGCTGGTCGAGTTGGTTGGTGCACCGGACATACCGCCTGCCCTTGTCGTGGTCGCGACTCTGGAGAACGTCCCTGCTGGAAAGCTGGTCTCCTTGATGACCGGGAGCTGGGGACGCTGCAGCCTTCCACTTGATGTCCTCGCACGGGGCTGCGTCGCGCTCTGCCGCCCGTTTCCCTGGGCCCTGGTGGTGTTGGGCGATCTGCTCCCTCGAGGGAAACGGCACTGGGCAGCGACATATCCTGGGCGACCACAACTGAAACACTTGATGTTTTGATTTTGTGCCAGCAAAACCTCAGTCACCCCTTTGCTCACAGCCAGTGCAATAGTGTGCTCAATTGAATTGTCACTGGTGCAAGCTTGCACCATTTATGGTATTGTTGGCTCGGGATTGGAGGGCAAAGCGTGCAAGATCTTTTTAGTATTCTCATTGGCATTTCGCTTCGCCATTTTTGGCAGAAGCTCTGTGCGCGCGTCTAAGTTGTCAATTTGCTTTTCAATTGCCTCCCTGAGCCCGTCCAAAAATTTGGTAAAAGGTTCATCAGGACCCTGAAAGACATTTGTAAAATGTTTTTGGGGCAGAGTATTATCAGGTGTTTTGAGGAGAGACTCCTTCGCGGCATCGGTTACCTCTTTCAGTAGCTCGTGAGGGATCTGTACCTGTTCATCGGTTGATTCAAAGCATCCCTCACCGCAGAAGGCGTCCATGAGGATGGCTCGGTCTTGCTCATCCTGCTTGTATTTCTTTGCAAGCTGCTGCAAAAGTTTCCTCCAAATACTGTCCCATAAGAGTACCTCAGCTGGTGACAAGAGTAGATTGATTGGGTATCTTAGGTCATTAGGAATAAGAGTGTGTCCATTAAAAGTGATGTCTAATAAATTCTTGAAGTAAGGTGACTGCCTGCCGTATTCTTTTGATGCCTTGCAAAGTTCTTTCAGTTCCGTAAACGGAAACTGCTCCCATTCAGGGTTGTTACCCTGTGCATCAGTAAGTCACTGGAGCGGCAAGCAAGTCTATTTCTTTCACAAGGGCCACTTCTCCTTCCTGCACCGCCTCCCGTTTTAATTGTCCCCAATAAGGCCGCATATTTCAGTTCATCTTCATTAGGTCTTTTAATTGATCTTAAATGCTCATTAAGAGCTTGGCACACCCATTTTTCCTCAGCCCCGTACCACGGCCACTGGACAAGGCTGTCCATGATATTCTCCTGGAGCCACACTTCGGTGCAGCGGTGTATCATTTTAATTTTGCTTAAATCTTTTAAATTTTCATATTGTTCCCAATTGTCCAGTAGCTGTCCTAAAGGACTTTCAATGGGTATTTCTTTGGCCTTGTTGTTTTTCTTTGCGGATGGTTTGGGTTTACTTGCGCACTCACCCATGATTAGTAAAGAGGTAAGTGTCTTTTAGTTGTTGTTTGTGTATCGTTGGGTTTGAAATGTGTTGAGATAATGCAGTGTAATGTAGCTGAATGATGGGAATTTTGGGGAGCGTGGGAACCGGATGTTGATTACAATTTCCGGCCCCACCTTCTGATGGGAGGGTTCGGTTACCCTGGCCACACCCCTTCTGCTACTTGTTCCTCCTTATTTTTAAGATGGTGTCACACCCTTTTCTCCTGGTGCCGGTCTCCACTTACAGACTTTAAAATCACTAAATAGTAATTTATAATAAGAAAATAACAGTAAAAGGGACAATAAGGAATTTACTATATAAAATTAAATTCTTACTAATAGAGCCTAGTAAAAATAATAATAGTACTGAACTTAACCAATAAACGAAATACCCTGAACTAATGCTTATGAGAAAAGAGCCCACTAAAACGTACAACAAAATACATACTAAAACAACTTCACACATAAATTTGAATTAGAAATACTTAACTTAAATCTTAATTCTACTCAAGGACAGGAGTCCGATATCAACTTTAAAGAAACCCTTCAAGAAAAATGAGATAATAAAACTTTAATATTGTAATTTAATAATAGTTAATTAAAGAAAGACACTCTGTTAGCACATATTACAGCGAAACATATAGACCAAATGGCGCTCTTGCTAAACGAACCTTTTTGAAACAAACAAAAAAAAAGGTGTCTCTACCACGTGAAGGAAAGAATAAGTGATGTAAAATGGAGACTAATTATTATGAAACTTAAAATGGCGGTCACCACGTGTAGACCTCAGCAAACTAAAATGGTGTTCCTGCCACTCAGGTCCTCAAGAGACCTCAAAATGGCGTTCCTGCTTCAACCTTGACCAGACTATGACAACTTTGTTCACAAAATGGCGCTCCC
>VWZP01004056.1:28126-56746 GCA_013396995.1 Dicaeum eximium | reverse complement strand
AGACCCCTAATCTATCACACCTACTTTACAACCTTGCTGGTTGTGAAGTTTTTTCTCAGCGTGTCAGAACTGGATTTAGCTTAACCTATGCATTCCAACTTTAGGCATTTGGAATAACTGCAATCTGTTTTGGAGGATTACCCTACAGTACAGAACTTTTATTTTGACCTTTCAAAAGCTACGCCTTTTTTTGTTTGTTTGGCTTTTTGTTTTGGGGGTTTTTTTTGTTTTCTTTTCTTTGGTTTGGTTTGGTTTGGTTTGGGTTTTTTGTTTGGTCTTTTTTTTGGTTTTTTTAGCACTCTCTAGGTGCAAATGCATTAGGACAACAGTTCCATGTTCGTTTCTACAGGACTAGTATAGCCTGAATTTTCCAATGCTTTTCTTAGTGAGAGGAAAGCTAATGTATTTACAAACAATTTGATGGGTGAAGCTATGGGTGTTAACATCTTTGAAATTTGTCTTAATGTCTCTACTAACTTTCCGCAGCAGGTTTGTTGCAGAGCCCAGACAGCTTGGCTCCTGAAATAGACAAGGGTCTGCACAAGCCTGAACTTCTCATCTTTGGGATAAAATTATAGTAGATTCAATTGCGGACATGTGGTAGGTGCTTTGGGAAGGCTGTACCTTCCTAGTACCTCAGCAACGGGGAAACATGCGGCCGAGAGTCTGGGATAAAAGCAGGATGCACCCTCTGAAACCTCGAGAGAGAAAATCCTGAGGGCATGTGCCCCTGTTATTCAAAAAAAGAAGTTGAAGTACTCATTTCTGGACATAGACCTCTGGTGGTTCTGGAATCTTCCTGACTATTAGATAGGACACGCTTCTGGCTCATTACGTCATTCCGATTTCCTCGCTAACTCTTCTCTCCTGCACGTCAGTTGCTCCACCTTCTTCACAACTACTTCCGCATTCCGTTGCCACCGACCTTTGCCTTCTGCTAGCACGGTGAAGCAATGCTAAAAATCAATCTGATCGCTTCCCTATAAGCACTGAGATTCCTGCACAGCGGACAAAATGGTTGTTTGCCCTTTAACCCTATTGTCAGGAAAATTAATCCACAAACATAAGAGGTTTATGTCCAAAAAGGAGACAGAGGAGTCCTTTTACTTTATTCCAATAAAGGGAGAGGCCATGGGGCATTCCCCTCGGGTATCTCAAATTTTTGGAGGACACAGCCTCCTTTTTATCCTAATTTCCCGGCCACATTTCCCTTCTCTCTTTCCCCAATGGCTGAGGTACTTGAGAGGTACAGACTTCCTGGAATGCTTGATCCCCTCTAATGTATAACCCTCCTTTTAAATTTTTAATTCTTATGGAATTTTAGGGGTTTCCCCCATTGTTTCTTTCATCTTTCAGTATCCAGTTTCATTTTGCAGCACACCTACAGTTTGTTTGTAAAGGCAAATATCTTTTCCATTCATCAATCAGTGGAATCCTTGCCATTGTTTCTTTTATCTCTCAGTGCTAGCCTTCTCTACCAGCAGACCTACAGTTTGTTTGTAAAGACAAGTCCGTCATTCCTCTCACTATGCATCGACCCAACCCCGCCGGCAGCGGCACTCAGGAAACAAGGGGCAATTCCTTTCGCAAACACGCAGCGTCCCAAGCCGAGCGACCGCCTGAAGGTCCAGGCAGGGCAATCACGCTCGGCTGTGCTCGGACACGCTCGGCTCCTTTCGGGCCCATCCGGCCACGCGCCGTCTCTCTCGGGCTCGCGCCGGGGCGGGGCTTTCCCTGCAGCGCTGCCGGCGCTGCGGGAACGCGCATGGGGCCTGGCTGCTCGCGGTGGTTGAGCACGGTCGCATTGCTGTTGTGCCGCGTCGCGGCCCTGGGGAAGGGAGTGGAGCGGGCCCTGAGGGAATAGAAGCTGTTGCAGTGTTGCACAGCGGTCCCGGCCTCAGTGTGTGTCTGTGTCTGTGTCTGTGTCTGTGTCTGTGTCTGTGTCTGTGTCTGTGTCTGTGTCTGTGTCTGTGTCTGTGTCTGTGTCTGTGTGTGCGTTTGGTTTATAAACCACGACGTGTTTTTTTCACACTCAGAATCTTCATTTCCGTAGTGAAATCTTCTGGTCCTTTAAAACTATTCAAAACTGGTTTTGATTGTTAAGGTAAAGTTTCACAATGTTTGGAGATGGGTGGGACGAAGATTTTATTTGGAATAACAGTATCACCAATCACAAGAATTTGTTATGTCTGTATTTCTGGTAATAATACTGATTTTCTGTACAGCATTAAAGTTCAGTCTTTTATGTAAATCGTGTTAGTAGTGGGAGGTATGCTCTCAGGCATTTTTGTGCTTTTTTTTAACTTAGTTGGCACAATGACTGATTTTGAAAAGAACCTGCATCGGGAAATGGTTTCTCAGCTGCATGACTTTGCTGCTGCTGGAGACACAGCCAGGCTGAAGGTGCTGCTCAGGCGCTCCCCATCACTGGTCAATGCAGCCGCAGGGAATGGTTGGACGGCCCTCATGTACGGTGCTAGAAATGGACACCTCGAGGTTGTGCAGGTTCTTCTTCAAGAAGGGTAAGCTCTTTAGTAGACCCCATTGAAAAGCTCTATTTTGCACTCCCCTTTTTGCCTCTCTCAGTTTTGTCTCAGAAGTAAATTTACCAGATAGATAGTGGCAGAATTTTCAGAACTAAAACTCAGGAAAATGTATTCTGTCTGTTTATAACCGGGTTCTGCTATTGCATTGTGCTTTTTATATTTGCTAAGAAAGTCTAAAACTTATAAGCATCTCCAGAGTTTCTCCACTGATATTCGAGGTTATGTTGTCACTTTTCACAGAGGCCAACAGAACAGAACAAAGTTTGCACCCTAATTCCAACCATTGTATTGAATATAAATTGTGCATATTTGATGGTTCCACTTTAATTTTTTTCTCTAAACTTGATTTGTAGTCCACTTGAATCTTTGTTAGACTAGAATGTTTGCTGACTCTCCAGTAGGACATGACAGGCTTACCTTTTCCAAAGTGACTTCAAATGGAAAATGTTTTAAAACTAAGTTAGAATCAAATCTGTTTAACTGAGTTTACTGTTAATCAAGCCCAGGCTGTTCCTTTCCGAACTCCTAATTACATAAAAAAGCAAGTTTAGTTCATTCTGTAGTTAATGAGTAACTTCAGGCATAGCATTCCACAGCCTCCAGTAGTCATGCCACCCATTTTTGATTTTTTTTTCAGTCATACCCAAGACCTGTAGCCTCTGCTGGGGCTCGGAGTGGGGCATTAGATGAACCACTGGTTTCTACTATAATCAGTATATTCCAGTATGTAGAGGAGTATCTCAGTGCCAGATTTTGTCTATTGAGGAATCTTTTGAGATGCTGGGAAATTAATCAGTTGGTAAATAGCATAACAGTTTATTAAGTTAAGCTTTTCATTAATAAAAAGTGAATATCGCTTTAAAATGTCATTTTCATGGTTGCTGTCTTAGGCAATTGAATATAGTTCGTGGGATGATGCAGTGCCGTCATTGGTCTACTTTTAGTTAATGCTTAGAATAATTATTTTGACAATTACAGTTGCTGGTTATACAAACATGAATGTCTATGAAAATAATATTTCATAACATTACAGAGAATACTTCTAGAAATCTAGTCAGTTGGTTTTTTGTCACAGAATTATAGAATCATAGAATATCCTAACTTAAAAGGGACCTACAAGGATTAAGTCCAACTCATAGTCTTGCATGGCACCATCTCCAAGGATCACACCATGTGCCTGAGAGCATTGTCCAAAGACTTCTTGAACTCTGTCAGCCTTGGTGCTGTGAGCAGTGCCTTGGAGAGCCTGTTCCAGTGCCCAGCCATCCTCTGGGTAAAGAAGATTTTCCTGATAGCCAACCTAAACCTCCACTGAGAGAGCTTCATGTCATTCCATTGAGTCCTGTTACTGGTCATGAGAGGAGTTGCTTTTAGCAGCAAAAACTTGTAATTTAAGTGTTGCATAGATTTCTAAACTGTACTCAAGTTACCTCAAAAACTACTGAGTTTAATATAAAATGTAGAAATGGTCTTGTCTGTGTTACAGTTACCTGGCATCTTCTGGTTTTAAAAAGTGATGAGTCTAGTATTTATTACATAATTTGTAGTTTACAGTGATATTTCTGTTTTACTTACCTATTTAAGATTAGCAAATAATTAAATTGTGTTATTTTGACCTCCCAGTCAACCTCAACCTATTTAAGGTTTGGGTTTCTTTTTGGTTTTAGTATTTACATGTATATGATGACACAACATTCCCTTATCTGTTTCACTTTACAGACATCTGGGTAACTAAAACATCTCTACAGGAATCAGCTTCTGTCACTAATCAGAGCCTATTTTCTTCATTCTAATTTTATGGTAATTCATCGAATATCCTGAGTTAGAAGGGACCCACAAGGATCAACTCCTGCAGCTGTGCAGGACATCCCAAGAATCCCAGGATGTGCCCATGTGTCTGAGAGCATTGTCTAAACATTCCTTGAACTCTGGCTTCATGTCCTGTCATTAGAGAGAAAAGATCAGTACCTGCACCTCTGCTTTCCCTCATGAGGATGTTAAAAACCCCAGTGAGGTCTCTCCTCAGTCTTCTTTTTTTCAGGCTGAACAAGCTAATTAACCTCAATAAAATATTTTATTGTAAATGTTTTGTTGCTGCTTCCAGTAGCTTCTAGAAGTAATGCTTGTTAGGCTGCTTTTTTTTCTTTTTTTTTTCTTTCCATTTTGATAACTGGTTATGAGGAATAGACCTATAGCCTGACTTTGAAAGCTCTGATTTTGAGCCTTTTTTTAAATGATACAGTGTGTGGAATTTTAATTAATTCATTGCTTTTGTACTACTTCATGGATTTTGGTGAATGATAATCTGGAAAGGATCAACAAGAAAGGATCAACAAAAATGTGAAATATAGCCTTGGCAAAAGAAGTATATTTCATCACCATGATACTAAAACATTTTGCCTAAAGATTATCCCAGGACAGACAGAGTGTCTAGAAGTTCTTGTACCTTAATAGTGTCAAATGTGTATGCTGTAAGAATAATACAGCATCAGGATCCTTCCTAAACATATTTACTCTGGTAACCTCAGCTCTTTTCTGTTTCTTTAGGTGTGACAGATCCATCGTTAATAAATCAAGGCAGACAGCTCTGGACATTGCTAAATTTTGGGGCTACAAGCACATAGCTAATTTGTTGGCTAATGTGAAAGGTGATCAGAAACTCAGTTTTTTGTCAAATGATGTGAAAGGATATGAAAATTATTTTGGCATGACACTTCTGGACAGAAGGAGCGATAAAAGAACAGATTCCAAGTGGCTAAGTAAAAAACAAAGCCATCCAGCTACAGTATACATCCTCTTCTCAAATCTAAGTCCCTTGGTTACTTTGGTGGGGGGAAGAGAGAGCTCACAGCAGCCAGAGGTAAAGCTTTGCAGGCTGTACCACAAGGATGTGGAACAGTGCATGAACCAAACTGAAGAATGTACCTTGATTTTTCTTGGAGTAGAACTTCAGTTTGATATGAACCTGATGGCTGCTTGCCATGGAAGAGTTTTGCACGAAGATGAAGAAGATGGGTTAGTTGCTTGGTTTGCTCTTAGCATAGATTCTGCTTCTGCTGAAAAATTTAAACAGGAGCATGAGGACTGTTACTTTCTTCACCCACCAATGCCAGCACTACTGCAGTTACCTGAAAAAGAAGCTGGTAAGATGCATAAAATGCAGCAACTATAAAATGTATCATTAGAAAGATACATTTTGGTATTCCCTGACGTATAATTCAAAGAAAATACAAACTACTACAAAGAAATTGTGTGTTTTCAGTGGCTTTAGAAATATTTTGATTTTAAAAGCCTGGTAGTGGTTTTATGACAAATTTTGTATGTAAGAACATGTGCATTTGCAAAGGAGTAATTCCTGCAATGACAGTATTAGACTGTAAAGCCTATTAATCATCATGGGTTTTAAAGAGTACTATTTAAATATTCATGCATGAACATCATAAACATAAAGGGAGAATATCTGTCATTACTGAATTTTCAGTAATGAAATTATTAATAAAAATAATTATGAAATTATTAATTACAAAATATGAGAACCTAAGTTCTTCGTAACAGTGTGTGTGGCATCTGACAAGGAAGTGTTGAAAAGTCAGGATGCCAAAGTGAATTAGTGTCAGTAATGACATCAGCAGCAAATGTTGTTAATGACTGCTGTTTTAGCAGGTTTTTTTTTACTTAAGGATAAAAGGAAAGCTTGACTTGAATCTTCAATTTAAATGGAACAATGCATTATTATGTCAATACTTGTCATGGCCCTAAATGGTTATCTGGAAAAGACTTGATGCATGCAATTTTGGCAGTTTGCCTACACAAAGTGACTTTTGTGAGAAACAGGGTATATTGATCTGGAAGAATTTGTTTCTGAATGTGTGTAAATTGCCCTATAGCTCTTTAATACCATATTCTATTGCATTTGCTATGCTGCAGAGAAAAAGGTCTGCATAACTCATACTGCTCAACTTCTCTTGTAGCTGTGATTGTGATTCAAACCACACTCTGACCTTGATTTTTTATGTTAACTTCACTACTTGTTTTTTCTATGCTGTTAAAAGCTTAACATGAATTATTATTTGATTTTGTGCATTCTCAATGTATTGTTTTAAAGGAGTAATAGCCCAGGCGAGATCTGTTCTAGCATGGCACAACCGCTACCAATTCTGCCCAACATGTGGATGTGCAACCAAGATTGAAGAAGGAGGTTACAAAAAAACTTGTTTAAAAGAAGGTTGTCCCAGTCTCCAAGGAGTTCACAACACATCATATCCAAGAGTTGGTGAGAATACTCACTCAAAATTGTAAATCAATTGCTTGTAAATTGCTATGCATGTAAATCAATTAATTTCTAGTTATTTCAGCTGCTTATTTCTGTCCTAGGTCTTCCATGCTTGTTTTTCCACAGTCTGTGTGTGTCTCAGCTCTGTTTAGGATTAAGTAGTTCAGGCTTCTCTTTCTTGCACTAGTCTAGAATTGCTGTGACAAGGCAAACCTTACTTCAACAAGTAATATAAATTAGGAATTGCAACAGTATAAATGAGATACCAGCAGTATAAAGGGTTACATTTTACTTTTTTACTTAAAACTAGGTGACAATAAAAAGGGAAAAGAAACATGAGTTGATACGGTTACTTAGACCAATAGGAGAAAATATTGAGTTAGAAAGAAAAAGACAGATACAATGACCAGAAGTGACAAAATTTGTCAAACTGCACAATCATATGAGAAACTGATAAAAAAGAGTAAACAATAGAGATAAAATAAAAATAAAAAAGAGATAAGTCAAAGGTGGAAAGTAGTCAGTATTTAGTCAGTATTTGCATTGTCAGCAAAGTGTCTAGTTATTTGGGTTTCAGTCAAAAAGACATTCTTTAGACCTCTGTGGTGAAGAGAAGGTGATAATAATTGAGTTTGTGGCAGAAACTGTTGGTAATATGCTGGATGCATAGCTAGGTTAGTACTGCTGATTTTCTTAGGAGATTGTGTCCTTTGATTACAGGTAATTCTGTCCTGCATTTCAAGCCTTGGTTAGTAAGCTGCTTCTATGAAGCATGTATGTTGCACAACCAAATAAAGAGGTATCTTGCATGGAGGGAAACAACAAAGTGAAATGAAATAACAGCTTACTCAAGACATGCACACAATTATGATTTCAGTATAATTTGTGTTTATATGCATTGGTATGGAATAGACTGGAAGTTTTTACTGCATTAAGTCCCTCAAATGTTGAAATATATCCATTTCATCTCCTTTGCAGATCCTGTTGTGATAATGCAAGTCATCCATCCAGATGGGAACCACTGCCTTTTAGGCAGGCAGAAGAGATTTCCCCCAGGAATGTTTACCTGCCTTGCTGGATTTGTAGAACCTGGTGAGTAATTTAATTTTCCTTTATCAAATGTATTTTCTCAATAAGAGTATTATACCATTACAATAACAGAGAAATACAATTTGTGTTATCTCAGATTGAAGATTTTTGCTTCCTAATAGACGAGTTCTTATAATAAATACACTTATTCTGTACTTTGCAGCTGCTGAATTATTAGGAAAAAAAAACCAAAAAGCAGCTTGAATAAATAAAAATACTGAATAGTTTTTCTATCATGTAGTCTTAAATTATTACTTAAATGAAAAATATAATTTTAAAACACATCACCTTGGCTGGTGATACTTTGCAAAGGATTTTAGCATAGGAAAAGTAAGGGTCAAAGTTTAAGTTAAAGTTACCACGAAGTTAAGCATATGCTTATGTGTTTAAAGCCTGATTGATTCTATGGAAGATAAGTAGAAATCACATAATTCTGAAAGAAAGAGAAAGAGATATTTCAATAGATATGTCAAGCAATAGTAGTTGAAATTAGTTACAATTATAAGTACCTGCAGAACAACTTGTAAAACATTCTTCTATTGTGAATAGATCTTTATGAACAGTGAAATTACAGTGAATAAATATATTCAGTAAATATGTGCAGGTTGACATACAGTGACAGCATGAACAAGTTTATTCAGGTATCATTTGAAAGACATCAAGATATTTATTTCTGATGAATGGACCATGTCCTTTAATGAACCTGTAATCAGTAGTTACATCACAGTACATATGTGCATATATAGGCCAGTGACCATCGGCATTCCACACACATACATCCAGTTTTCTGTGGATATGGAAGCAAAGATTGCGTTTGTAGTTTCAATTTACAGTATTATCTGCATGTGTTAAAACAATGAAGAGTGACTCAGGTAAAGGGAATGATACCATGCAGAAATGTGAGCAAGTATTCTAAATCTCTGTTTTCTAACTATTGTAATTCTAAATACTGATTTTTCAAGTTGTAGTATATGCTGTTGCAATCATACTGAAAATCCAGAAATTAACATGGTGCTAGTTACAATGAACAGATCAATGTTTCAAGAATAATTATAGGAATTATGTATTTTCTCCCTAATTTTTGACATTTTAGGTATAATGATAATGGTTTATGTGTAAGATGAATTATCAATTCAGGAAATAAATATTATTATGGAGAAATTACTACACTTTATTTTCAAAGTTCCATTTTGCTTTGGTGGCTGTTTTACCTTATTAGACTTTTGTGTCTTGTGCTGAGATCTTTGCCCTGATCTGTACACTAGATCTTTAGAGATTATTGCCTTGGGCAGTTTCAAATCTTTTGAGTCAGTTCAAAGCACAGCATGTGATTGTTGCTTGGATTATTTTCCTGAGCTGCTTGTTCTTTGCCCTTTTTGATTAGGTGAAACCATAGAAGATGCTGTTCGAAGAGAAGTAAAGGAGGAGGCTGGAGTCACAGTTGCCCATGTTCAGTACATCTCTTGTCAGCCGTGGCCAATGCCCTCCTCCCTAATGATTGGCTGCTTAGCTGTTGCAGTGTCCACAGAAATTAAAGTTGACAAGAATGAAATAGAGGATGCCCGCTGGTTCACTAGAGAACAGGTAAAGTTCAATTTCATTTTTTCTTCTATTAGTTAGTCTGTGACTCGATTGGTTCTGGCATAGACATTGGTTCTGGAAGGACACTTGCTTTTTCACCAAGTCCAATGAGCATGTGTACTCTTCATTTTATCATACCACAGTTGCATTATATTGTGGTTGTAGGTTAGACACAACCAGAGAAAGACAGATATTCACAGTAACATCTGAGTTACTTGCAAGCTCATTTTATGACATTTTTGACAGTTTGGTCTTCACCTTCCCCTTCTGTGAGATAGCCAAGTTATTTTAATCCATTCCTGTAGCAAGCCCGTGCTTTTCATGCAGTAGCAGCATTTAATAGCATTATTCATCACAGTTTCTCCAAACAGGCATGCTACCAGATTTGCTGTGAGGGTGGAAGTTAAAGTAAGGACTCTGGGAATTCATTAGATGGAACATATTTTTTCATGCAGTACTACTTTAATACTGCAGCTTACTGTGCATTAATAAGAAATCCTACACTTAGCTTCCATCAGTAGTTAAAATATAGTCAAATAAAAGAGAGACAGAAAAGACTTTTACAGAAGTATTTCAGTTCACGAGTAGAAGGAAAGAGTGCTTGCACAACTTTTCGCAGATTTTACTATGGGCTACTTAGGAGCTAAGCTTTTAATAACACTGGACATCTGCCTAGCAGTTCCAAGTGTTTTGACTGTAAGTCACCTGGAAGGCAGTTAGTCACCTACAGTCTCAGTTTGTTTCTGTTAACATTGGGAGCATTATTTTAAAGGAGTATCAGTTCTGAATAGAACTAATCATATACAGATTGGCATACAGCTGGAAATATGCTTCAAAAATGTACTAAAAGTGTATTCACATGTTACTTGCAACTTCTTCAGAAGACCCAAAAAACCACATCTCTGTGGCCCTACGTGTGAAAATTAGAAGAATTATTTTTGTCACAGTGTAGAGCACCATCTGGTGGTCCTTGCCATAAAAAAGCATCACAAAAATCTTAAATAATATACTAGCAGTCTCCACAGTTCGGTTAGGAAGAAGGTATCCTTGGGGATCCTTGGGGGCACATTAAGCTCAAAAATGTCATAATTCACACAATGTTGGACTTCTCTCTGCATCTACCTTGGAGAATCTCTTAGTAGCTCTTTAATAGGTATAGCAATGATGGATCATTATAGGAAGATAATATTTGCATTAATACAATGTTATATTCTACATAGTTTATAATGGTGTCTTCTAAAGATAAGAAAACCTGTTTTTATTGCAGGTCGTGGAAGTTCTCATCAAAGGAAACCAGCGTTCTTTCTTCGTACCACCAAGTCAAGCTATTGCACACCAGTTGATAAAACATTGGATTGGAATGAATGCTAATCTTTAATTCAAATAATTGATTTCTTTAAGTTACTTTTTCTATTGAATGCTAATTAGGAATAAATTAGAACTGTTTGTCTAGTGAATGTGTAACAAGTGATTTTCTGAGCCTTTACATTGGTTCCAGAGCTAAACTATGCAAACCTTTGTAGGTGTTTTCACACCTGAACTAGATTTGGACATAACCCAGTAATTATCCCAAGGAAACAACAAATATGTAGAATTGGTACTTTGTTGAGTACAGGCTATGTGTTTTGTTCTAGAATTATTATGCCCTTTGCTCTTACACTTTTTATGTTTGATTTGGTCTTCCCCCACTGGAAGGAGTCATACCATTACAAAGAGGGCTGTCTGACCTTGCCTGCTGTTTGAATTCTCTACTTACATCCTCCTAATTGGCCTTAACCATTTCTTTCTCATTTTTGTCTATCTCCATTCTTTAAATTTGATCTGTCACAAAAAATCTACATTCAATGCTGAAAGCCTTACCAAGTATGGTTATTTTAAAGTTAATAGCATATGTAAATAGTGAATATGTGGTACTTCTTATCTTTTACAGTATAACCTAATTTATATTCATGCTCTAAGCAGAGCATTTACTCATCCATTCTGACTTGGCCTGCACTTACCCAATTGTATGTCAGCCTGAATCTCAAGGTATAACTCAATACTTTGTTTTTGAAAAAGATGTTGCAGAACCATCCCTGAAAGCAAGTATTAGTGTTTTTATAAGATAATAATGTATATATTGATGCTAGGCAGTGAGTAATTTCATTCTCTGATAATTAGAAATGAAATTATAGAATAATAGAGAAGGAAGAACAAGACATATCTCAAAATATGCACAAAGTTCTTTATAGAAATAGAGATGCTAAGATTGTTACTGCTATTAAGAATTTTACAGTTGAAAGAACTATATCAACTGCAGCTATAAGACTGGGATAGCGATTTGTTAATTAAAATATTTCTGTGTTTTTAATGCTAGGGGTCAGATTTTGCCTTAATTTATCAAGTTGTTTAAGATAATGTTGATATTCTTAAAAGAAAAGTATACTGGTTTATTATTAATTTCATTATGTAATAGTTCATAGTCTGTAATTCTATGTTAGACTGTCATTGCAGTGATACCAAAAGAAATGCAAATGACCTGAGGAAAATGCGAATTATAGTGACAAATGTAAACTTATTATTATATGATTTGTTTATTTGGAGTAATTTAAATTGTTTTTAACAGTGAACTGTGTCATATTCTTTCCAAAATTCTCAGCAACCGGGAATCAGTAAAACTGTTATACAAACCCTGATTGTTCTTTTTTTTTACCCCATCCATGTCACACTATACTCAACAGTTTTTATGTTTTTTTGGTAAGGCAGTACCTAAGAAACTTTAAAGTAAGAAGCATTCCTGACAAACTTGGACATAGTAAGTTGCTTCATTCTCTCCCTTGTTTCAGCCATACCTACAAATAAAGACAGGTTATCTCTTGAGTTGTCTGGCAAGGAGAAGGAAGCAATACACTGCTTCCCTTAAAATTGCTTTTACAGAGCAGGTGAGTTGTGGAACGCTGTTACAGGCCACACATACTGGCAGGACTGCATGGTAACAATGGCATTAATCCGTTGCAGGTTGCTCACAGAGTAAAGGAGAATATTGGAACGTATGCAAAAAGTGGTGGAAGCTAAGCAATGAAAGGAAGTTTCAACTAGTACTGTGGTGGTTACATTTAGAGAGATGAACAACAAAAGACTAAGGAGCAGACAGAAGAGGGAAGATAAAGCATAGAGCAAATAAAGGTGGCATAAAAATAAGTAGTTTATCACTTTGAGTTAACTAAATGTATATGACTAAGACCCATTGCATTGAAATATTATTTTTTTGTACAGGAAATCATGCTGAGTTGCTATAGACATGTACTTCTAACAGTGAAACTCCAAACACAGTATCCCTAACCAATACTGATGTTAATAATCTGCCTAATTCTTTTTTGAGAATCTGTATACCAGTATATATATGCAATTACGATGCTAATAAGTAAATTTAAAATTTTCTCTTTACTGTATGAAGAAAAACAGAAAAATAATCATATGACAAAGGGAACAACACTTAGTCTCTGATTTTGAGAATATTTTAATGATCTTTTAAGTCTAAAAACTTCAGTGTGTCAACCATCTTTAGTCTTTATACATTTTCAAAATCTAAGCCAGGCTTTTGAAAAAGCTTTTGAAGCTTTAATTTCCTTTTTCCCCTCATCAATAGAAGAATTCCATTTGCAGGGAAGAAGACAAATCTCTCTTGTGTAAGAAAACTACTTAGATTAATTTAATCTATTTAAGAAAATATTTTTCCTGGGTTTTTATTGCTTGATTTGCCCTGTTTGTAGGTCAGGGTTTGAATTGATTTTGAAAATAGCTATACATTTTTTGAAGGACAGTTGCTGTTTGCAGTTTACATAGGAAATGTCAAATTGAAGAGCCAAATGCTGTGGTTATCTGGCAACTACAGCAGTTCAGGAAAGTTCCGATTAAATTTAGAAGCAAGTGAACAGAGTGTGGTGATTCTGGAGTATTGTATAGGCAACAGCTCCAGAACATCTCAATAGTTCGACTTACTAAAAAGACAGCAGCAGCTTTGGAAGCAGGTGGTTTCTTGCCACTGTTAATGTAGTACATTAAGAGAATAGTGTTACAAAACTAAAAAGAGTGGGTTTTTTCTGCACTGTGAATAATGATCTCTCTCTTTTCTCCCTTGCTTGTACAATGGTATCAGACCAAAAAGAGTACTCATGACATCACATGTACAGGGCAGAAAATTCTGGAGGTGCCTTTTATCCCAGTTTGCCTGTGTACTAAAGAGAGCTACCTTCTGTTCAGTATGTAATTCAAAACTATTAAGTATTTTACCTATTTTTATAATAACTTAGAGATAATAGACATAATAGCTTAATAAAGCACAAAAAGATGATTTGGTCTTTGAACACAAACCGAAATTGATACTTCTAATGAAACTGTAATCTCATGCAATGTAATGACATTATACGTAAGTATAACACTGGTTGTGATATTTTTACAAACTTTGCATTTGTCCCAATAAATATACTTCTTTTAACTCATTTTTCATTCTGGATATATGTAAATGCGTGAAAACTAGAATCATTCTAGTGTTGATTCTATAATTTGAACATTATGTTTTCTATAGGAGCATTGGCAAGTTAGTAAATTATTACATTGAAGTCTGCAAGATGTGAGGGAAAAACAGGTGGATGTCAACAGGCTGATTAAAGGTAGACCAGTCATGATGCTTCATGGAATTAAATATACTAATCAGATTCTGAGCTTAGCAGAAAGAAATAGAAAAAGAAGTGGAACAAGACTGTGAACATCGCTCCCTCTTTTATCTTTAATTTTAATTACCTAATCTGATTGATGAAGACTTTTCAGACAAAGCTGACGTTTTGTAGCTGCTGGGTAATTTAGTTGTTATTTTTATTATCTATTTTAGCTATAAAGAGTTAAATAACTGGTCATCCTTTATTTCTTCAGTGATTTGAAGGCTATGTATATACTGCATATCATTGCTGACTGGATTTGATGGTAAAGAAGGGGGTAAGTCTAAAGAAAGAACATTGAACTTGTTATCCTATTAAGCCTTAGCAAGACAGCCAGCACATCCTTCATGAGCTTAGAAAAACAAACTGTTCACAGACAGTCTGTAACAGCAAGCATCTGAGGAAAATGACTGTTGGCTCACGGCAATGGTAAGTGTAAACCTTTTTTCTTTAAATTAGACTCTTTTAGATAGTATTCTGTAGCTACTAATTGTTACAATTCATCATAGCTTTTATTAAATAGGAATTCTGCAGACTTTTTTTCACAGTGAGAAAATACAACTGTTTTCCTAAATTGTAGATTTTTAAGATGTATGTTTGATTCCTAAATCTGTATTGGTTATCTTATTTTAGCATATAAGTACTATAAATTTAGTGGTATATACTTTTGGAAATTGAAGCCTGCCTGAATGAACTTGCATTTGTTAGAAGTATTGCCTTTCTGCAACCAACATTTCCCATAGGAATATGAGGAGTGCTGTGATAAGGCTACAGAATTAGTAGTCAGGAAGGAACATTGCATGTTGCTGAGTAAAGAAGTTTACATTTTCATTTTTCAGCACTTAAATAAGCCTGGATAGTAATTTTTTTCCTCCCAAAATTTCATCATCTTGCAAACTAAGCTAGCTTTGGTAAAGTACTTCCTTATTTCTTTCTAAGGAGAGAAGCATTCTAACATTCAGCTAAGAAATGTATGTATTTTCTGAAGACCTCTGCCAAAGCTAAAAAAGAGTGTATGAAATAAGCATCTCAAATTCTTTTGTCATTCTAAGTCTAAACTGCTCCTTACTGACTTTGTGTAAATTGCTCATTTGGGGAAAGTGACCTTGGAAACAATATGATTAGAAAATACCGTGTCTTAGTTTTCCCATTTTAGACACCAGAAATCAAATCCTAGAAGTCAGGATGATGGATTTTGCCCTTACTGCATTCTATGAACAATCAAAGACTTTTCATACATAATGGTAATTTATATTTTATAGTCCCAGACATTTTGAAAATAAAAAAACTACCTCATTTTCAAAAAAAAGTTTTGTAGTGTACAACTATTCTGCGGGGGGCTTTTTGGTGGGTGGGCTGAGTTTTAAGTATAAGCAAATACTTTGAATTTACCTGATTTCTGTTAAGATGGGTGAAGCTCAAATAAATTGGAGTAATTTAGAGACTGAGAAAGAATTACGGTATTATACTGACAGTAACATCTTTGACTACAGAAACTACATTTCATTATTGGAAACGGTTGTTATCATTGTTATTGTTAATGTATGTTATAGTGAAATTTCTACTAATTTCATTATCATTTACTGCATCACATCCAGAGGGTATTTCCCCTACCTGCTGTCATTTTTGGTACTGACAAAGCATTAATATCATAGATAGCACTCTAAATATCAGAATGACAAACTCACTGACATGAACAGGCTAATCCAGCTGCTACTCAGTTTAGGAGGTTTTCCTTTGGTCTCTGAGATAGGAATAGCAGATGTCCAACAGTGTAAACAGAAATGGCAGTTTATGTGATTTTTAAAACACATTTTCAGAGCTTTTGCTGAAGGAACATTATTTTATGCAGTAGAAGAGGGATGTCATACACAGCAAATTCTGTTCTGTATTTATAAATACGTTTTTACTTACATGATAATAAATACATGAACATCCATTACAGTAAAGTGTAGAAATATTCATTATTTAGTAATTGTGTTAAAATCATGATGGGATGTTTTATGGACCACTTAATAGCACAGAGGCTACTGACTAGTCTGTTGCAGTGTAAGGTAGTGCACATTTTTAAATGAAGGTAAAAATGAAAAATGTTGGTGCAGAAATTAGGTATCTCCAACATCTAAAATAAATGCTTATCTTTATTAATACATTATTTTGTCTTTTGTTGCAAAAGTTCAAAATAATTAATCAAAAAGCAAGACGACTTAAAAAGTAGGCAGGAGCCTTTACAGGAAATTAGTTTTACGTATGATTTTGTAGAATTTAAGAGTTGAAACCTGACTTCACTTCTCCCTAAAAAGGCAGAAATGCCTGTGTATATACAGCCCATGATTGCTAATCTACATGTCACTACAACTTTGCTGGCACTTGTATGGTAGGACAAACCCAATTGCTGCAAGAAATTACGAGCTCGCTCTGAGGTGTAGGCAGCTCCATTGCCTGTTTTGATGGTATGTGGAAAGCCTAGGGTGGCAAAACAGGTGAGCCAGTGCCGGATAGAATCACAGTGTGAGCAATTGCCATTAGGAAACAGGAATAAGTGTCAATGGAAACATAAACATACTTTAAGTGACCAAGTACTGTAATATGGATAACATCAGTTTGCCAGACTGAGTTAGCTGTTAAACCTCAGGGATTAGTACTCTCTGCTAAAGGAGCAGGGGCAACTCCATGACAGGAGGGACAAGATGATAGAATATCACAAGCCTGTGAGGGTGTGAATTGAAATAGCTTACGAAGAGAATGGGCATTTTGATGAAAAAAGTAATTGAAAAAGAGATAATTTGGCCTGTGCAAAGGTATTAGGTACCACACCTGTCATTACAGTGATGTCTGCATAGTTGTTACCCTCGGCAATAGGCCCAGGTTAAACTGAGTGGGAACATGCTACATGCAACACATAAAAATCATGCTTCTGGCTGTTAATCCACAATGTTCTTAATTCTGTAAACGAAATATGGTTATTAACATGTTTTAAATAGGAAAATTCTAAACAGAACGCAACATTAGCAGCATATGAGGAATCCACTATGATGTTAAGTGGCTCCTGGGAAAATAACTGAAAGGCATATCAGATAGCGGCCAGTTCTAAAATCTGCACAGAGGCATCCTTTAACATTAATACGTTTTTATGCCACTGGGCAGAATCACCTCCACGCCAAATCACTGCAGTTTCTTGGTTTTGCTGGATGCATCTGTAAAAACTGTTGGTCTGTTGACAGGGGTTGTGCTGCAGCAATGCTTTGCATACAGGAGGAGGTTACCCATCTCTGTCCATAAATGATGTGAGGGATAATGGATAGATATTTGTCCAGAAAAATCTGCAAGCAGTCTTTATCATTAGCAAACCATTGAAACAGAATAGGTGAAGTTTAAAATTTGCTAGCAATTATAGCAAAGTACACAGATTTTTCAGGAGCCCATCTCCAATTCTGTTGGTTTTGTATTGCTTGAGCACAGTGTACAAGGGCAGTTTTAGTTTCAGGGGTCAGTTGTCAAAGCAAATGCAGGTGGGAATTTCCTCTGCTTAAGTCAAATAAAGGGTGTAAAAGTTCTGTAGACAAACCCAAACCAGGATGCAACCAATTTAAAGAACCTAACAGTTTCTGCAATTAAAGTTTAGGGTGTCCTTAACACAAAGGCTTAAAGGCTGAGAGCTGATGGTCTGCTGAGTTAATTATCCATCCCAGATAATGCCATGGGGACTCACACTGGACCTTTTCAGGTGCCACGATGAGTCCTGCATTTTGAATTGCCTGCATCACAGCTACCTGAATAGAACATAAAGTGGATTGATTGTGAGCTGCAAATAGAATGTCATCCATATAATGATATATGGTTGCATAAGGAAATTTACGACAAACAGGCTGCAGGGCAAGATTGACTGCCCTTTGGCGTATAGTTAGACTGTTGCACATGCCTTGTGGCAACACAATCCAATTAAATCTTTTAATTGGTTTTGCATTATTTACGGCAGGCACAGAAAAAGCAAAGCAAGGTGCATCATCAGGATGTAGAGGGATGGTAAAAAAACAATCTTTTAAGTCTAAAACCATCAAGGACCAATTGAGGGGAATCATTGTGGGTGATGGAAGCCCAGGCTGCAGAGCCCCCATAGGTTCAATAATTGCATTTATTGCCTGTAGGTCATGTAATAATCGCCACTTGCCATTTTGCTTAGTTATACAGAATATAGGGGTGTACCAGGGGCTAGAAGATGGATAGGGCCTAAAGACAACTGCTCTTCTCCCAGCTGTTTTAGTTTAGTAGCCATTCCTTTCATAGGGGCCACTGGTTGATCCACATAAGGTCCAGCCCGGCACTGCCTGCAGTTGTAGGCAGGAGTTTGCTTGCAAAATTTTTTTGATTCACATTTTTTTGATTCTCTGGGGTGTGTGGACCTGCCCCCCACCAGAAGTTTCCTAGCTGTGTAGCCTTCACTTTTACAGGTATCGGGTATGGCAGTCAACAGCCCCATGCTTTCCCCTTCCACATCTGGGACTGTCTTTACATGGTATTTTTATCCCATCCCCTTGTTGAGGGCAATCCCTTTTAAAATGACACATTGAATCACATTTAAAACAACCCTCCACTTGCATGTCTGGAACCCAGAAGTGCATGGTTAAAGCCACTGCCAGAGAGTTAGTATTATAAGCAGTAATTCCCACATTTTGGCATGCTCTCACCGTATCTGCTGTATCACAAGTATCCACATTACAAACAGCAAGCAATTTTCTACAATCTTCATTCGCATTTGTAAAAGCAATCTGCTGCAACAGAATAACTCTGGCCTCATCATTGTTGACCTATTGAAAGAGTGCGGCTTGCAGTCTGTCCAGGAACTGCATGAACTACACTTCTGGACCCTGTAAAGTCTTAGCAAAAGACATACTAGAATTGATACCTATCCTCGGGAGTTGCCGCAGGGCCTGCAGGGCTAGGGGAGTGATGATATCATATACACCATGTGGATAGCCTGCCTGCGCTGAAGGGACTGCAAAGGCATTCTCTCTGGTCAGCTGCACAATGGCGGTTGGTGTATTTCCTTCCTGCAGGCTTCTGCCTGGATTGTACGCAACTCTCAGTAATCAGTTAGCAAGACTGCTAACTACATCGCTGTTAGAATAATTTTTATTATGCCTTTCCAGTTGTGGGATGTGAGGACATATGCAGTACTCATAGATTCTAGGTAGCTTAGGGTGTAATGGGAGGATATGCTGCTTTCTTCTACTAGCATCTTAAGTTCTTTAGTTACTTTATAGTCTAGCTCTCAGTATGCCAGTCATTGGTTTGGCACATTTATTACTCGGCAGGCTGTAACAACTGCCAAGTGGCCCTCCTTCATGGCAGCTTACCGACATTTTTGCCAACGCTGGACTACTGTGTCATCTTCTTGGGCAGAAGTCAGTCCACCACCCGCTCACGATACGAGAGTTCCACACTGAGGGGGCCAACTGTGCAGGGATTGTTATTGGGGTACAAGAGTTCCACACTGAGGGGTCCAACTGTGCAGGGATTGCCAGGTTTCTGATCTAAGGGGCCCACTAAAGGGAAAATCTTTAACCTGATTAGACACCCAGTCCAGCAGGGTGCTTGGTTTCACATCAGCCATATTAATAGATTGCTGATGTAGGAGCCGCCTGACCTGGCCCAAGCTCCTGCTTTGTAGCAGGGGTATTCCATCTCCCATACTTTCACCCACTGGTCTACTTACCCTCCTGGTGAGTTGCACACACTTTAAATTCCCAAGTTCCTTCCCAAACTCTTCCCGGATTCTTTCCCAGATCCTCTTCCTGGATCCTTCCTAGCCAGTTCCTTGACCTAGTGGAAGCTGCTAGCGGAGTGGACCACACACCCTGTGCTGCCTTTATAGCTCCTGATTCGGGACAACCATTTGTAGCAATGGGAAACAAAGCAACACGGACCCCCTTATGCATCAGAAGGAGATCACTTTATTGTAAAAATCATACCGTTTTTATACCTGTAATCTCTACCCGACATAATTGAAACCAAACCGAGACTTAACAGAACTTAACAGAAAGAAGGCACCCATTGGCCTGCTCAGCTGCTATGCTGCTGTCCACGCATCCTGTCATCCAGTCAGCTTCCTGCTCATAAGCTGTCGATGCGTTCCTCCAGCCAATAACAATATCACTTCCAACTGTCACTCAGCTGACTCCTCACTCTTAACTGCCTCTCCCCACTCAATCGACTTCCAACCGTCCAGCCTGCACCTGTGCCTTTCCCATAGGGCTTTCTGGTGAGCATAAGCCTTAACCACTTTAATAATTATAACCCCATATCCTACATCTCCCTCCTCCTTTATTTTTTATTAAGTGACAAAAACCTACTAGGAAAAACCTAAACAACTCCTAACATAATAACAGTGACAACAATAATAACTATAATAAATTCTCAAAAACTGTAACATATGCTTATAATGTAGTAACTATATACTCATCAATTCAGGACTTTGAGACAAAAGGCTGACACAATGTGATGGATTCCACTCCATATGATGGCCTGTGGAGACGCAGGCACAGCCCCTCCCCCATGTGAAAAGTCCAATGGTCCTTTCCACTCTCCAGTCAGTAAGTCCTTTACCATCACAGGAAATTTTAGATGAGCCTTTGTGTCGAAAGAATATTGCCTTTCACATGCAGTTTGTCCCGCCTCATCGCGATCTCAACAATTGGGAACATACAAGGCTTTAGCTAGTCTTTCATGAGGGTGCCCCAACTCCTCCCCTTTTTGTTTTTCAAGCATGGTTTTTAAGGTTTTATGGGCAACAATAGCACAGTTCATGAAATAAAATGGTTGATCAGTGCATCCCAGTACAGCTGTTGCAGACTGATTTCACTGACCCATGTTTTTTCTGTGTTTCATTTGCATGCTCTGTTCTTAGACCTAAGTGGATATTGCCATATATCCACTGAGTTCCATTTGATTGGAACCTGATTATTTGCAAACATGGAGTTAATGTTTTTATTAATTTTCCATAGTGCTGTATGGTACTGTTACAGTCCCTGTAAATGGCTGCCTTCTTCCTTTTTTCTAGACATTTTGCAGACACTTCTTTAAAGACCAGTCTTTTCAGGAAAATACATAGGTGCAACTATAAACAAGTGAAGACAGGATCCATTCAAGCTGAGGCAGAGAGTGAGAAACACTGCTAAGACAGGCATTTTTGATGACGCATTTTGTATGTGTTTGACATAAAAAACATTCTTCGACATGCAATATGTTCTACACTACTTCAGAAATGTGTGTTCAGAAATTATTCAAATAAAATTCTAGTGGAAGCTTGATAAAGAGACAAAGACAAAACTAAAAGGTATTTCAGTAAGATGTACTTCAATGAGATAAGTAAAAGGTAAATCAGTGATGAGCCCTTTTTGCCTGCTCTCTGTGGAACTCAAGACTCGCCTAAACTACTCATTCTAATGACATTGTAAATTATCTGTGGGGCATCTACCCCAGTGTGTGAAATCTAAAGCAGGGAATATGCCACAAACCACAAGCATTACAGAGAATAAAAAGAAGAAATCAAGTAGTAAACTTTAGCATTTGCCTAGAGATAGTTGAGAATCTCAGTTGGCTTTGGAGAATTCTACTTAGAATTTCTATTATTTTTACTGTGTCAGTTACTTCACTTTGAGGCACTGAAACAGGTCACTCAGAGAAGTTGGATACCCCATCCCTGGAAGTGTTCAATGCCAAACTGGATGGAGCTTTCAACAACCTGGTCTAGTGGAAGGTGGCCCTGTCCATGGTAGGGGTGTTGGGATGAGATAATCTTTAGGCTCCCTTCCAGCCTAAGCCATTCTATGATTGTCTAATTAACATGAAAAATTCAAACTTTAGTAATTAGAGGAGAGGAACTAAGCAGAAAGAGTCTGCACCACACATAGCTAGTAACTTGAGAAGCAAAGTCAAAGCAACAATTAGCATGGAATAGAAGAGTATTGTGAAATATGAAGACACATTGGAAATAAATGAGAATGAAATTAAGTGTTACTAAGTTCATCTAGGGAAATGGGGACAAAAAGTAGGATTCTATATCAAAAAGTTAGGAAGGAAAGAAAAGTAAATTATTCTTGTTTGAGAAAGGCCTGTTTTGGTATGCTATGGCATCATTGTTCTGAAGTCTGTGAGCACTATAGAATTCAGTAGGGAAGTATTCAGTGAGGTGTCACTGAATATATTCATAGCAAAACCTTCTACAGCATAGGAGACTTGTAATGGTTTTGGTTCACCAATTTTAGAATTCCCAAATTTGAAACTTTCCCAGCCAATGCACCAAACAATGTGGTGGTTTCAGTGCTGGCCAATCACCAATATACTCCCTTCCTGCTGTGAGGTAGGATTAGGAGAGGGGCAGAGCAGGCTCAAAACTTTAAAAGAGTTTAAAGAAAGTTTTATTAACAGTAACTAAAAGAAAAAGTAATAAGAATCGAAACAAACCCTTCAGAACACTTCTCCTCCGCCCACAACCTTTTTTTCCCACTAACAATGTAAAGAAACAAAACCTAAAATTTCCAGTCAGTTTACCACCTTTAAAATAGACTTTCTTCAGTTCACTTAGGGAGAGAAGTCCCTCTTGTCAATGTTATGGAGACTTCTCCACAAGAGGAAAAAAACAGTTTTCTCGTGGCTCTCAATGTCCTCATGAATACAGCCGCCCGGGGAAACCTGCAATCGTGAAGCCCCTCACATTTCCTCAAGCATTCCCACAGCTTGTTTATGGGCCATGTCAACTTATGGGGTCTTGTTTCAAAGATGAGCTGTTGTCACGATCCGCAAGGTGGGATTCGTGATGTGGTTCTTTTATTTGATCTCAGAGTACAAAAGGTAAACACCAGGGACTCAAAACAGCAAAATGCACTTTACTGAGTGCTAATCAGCACTAATATGCAATAGAGGGGAAAGAAAAGAAAACTAAGTATAGAGAGAAATAGAGGCTAAGGGGGACTATAGCTACCAACACCGAAGTCCGCCCAGCCGTCCATCGACTCAGGGTGCAGGGTCTTCTGTCCGTTGGGGAGATCGCAAAGTCAGTTAATTTAGAAAGTCTCTTTCATAGTCCTTTGTAAGAGTGAGGGGCAACTGGCCAAGAGGTGGGGACATCTGTAGGCATTGTTGCGAGGCCTGTTACTCTGGGATACTCTGGGAACAGGACAGGTGCACAGGACAGGTGAACAGGATAGGTGTACGGGACAAGGCATTCCTCTTCGTTTCGGCAACACGAACGATGCAGTCAACCGTGACAAGCATCCATTGTTCTCAGGAACCAGTTCTCAGTGGCACACCTACAGGCAGCACTTGGCAAACACCCCACTTCAGCCAGGCCAGGACTCCTGTGCAGATGTCGTTTTGAGGTTTTCAAGGTCACAGTCTGATTTTCCGTCTCTGTCTTTGGCAATGATTGTGAGGCAAAAATGAGGGATTTTCAGACCGACTCTTACAGCTGTTCAAACGCAAAAGTTCTCATTATCTATCTCTAAAATCATCTTTACCCCTGAGAACAGAGGTCTTCTATCCCTGAGGGCACAGGGTCTTACCACTCTTCTCTCTTTCTCTGTTCAAACTTCTCATGGGATCATCAGCTTACTTCAGCATGGAGGTCTTTGCCCAAATTTGAACCCTTCATCTCCCCATAGTTTCATATAGGGAGTGTTATAGGGAAAGAGAGTCTTTTCTCCATAGCTTACAAGAGAATTTCAGCGCCAAGATCAAGGCATCTTCTCATCCCTCCCATGTGAGACTTGACTTCTTCACTGACTTTGATGTCTTCATGTCGCTCCTTTACACGTTTGCCTCTTGTTTGTTTTCTCTCACTTGAGGGAAGATTGACGTATTGAAAAGGCTACCATCTCGCCTGGGGCCTGCAGGTGGTCATGTGACTCTTGCGGCAGGAACTGCGGCTGGGCTGTGTCAGGATCAGCTGCCTGGCTGGTCTTTGGTTTTTGCCGGGTTCAATTCCAGCCGCAGGGGCCACGCTGCACAGGCTGCAGGGCTCAGCTGCATGATCTCGTGCGACAGCTGAGCTGGGGGGAGGGGACCTGCTGGCAAGATGTTAACAGCTGCAGCCTGGCCCTGCATTGGCCTGGGCTCCACAGCCTTCCCACCCCCTGCCTGGCAGCGTCTGGGATGGGGCCCAGCAGGCTCCCCAGGAAGGGGCCTGCCTGACCCTCAGCAGTGCTCCCTCTCTTGCCTAGCAACCGATAGGGGCTAGCAGGTGCCTGTGACAGAGGCGGCCCGGCCCCATGACAGGGGCAGCCCGGCCCAGCTGGGCTGAGACAGTGGCCGGGCCAGACGTCTTACCTCTTTGTCAGCCGGAAGCAAAAGAAGAAGTTCCCAGGCTTTTCTCATCTTTTACATGTGTGTCCACAGAGGCGAATGTAACTTCCACTGTAAGTTTTGCAGCACTTCCCTAGATTATCTTCCATTCCAAACCATGACAATACTGAATTATAAGAAAGAGACTTACAGTCTAGAAGGATAATTTATATTATCCTGAAAGAACTTAAAATATTTTTCAAATGTATTTTGTCATCACACCATTCCAATTCAGCATTAGCAAATATATTCTCCATATTTTCCTTTCTTTTTTTCTTTTGTCTTTTCTGACAGTCTCATCTTTATAGATTCACTGAACATGGTTGCTTAGAAAACAAAGGAACACACAGATTTTCATATAAAATCTCTGTGATATAAATATATACACATAAAGTAAAAGAACTCCTGTATTTTCAAATTTACTTCCAATCGGTGTTTTTAAGGCAACTTTTCCTGCACAACAAGATTAACTCAAAGCCATTCATTATAGAATTGGGGTTTTGTTTTGTTGGGATTTTTTTGGGGGGGTTTTGGGTTTTTTTTTTTCTTTTGTTATCACAGAGCTTGTCATCATCTGCCTTAACCTGAAGGAAACAGCATTACAGATGTTATCAACAATGAAAATAAACACATTCTAGACAGAGCTTTACCTGTGTTTATAGTGTGATATAAATATAAATACAAACATTTCTAGACTGATCTTTTACTCAAAATTAGGACATTGTTAGTCTGAACTAACCCAAGCACTAATCTATGTAGTAAGAATAACCTATCATGTAAGGAACTACGTCAATGGACATTGGCTTCCATCCAGGCAAATGCTGAATGTCTGTGTTTCCAATTAAGCTAATTTGGCATGTGTTCATCTAGTGTCCAGCAGTGGACAAAACAGTTCCTAAGGCAAGGTCTTACCATGCAGTCCTGATGCATACAACTAATCCTTGCTCAAGTCCATAGGTCTACTTGTGAGTAGGATTCAAGTGGATGAGAATCCTAATTCTCTTATCACATCTCAGCCCCAGGAGGACCAATGAAACAGGAATAGACAAAGACAATACATGGGTAAAATAAACGGAAAGCAAAGAACTGGTGCTTCTTCTGATATGGTAGACCTTAGAGAAGAAAAGATAAATTAACATATGGAAATGTAGTATGGGCAGCAAAACTATTTGTATTATGAAGTTGTTTCAAATGGTTTTTTTGAAATTTAAGGTATTAACAATTTAACACACTGCAGGTACAATAAAAGTAATATGTACATACTATAATGAATATCCAAGAGCTGATAGACTTAATCATAAATACATTACAGCTGGTAAAATTAATCACAAGTGAACAGTGAATCATTACAATTTTGATCTACTTACTACCAATTACAGAAATTATTTTAAAAATACAGCCTAATCATCCTGTTAACCTATATCGTAAATTTCATCTTCAACAATAAAGCAAAATCTGTAATCCTCTATAAACAACTGTGACCTGTGGCTATTTCTACTGATAGTGTCACAACTGCTTGCTCAGAGTTTTAAATTTTAGGATGTATTAGATCATTTCCCAAACCCTGTCATGCAGAGAATCAACACTATCTACCTTAAGTAATTTCAGAGTGTCCCATGACACCAAATACACATAACTTTGAGTAGTAGTAGAACTACTGATCATCTCAGACACAGAATTCCTTCTGCAAAATCGAAAGATATTCTACCATTACAAAGCCTGTCAAAACTGGACATTTCAACTATGAGGAGAAAATGAAATTAATATAAATTTATTGATATAAAATTTTTATATAAAATTTATTTATATTTTATTATAACTGATCCACAATCCTTTCTATCTCCTTAATATTCAAGCATCTTTCTTGCAGTGATTATTTTGGGTATTTTAGGTACTTTTTTATTCTTCATTCTATCTTCGAACAAGCAAACCTTATCCCCAAAGCCATCATAATTCAAATCCGCTACTAACTGATTACAGATATGCCTATTATTCTTTCCTAAAAAATAAGGCCTTAAACACTTAATGTAAAAATGTATCTCTGGCCTTATCTTGCAATCAGCATTCTATATAATTCAGAATTTGTTTTAAGAGCAAACTGCGGTGCATACAAGTGTAAAAGTAATCATCAAATGTAAAGAGAAACTAAAGTAAAACAGGCAGCTGTTTTTGATCTGTAGAGTTTTAAACAGCATTTTAGTAGTCACAATTAGAAATTACTCTTCCTATATTGGGGCTAACCATTTCATTACAGACTATAGAAAAGGGGAAAAAATGAAAATGGAATTCCCAGGGAACAATGAAAAACAGTATAGCAAATGGAAGGAAATATAACCATGAAGGTCAAGAAGGTGAAGGGAAGGAATTGAGTGTATAGCATCTTCCTTAAGATGAATGGAGGAAATTCCTAGAAGTAAAAATATTTTTTCAGTTGGAAGGAATTGAGTGTGTAGCATTGTCCTTGAGTTGAATTGAGGGAATTCCTAGAAGTAAAAACGTTTTTTTCAGTTTCACCTTAATGAAATATAACTGAAACCTCAGCTATAACAGTCACATTAGAGTTCTCTTAGTTCCTAATGTCATGAATATGTGCACCAATCTGCAGATCTAACATATGACACCTCAAATATGAGGTTGTGGTGCATGGCATACTTGCGTATGTAACTCTTTAAGAGAATATGGACTTTTATCTGGAACTGATAGGCACTCCCTCATGCTCTACACTACAAATAGGTACCAGTGCTAGTTCTTGCCCCTGTGTCCTTTTAAAGCCTTGTATTTGATTTTAAGCTCATTCTTTCTACTGAGAACAGAGCTCAGTCGGTGGGTTTGGCTGTATGTAGCTTTGACTAAAGACTCCAGGAAAACGTAGAAGTATATCTTCATACTGAAGCTGAGAGTGTAACTGTTGGGAGTTGGGGTTTTTTTGTTGGTTTTTGGTTTTGGGTTTGTTGGGGTTTTCTTCCCTCCTGTTCATTTCTTATTCTAATAAATTTCGGTGAATAATTTGATTCAGCCATAGTCAATTAAAAGAATTTATTAATTATAAGCAAGCAGTAGCTAGTAAACTGCGCAGGGTGGCCAGGCAGCCTCAGCACTCGCCTGCAGCCAACACCCTCTCCCTCAGTTCACCCAGTTTTATATGTTTCAACTTCTCTATTGGTGGCTTGCCCAATATACTCTGCGCTTGCGCGGTGTGTTGCTAGGGGGTCTTAATCTGCTATCTGGTGGTGGTTCGAAGAAGGTTCCGTCTTCTTCCTCGGTGTTCTCGCTGAGCTGTGATGACTTTGCATTTGATGATTACAAAAGCACAATGCATAATTACAACAGAACAATGCATAAATGCTGGCAGCTTCTCTATATTTCTGCGATTTGTTACTTTTTATTTAAATTCTCGGTTAGGTTGCACAAATCTACTGCTGACTCCGTTGCACAAGATTAGCCCTGTATTTCTTTTCCCACAGCCTCCTGTTAGTCAGACAAATATCCCTTTTCTTCTATTCCTTGTATTTCTTGTTTGATGAACAAAAGACCCCTATTCTATCACACTTATTACTGTGGAATTTTATCCCATTGAATTGCTAATGGAGGACTGATGGCTCGGGGACAGGGTGGCGATACCGGGAGATTTTGGGCTGGGGGCAGCTCTGGGCTCTCGCTCTCTCTCTCAGTTTTTTGGAGGAGGACAGTCGGAGCCGCTGTTCGGGAAGAGAAACTTTTATTTCTTCTGCCGGAGCCCAGCCCAGAGCAGCTCCTTCTGCTGTGGGGTAAGCCTCTGCTCGTGAGAGCAGACACTACCTTACTGACACCCACCTCACTAAAAGAGAGACCTATCACCGTCTGCTCGGGTGTGCGGTATCCTGAGCTCAGCTCTCCCTGCCCTGCTGGGAGCCCCCCTCACCCCCTGCCTGCCAAGACATCCTGCCAGCAGAGCTTGCTGCTTCCAAGAGTCCTGCTGAGGGGACCGAGATCTGCTGCCGCCGGGGTTTGCCAAGCAAAGCCTGTCTTCCGTCCCTCCCTGTCCGGGATAGAGCCACCACCGCCGCCATCGCCACCACCGCCGCCATCGCCACCACCGCCGCGTGCTGCCCGA
>VWZP01004056.1:0-28097 GCA_013396995.1 Dicaeum eximium | reverse complement strand
GTCCCCTGCAGCCATGTGGGGATCACCTCAACGGGAGCCTGCCAGCGCCCCTACCGGCCGTGACCGTAACTACACCACAGGGAAAGTGCCACAGCTGAGCGGCTGCCACTGGGTTCCTGGTTCTGTTTGTTGTTAATGCTGTAGTTGTCGTTGTTTGTTTGTTCTACCATATATACCAGCAAAGAACTGTTATTCCTATTCCCATATCTTTGCCTGAGCGCCCCTTCATTTCAAATGCTAATAATTTGGAGGGAGGGGGATTACATTCTCCATTCCAAGGGAGGCTTTTTCTTCCTTCCTTAGCAGATGCCTGTCTTGTAAACCAAGATAGTAACCATTCCAAAGTGCCTGCTGTAAAATAAGTACACCACTTTTGCAATCTCCTTGTAGTGTCTTCCAAAAAGAGGAGAATTGCCAGCATTTTGCAGCCAGATAATGAATGTATATTGGCATATTCAGTCATTCGGGCCTCACACAAACTTTCAGAAGTTGAAATGACTGTGTCTTGAAAAAGTTTCTTCCCAGTTGTTTGGCTAGCTATGTATCATGGCATACTATGACATGTAACATGAGTCTTAAAATGTCAATGTAATTAGTTTAAAAGCTTTATCCTTATAACAAGATTCATATATCCTCATTACATCAGGTAAGTTTGTGGCCTTAAAAATTCACTCACACTCCTTCCACGATGATGTATTACATGTTCTGATGAACAAACATCAAAAGACTGTTAGACTCATAACACTTGTCATTAGTTGACTTTTCCCAGCAATAACTCTATTGGTTTCCAAGACCACACGAATTATTAGGTGTTCAAATACTTCTCACGTCAAAGAATCCCTTCTCAAGAGAAGAAAAAAATTATTATTAAGTATTTTATTACACATATAAATAAGATTGAATTATAAATGAATGCTTAAAGTATTTATCTCTAAAAATCTGAATCAGATAAAATCACAGACTATAAAATGTCACCCACTGCTCAAAACTTCCACAGACTTTAAGGGTATTGGTTCTGGCCCTATAACTGAGACCATGAGATCTTGATTTTAAGATATTACTTGAAAATCTTCAAAAGTTGTTCCTAAATAACCAAAGGAAGAAATAAATGCATTAGTACCTGCACTATAACTTTTCTATTTTTCATTATAACCAGGTATAATAAAACAAATTGAAAACCTGAGAGTTAGAGGGCAAAACTATTCTAGAGAAGCCTTCTCATTATCCAATGTTTTCCCTCCCACACAGAAAACTAGAACACAGATGCCCTTGGTTCTTAGAAATGAGTAGAAAGAAAAGAAAAAGCTGCAAGAGCAGAAAGAGCTCAGATTCCAGAGAATGTAAGTTTACAGAAATATTTGATATAAAGTATAATCAGCAGAAACATGTGGCTAGTCTTAATTTATTCATCAAGACAGAAATTCACCTTTGTGCCCTTAGCTGTTTGTCAAATTGGAAATATTCACACTTAAGCGTGGGTACATATAGGTAATGCTTTGGTGAAGTTAGTTCTTTTATTTTAATTAGGCTGCTATCCTGTCTATTTCTGGCAAAGGCTTTCCAAATATATTGTTGTTCAGTTGCCTCAAAATGTCATCATTCTTGGTGTAAATCTCAGTCTTGAGATTTAGTAGCTTGTTCTAATCTCAGTCTTGAGATTTAATAGCTTGTTCTAATCCTGTTTAAGTAGATGTCACTATTAAACTGTTACCCTGTAATGCACATGACGTGTTCTAAAAAAACCCAAAGCAAGTCAGAATGTTGTGTCATTGTGTGAATGCCATGAAATCTTGCCTAGTACAGCCAGGAAACATTATTTTATTCTACTTAGATCAGATAGCTGTGACTCACATCTCCTAGCAATGTGCCACTGACCTGCTCTATGAATGTATTAATTACTCTCTTTGTTTGCTCATTTGTAAAAGGATTATAAAAGCCAACTTCCATAGAATTTACCCAAACTGCAAGCAGTCAGTGGAATGTTGATTGACCCAGTGTGTTCACAGGAACAGAGTAAATACTGGGAGGAGTAATGAAATTTAAAATGTAGCTGTTATTATAAGCAAATAGAATATCTCCTAACAAAAGCAAAAAATTGTTTTTAAAAAATCGCAAATATATTGAATTTCTCAAATCAGAGTGAATTAATGTGGCCCACCTTGTTTCACATTACTTATCAGATAACTATGACAAAACAAGTTAATACCCAAATTTTAAAAAATAATGTGGAAAATACACTAGATCTTAAAGATAGTGTAGGCATTTTCTATGAAAACTGTCTCAAAGCTAATCACACATTTATGATACTGCTTACCAAATCATAGGAAAATGTCTTTTTATTTTTCTTTTTTTTTTAACCTTAAACTAGATGCACAGTTGTCACCCATTTGTAAATGCCAGCAGAGTGTAGGAAGCCTTGAAAATAAAGCACACGAGGCTCTATCTCACTTCACAGAGCCACTGGATGTAAAGGGTGCTGAAGAAGACAAAAAAGATCATGAAAACAAGAATCAGAGTAGCTCAGATGCTTCTGAATATAGGGACCTTGAAAATGTATCAGACATTGAAAAAGAAGGGAAGAAGGAAAAGAACTGCACTCCTAAAATTATCTCACCTCAGCAAGATGAAATCCTAGCTACAGTAACTTTTGGTGAGTCAGCGAGCTCATCCAAAGGAAAAATTACACTTTGGGGCAAGCCAGATTCTTCAGACTCCATTAGCTTGGCCACTGGAGAAATTTCTGCAGAAGTAAAATGTGGCTCTTTTAATATTAAAGTAGAAATTAGGGATATTCCTTTGTTTGATTCTGGAACAAAAGTTGTGGATGAAAAAAGGAAAAGTTCAAAGAACAAGAAACGTCATGAAAGACAATGCCAGAAAAGTCAGTGTTCAAAATGTTCAAAGTACCAGTGCCCTTCAACTGACCATTCAGCAGAACACAGGGGGAAATATAAGGGATCCTCTAAACATAAAATTCAAACTGCCATCAATAGAAGTCCCTCCCTAGAAATGAACATTGAAACGAAAGACATTCAGGTGGAATATACAAGCAGAAATAAAAATCTGAAGGTTAACATCAAAGCTGGTGAACGGGCGCAGAGCAAACCACTCAATAGAGAACATGAAGATTCATACTGGACTGAAACAGATTATTCTGTAACAGAAGCACTATGTAACACAGACAGTGAGTCATCATTTAGCTTTCATGAAAAAGCAGATTATACATTCCCAGATGAATATACACTTCTCCCTCCACCTAAAGAATTTGCTGACTGTGACAAAATGCACCTGGATACAATTGCAGAAGGCATATCTTCGTACCCTGTTAATAGCAGAAAGGAATCTGATGGTCTCACTACACCCTTGAGTATTTGGGGGGAAAATAATTATTTCTGTAAACTTAACATGGAGGACTATGAAAACCATACCAATGAAAAGGAAGATTTTTCAAAGGATAAAATACTTTTCTCAAAAATAAATAATACTAATTGTCTTGTAGCTATTAATACCTTGCATAATCTAGACAATGGGAAAGAATGTGTTAGTAAGCGCAATGTATCAGGCCAGGAAAGAAATAACTGTGACAGACAGAGAGACAGAGGGCCAAAAACAGCAAGAAGAAAGTCTTTCCCAGATACTACCCTGGAGGTACCATCACCAGTTCACCCTAGAAGGGATTCTGGCTTTTACTCATTACCGTCCTTAAATGTATTGCTTAAGGAGACCAAAGCAGATGTTCATAACAGGAACTCATATATTCCTACCAAATATAAGGAAGTTTGCAAGTGTCCCAACTTGACCTCCTCTCTGACAGAGCTTTGCAAATATCCCGACTTGACCTCCTCACTGAGAAATTTGAGAAGTCTTAAGTCTTCATGTCAGTATGCTTTCACATCATTTGATCATAATATTGCCATTTATCCATCTGAGTCTGAAGAAGATGTCTGTCTAGATGGCACTTGTTTACTGAATGACTATGCAGACTCTGTGGGGCAAGATGGAGAAACAGAAGAAACATTAATGGAGAGTCTTAATTCCAGTGGTACTAAACATGACAAAGGAGAAAATGGCCATGGAGAGCCTCTGGGAAACCTATCCATGTGGGAAGAAGACTCTGAGTCTACTGAAGCTTTAGGTAAAGAGAAATCAGAGTACAGCTCTATAGAAAAGCATGTTGAATGGCAAAACAAAGCTCACCTGGTACAAACCTCTCCACTTTCTACAAGCCATTCAGGTGAATTTATTAATGACAAAGAAAGTACTAATTATGCATCTACAGAGAGCATCTTAAAACAATGTCCAGTTTTACAGTTAAATGTTCACACACCTTATGCAGAGTCTGAGGTAACAAATAAAAGGAGAGAGTCAGTACTGACTGACCCTCCAGTGATAACTGGAGAAGTAGGAGGAAGACTTGCCCAAGGCAATGCAACATTCATACCTGAATGTTTTGGCTCTGCAGTACTTACCTGCAGTATACAAGAAAAAGCCTTGCTGTCATCCTCGTTAGATCACAAAGAGAATGACATGAATATAGCATTGGAAAGCCTTTGTGAGGTACAGGAGGTATCTGGAGAGTACCTTGTTGAATCTGATTGCCATAATAATTCGGCACAAGTTTCCATATTATCTGCTGCTTCAGTGTGCACAGAAAAGAAAGAGAATTTCACAGAACATTCAAACATGAAGCAAGGATTGGAGAACTTGTGCAGTAAACAGTCAATTGATGACAGTTTAAGGAGAGAGCCTGGAGCAAATCAACTACCTCTGTTAGTCAAGTCCAACTTTGAAGAAATTGAATCCAATTTTGAAATGAAAGAAGATTATTATGAGAATGCAGATATTTCATCATCAGTAAAACATATTAGTCAGAAAGGTAGGTGTTACAAGACTTTTCAAGTTAATATCACTTACACACCTTTTGCCTTTTTTGACATCTGTTTTGACATCTGTTTTCTTAGAAAATGAATGTATATTAGAAGTTCACAATGATGTTCTTATGATACATGTTTGGCCATGGAGTTATAAAATACAGTTATTCTGCTGAGGATTCTAGGAACCATCTTGCAGAGCCAAGAAACCTAAATTAAAAAATAAAAATAAATTTACGCAGCTTTGACCAAGAAGCAGTTTTCCTACATTAAACTGCCCACCCATCCTATACATCTAGTGAGAGAAGAAACTACCATTGCAGGAAGTAACACTAAAAGCAGCTGCCATGTGATATAACTTAGAGCACAAGTCTGTGTTTAAAACCACATAAATCTGGCTTTCAAGTCCATGTGATTGATATGAATACTGAGTAAGTATGAATACTAAGTACATTTTGATCTTAATTCTGGCTGAACATTTTCACGGAATGACCATAAGGGATCCTTTAGCCTGCTTTTCTCCTCTCTTTTATATATTTGAAGAAACTGTACGAAAAAGGCTTATTTTTAATAGCTGATATTTTTAAAAATGTCTTGTCTTCCTTTTTATAATCCATCTACCCATATCCATAATTGGTGTTTTAAAATTATTGTTTTGAACTATAAAAAATTTAAGCCATCCTGGGACATTGCACACTACAATATGAGCCTTTTACATTATGAATATGTACAAAAATGTATGTATGTGTTGTTAAAATATCACTCCAAACACTTTTTTTAAAAATATTAATCAGGTTATACACAAATATATCTCAGATTTACCTTTCCAGAATGTTTCCAGAAGATTTGGAGGTTAAGAGGTTTATACTGTTGAAAAATATACATTTTCATATGGAAAATGTCTTACATAATCCTAGTTCAAAGTAGCTGAAGTTTTTTTAAAAATCTTTTCATTCACTGTACCTGCAAAAAAGACTGGTATGACCTCCGTGGCTGTCTTGTTTGGCATTGGCAATGGAAATTAAAAAAAATACCTCAAGTCTATATATACTATATAGATATACTACATCGATACATATTGCTATAGAGACCCAATATCTCAACATCAGTATCTCAATACCAATTTCTCAGTATCAATATGAAAAATAGAGAATTGATGAAATGGAAATCTCTATAGAACAAGGTACAGAATTAAGATACTAAAGGAAAACTGCATGCTGAAGTCCATGACTTCTAGGACATTGGACCTAAATGGTTAAGGACACAGCACAGAAGTGAGGTGTAGCTATGTCTTTCATTTTTATTTTATTTTCTCTTCTTTTATTCTCTCTTCTCTTTTGCCCCTTGCTAAGAATTATCTACATGTGTTCCTTCTCATACCTGTCATCTCACTTTGGCCCTCTTTTGGTCTAGGGTCATATTTTGATTTTACTTCATTCATCCAGAATAAATTTTACAACACATTAGTAGGAATTAAAATCCACTTTTAGTTTGAGAATACCAGCCTACTTTGCCAAGACATAAGGGCAGTGTGGGACTTCTGGAGTTTAGTAATCTAGTGACACCAGAAAGCAAATGTGTCATTTTTCAGCAGAGTGAGAACATCTACAACAGAGGACAAGAGGTGCCACTGTGGTAAACAGGATGGGGGAAAGGCAATCTAGAAGTTTCTAGTGCTGTGGGGACTTCATGGTTATATCAGAGAGGAAAAGACCCATGCAAAGGGCACTACAAGGGCATTGCAAGAGATACATTTCCTAACTCCCAGTAATGGTCTGGAATAGGGCCCTGTAATGCTCTTGCTCAGTTACATGTGTCTGTGACGAAGATCTGGCTGAAGCCAGAAAAAGGGCGTACAGCCATGCGTGTACCTACACAATCCTCCAGTGAGCCTGTGGAGGTTGGACTTTCTCCCTATCTGCCCTTGCCAGTGGCTACAGTCACATTTTCAGCACAGAATATAATACAAGATCTGTTTTACAATTGTTGTTTTTTCTGCAATAATAATGCAACAATGAAGTTTATTCTGCCCTAACTAGGAAGAAATCTTAACCAGGAAAATCTTCATGCATATCTTGCATGATTATTAGTGTTCAAATAGGAGTTTATATATCTACCTATTGGCCACTTCAAGAATGTATGATGTTAAACAAGATCCATGAGCAATTTACAAGTTTCTGCGTTAAAATAGTGATGTATAAATGGCTATGTTATTTAACTACAAATACTTCTAGTTCTTGCTGCATAAAGGCCTCAATTAATCTAAAATATATACTTTTAGAATGTTTTCAGTATTATTTGGTATTTTAGTTTATATGTTGGTTAGATTATTCTTGTATTTAGAATGTGGAAAAATTATGCAGCAAAATTACTTATACAAGTTGTGTCACATATTTCTCACAAACAACATCTGGCTATAACTTAGACTTGAAATCAGAAATGCATAAAACCAGAAAGATACCTTTGAAGAAAGACACTAGAGCAAGTGACAGTTCCCAGGAAGAAGCAATAGACCAGTGGGCCAGAAGACGGAAACAGTTCAAAGACAGCAAAAAATGCAGTTCTACTGGAGGAAGCTCCATAAACAGCACAATCACTGAGGGATCAAGTGAGTACTTCAGTATTACACTTGGGATCTTTCCCCTTTGTGTGATTGGTAATATGACAGGGTTTTCAGCTGAGGAAATTGATCTCCAGTTCACTATCTGAGTGTCTGTGTTAGTCATTACCATGAGTAACATCAAACATCCTTTCTCCTTTGTTAAGCAAACAATCTGACTAAAAAAGGTTGATTCTACCATGCATATTCATGGTAGAACATATTCAAATAATGTGCTCAAATAATATTAAGACAAACTCTAGGCACAAACACGTAATCACATGGCAGCAGGTTTGAGGTTATAACAAAAAATCATAATCCTGATATCTATTTATGTCAAAGTCATGCTGAGATGGGAGTCTTTCCTCCTCACCTGCTCCAACTTTAATCTAGGCTTTTTGCCTAGATTGTTATTCACTGTAACTCCTAACTGTCTCTTTAAGAAATCTGTCACCTTGCCACATGCAAATTAATCAGCTTAAATTTCGTGGAAAGGAATTGTTAAGATTAACTGCTTAGTGAATTTACATTTCATGCAGATGGAGCCACCAAGAAAGGATTGCGTAATCCAGGGGGAACTTATGTGGTACTTCTTACTTGACTCTGCCTGACCTCCTGTTTTGCTATTTTAGTAATATAAGAAATACTTTGTAGGGATGAAGAAATGTGCACTTTCCTGTGGAAATATTTTGTGCTACAATGAGTACTTTTGGTACAGAAAATTTTATTTGTAGGTGTATAACCTCCTCTTTTGAAGAAGGGAAAATATGAACCTATAGAAGACTCTGAACTTCAGTGCAAGTCTAATAGACAACAGACTATAAATATGTTCCATGCCCGTACCAAAAACGTAAATCCTACATCAATTCACCACCTAAACTTAGATTTCCCAGTTGCCTGCTGGGATGCCAAGGGGGACCTGAGACATGTGAACCGGCAGGGAATCCAAGCCCTTTTGAAGTAGTAATTGAACAGCAAGCAGAATACCCTGAGGTATCTAATATGGTACAGGCCACCTATGTTCAGGTAACTGAGCCAATCCCTAAGGTTGTAATGCCTGTTAACAAAGGAGAAGGTATGACTGACATTTCATGTGGAAATAAAGAAGCTCTTTATTGGTAGCAGTTTTCACTTCTGCCCCTAAAACAGGTTCTAGGCAATCATATTAAGACTAGAAAGTTACCATTTCAAACCACCTGCGCTCATAAAAACCTAGCAGAAGCTATACACACCAGGCTAAACTATTCCTCGATTTCAACAGTAATGTCTCTTGAACATAAAGCTGGGCCATAAATTTTACTAAGTTAGGCATGTATTGGTTTCACAGAGAAAGCATATATATATATATATATTTAAGAAAACAAACTAGTCAAAAAAGAGCAAGTTGGAAGAGCTAGAATTGTTTTTCTTGAGACAAAGTTTTGGGTAGCACAGGGCATAAACCCAGAGCGATCTCCAGAACAGGTGACTGGGCAGACAATTCTGTCACAGATTTTCACATCTAATAAATTTTGATAATTGCCACAGGCCTGAGACTTCTGTCCCTTTTGGTTTGGTAGCTTGACTGTTCCCCTATGTTGGCAGACAGCTCTGATTGACATATAGAAGCAGCAGCTCCTTACATTCTTACTTCCAACATCTGGGAAGAATTTAAGTGCGCTTGTTTGTGACACCCAGATTGACACCTGTTCCAAAAACTCAAGGAGAAGAGAAAGAAATGTTTTGGCATAATTCCATACTGTCAGCATGGCAGTGTGTATAGTTTTGCCTATTTGTCACATTTTAACCTACTCTAACTCTACTAAAATTATAAAAATTCAGCATTAAACTGCAAAATATTGTGCTATACTGAGTTCTTTGGTGTTAATCTAAGTTTTAATTTATGCATTCATTGTAGCAAGGTAAAATGAGCTTTAAACATGTCAGCATAGTAATATTTATTTATTTGTCTATTTGCTAGTAGCTTCTTATACAGGTTAAGCATGTCATCTCATACTTTCTGCATAATAAGGGAGAAGCCAGTGGATGTGGAGTATTTGTCTAGATAGATACAACTGAGCACATTTTCTAAGTGACTAAAGGACTGCCACTTAGATGTATTCAGGAAGTGACTTCCTGAACAAATATAACTTTAAATAAAGATAAATTTTTATCTTCTCTGCTTTTAAACTGGGAATCATTTTACATCAAGCACAGGATAAACCAAGCAAACAGATCCTTCCTCCAGCAGCATTAAATCTAACTGTGTTATACCAGACATTTCATACTGAAAGGTATGTGATGTTTTTTTCCTCTCAGAAAATTTATATTTTCAGTCTATCTGTTAGCACAGCATCTGATGATCTATACTTATATATGACTTTCACCATCCAGTCTTAACTTTGAAGTTCCAGCTCCTGGTCTACCTGGGACGTTGTTAGATTATTTATTTACATTCAACTTGCTGTTTATAACCTGTCACAGCCAGCTGCCTGACATCCTATTGCCTTGAGAGCCTCAACTTTAGCAGAGAGCTAGAGCTCTCCTCTATCTCCATGTGAACTCATTGCAAGATATTGTGAATGTAAATTATTATAAAATATGAATCTGAAAATCTTCAAGATAACACATCATACAAATATTCAACAGCCTATGAAGGAACTACCCAGGAGTTCTATGGTAAAAGAAAAAAAAAAACCACCAAACTATTATTTCCTCACCTCCTTTAAAAAAAAAAAAATCACACGTCTGGAAGAGCTAAGACTAAGAAAACAGAAAATATGGTCATCCATGTCCCTGTCATGGAAGATACTTTTCATCTTCTATTTTGTCTTCTGATAGGAAGTGAACTCGTACTAAATTTCTAAAATATTTATTTGATTTCCTAATCAAATGGGTCACATTAGATATCTTAAGAACTAGCTAAAGCCAGATTTGTCTTAAAGAGTTGCAGCTCCTGTTTTGACAACTTGCATTCAGACTTCACTTCTTATTCAAGTCCAACATGCATTAGCCTCCAGTATTGTGACCTTATATTTGAAAATCCTTGCAGACTTCTCCTTTAACAGCAACAAAATTGAGGAACTTAGTACAGACATTACAAATATTAAGAAGCTTGTGGCACTTTTTCCATGCTGTGTAGCTGAAGTCTCTAACTCTTCATGCATTTTCCCTCCTGACGTAACTTTTACTTGTTTTATTGTCATTACAGTAAATTCAGAGGATGCTCAATCAGTAGATCTGGGACTGTATTCTGAAAATGAGGACAGCAGTTTTTATACAGAAAGCTTTCATTCTGCTTCCTGGGTTTTCAGAGGAGATGATGCCTCTCCAGATAACAGTCCTAGATGTCTCAGCAAAAGACCTAGACCAGTGGCAAGTAAGTTGGCTAGAGCATCAGGTAATAAATGTCATAAAATTTTTTTTATTTTGGGCACTATGAGGGGAATGACATTTTGGAGAAGATGCTGGTCACTTATGCTAAAGATAGGAAAAGGAGCAACACAAGAATCTAAAAGCTTATTAAAAAAAAATTCTTATTTAGCTATTGTCTTGCAAAATATCATCATTACTTGATAAACTGGTTAAAGTTCATAACTAAACTAATGTCATTCCATTACTTCTTCAAACATGGCAAAATCATAGAGATATTTATGGTCATAAAGTATTATAATGGACATAAAATCTATTTAACATTAAACTTTCAGGCATAGTCGATCCAGAAAGAAAATAGTCATTTGCTAGGAATATGGAGAATTGTTCTATTCATAGTTTAAATCTGTGCAGATATAGTGAAGAACTTTTTCTGTGGGATGGGAGGTTTTCCTTCAATTCTCAGATGTTAAGTTACTCAAAAGTAACACAGTTCAAAGAACTAAGACAAACTGAAACACCCCTATAGCTTCCCAGGAAATTGTTCTTTGTTGGAGCTCATAAATCATTCAGAATATGAGAGAAAACAAATATCCATTATAAATCTTCTGATATGAAAAGTTTCCCTTAACACACATGAGAGTATTCTGGAAAACCATTTTGGTTGCTTCTCCCACAGGAGAGCTCAGAACTTCAGCAAGATAGTTAAAGTCAGTATTGAAGTATCTATTTTGGACACATAACATCAATTGGCCTGCTAGTAAAGTAACTTAGAAAGCAATTTTTGTCTTCCAAATAGTACATATTTTGAAGACAAAACAGCTGTTATAAACTGCTATTGAATTGTCCTCCATTAAGAAAAAAAATACAGTAAGGTAGTCAAATTATCAAAAACAGACCCTCAAGAAATCAAATTTACACTGAAGTCACTCCTAAGCATAAGATTTGCTAAAGAACCAGGCCATTTAAGTCAGAATAATAATATTATTACACTCTGAGAAGAAGATGGAAGTAGGCAATTAGACCCTGATCTTCCTTTTTACTGAAGCCAATCCTTTTAAATGTTAAATTATGATGAGTTGAGAGAGATTTCAGCCCCCCTTGGCAGAAGATGCCACTGTGGCTGGAGAGGTTGGACTACAGGATTAGAAGGCATTCTGGGAGTGTGGAGTGGAAGGAATAAACAAAAGAAGAAGAAATAACTATCCAAAATATAGAGGCCTTTTGAAATATAAAAAGAATGAAACTACAAGAAACAGATTTAAACCCATTTGAGAAATTATAGTATATTCTATATTTGCATCATAGAGGTCTGAGAGAGAGCACGAGTGTTTTTCTCTCCCAGAACACCATCAGTAGAGTGGAATTCATGAATGCTTCAGCTCTTCATTACCAAGTCCAGGCACTTACTTTAAATTGCTGTCTGCTTATGCCCTAACATGAGTAATATTTGATCTGTTGTAGTGTGAGAGGTGTCATTGCCAGAGGACCAGCACTAAACAGCCAGGAGTGATACTGAAAGCACTCCAACCATTTGTAAAATCAGTAACACTCAGTGCCTACAAGAAGTCTTAAACGCAGACTGCTGCTTACTAAATTTAATGTGTAGAGAAAAAAAGGTATCTTTCTTCCTATTTCCAGTTCGAGAAAGAACAGTGAAGATCGCTAAAGGAACTGGCAATTACCCTTGGGGTTTTAGGATCCAGTTCTCAAAGCCTATCCTTGTGACTGAAGTTGACACAAGTAAGTTTTGTTTGTACTGGTTAATTTCTCCTGTGGGAATATATAAAAAATAAATACATAATATTATATACACTGATATAATTAAATGATATATATCTACATGAATATGATGTGTACATCTATATAATTTCATATCATATGTATACATAGGCTCATTGTATGTATATCGATATAGTATCTATATACATCTGTTTTATATTAATTGATAATATAGATGTACACAATCATTTCCATAATTAGTGGGTGCAAGGTGTTTGATAGCATGAACTCTTCATGAACAACTGTCTTAGAGCCCCACTATCCCTAGCAGTAAATCAGACTCCACTGCCCTGTCTTCTTCCATGTCAGTTCATACCTTGTGCAAGTGCCTGCATTTAGCTTCCCTCAAGATGTAAAGTCTAAAGGTTTTGTGGGCTGACATTCATGAATGACAATAAATGAGTATGCTGTGATCCTTCTAATATTTCCAAAACTCTTATTGGCTACGGACACTTCTGCTTGGATCCATCGAGCCATCTGTCAGTCTTGACAGGTGAGCTGTTAACTTCTTCTGGGGATTATGATGATTGTAAGGAGCACCAAAAGAAACTCCAAAACCCAAGTGAGTGAGCAAAAACTGGCAGATGATTTTCAGCAAAGATGAAATGTAAGATACTGCCTCTAGAGAAGAATTAGCTAGCTGTACCATGCCTTAATAATGGTGTTGGCACTTTTGCTCAAGAATGAGATCTTAGGAGTTACCACTGAAAGGTCTCGGAAATCATTGTCTGTGTGCATAATATCATCTTAGAAATCTGGCTAAAACCTGACTCAATAACAGCAGAGAGAACAAGACACAGGCAGTCTGTCATTTTACTGCCGCCTAAGACCTTGGCTCATCCAAATCTGACACAATCCGGTCCCAGCCCAAATAGCTTCGGACTGGCTGCCGTCAGCATTGGGAACCCAACATGGCGACTTTGGTGGAGAGAGATGAGTCTCCAGTCTAGTGGTCTGGGAACTAAAGACTTTTATTAACTAGAAAATAACAAACAGGAAGGTGAACGAACAGTAGATGAACGCACTAGAAAAGACTAAGCCAATGGGGTCCAGTGTCAAAGTGGTATATATAGCCTTGGGTTAGAGGTGGGGTCTGGGGGTAGGATCCAATAGGAACAGGTATGGTAATTGCTGCAGGAGTAAATTGTCCAATCAGGGGTGATGAGGTAACTGACAATGAATCAACTGGGGGAGAACAGAGAACTTTCTGGCACAAATTTGAATACTCGTAATTAGAGGATTCTGGGTCTGGGCCTCCTGACTCACCATGACTCAAAGGGTTTTCTCATGGCCTTGTCCCCTTCTACCCCCATCTCCAGCTGAGCCAACCTCAACACAAATCTAAAGCACTGCTTGTTCTACTGCTCTGCATCTCAGGACACGCACAGTAGAATTAGAAAAAGAGCACAAGGTACAGGAGACTGTGATAGATTCTTACTAAAAAAAGCAGATACTATGCAAAGTGTCATCCCATACAGAGAAGGCTAGTGCATGCCTTCTGGCATGGCATCTGAGAATTGCTCTGTCACTATTACTAGACACTGGCAAAAGCCTGTGAATTCAGCAGTCTGTGAGTTTATAAGTTCTTTACCTAAGTACAAATAAAATCATACATCATGCATACCATAGCTCTGGCACTTACCAATTTATCCCTACTAGTTAAAATTAAGTATAGGAACTCACATTTTATATCACTCTTTTATTCATATGTTGTTTTCAAATGCAATTGCTTTAAAACTGTGGCAACAATAAAAAATAGGGTTTTTTCAGACAAGCTTGTAGTAAAATTATGTTTTGTCAAAATATAACTTATTTCATTGCAAGAAGTTCTTCCCTGTGTGAGTGGTGAGGCACTGGCACTGCTCTCCCAGAGAGGCTGTGGATGCCCCATCCCTTCAAAAGTTCAAGGCAGGGTTAAATGGGACTTTGAGCAACCTGTTCTAGTGGAAGGGGATTGATCTAGATTGTGACTTTTTTGAATTGAAACTAGATGATCTTTATGGCTCCTTTCAGCTGAAACCATTCTGTGATTCTATGATGAATATTTTAATAATATTTTACAGACCACTTATGGTCCTAAAGTCTGGTTTGGCATGCTCAAGGCCAGCATAACCCAAAATGTTCTGATATTTGCAAATTATTTTTAATACACATGAGGGTGGACTGGGGCTTTATTGTGCCTGTTTATTATTAAGCTTTTACTAATCTTATCCCTTCAATTTCTAAGCATTCTCAGAAATACACTGAAGGATCACACTTACTGCATTATAGGGTGCAACATCTTTAAAAGCATACATTAAATATTAAGGACATGGAATAATATTTTCCAAAACCATTCATTCACAGTACATTAGGAATGCTTATTTTATAAATAAGAAGATAAATACTGTATCTGAGAAATTTGTAGCTGGCATTTAAGTTACTGTGTATTGGTGCTCATGAATAGAGCATATATATCACCTCCCCAGTTCTCTTCCATTCCTGGCTGGCATGTGTCTGAGCACTGTTTTATTAGGAACGCATATGCTTTGCAGTGGTTAACAAATAAACAAAAGGTGATGCATTAAAAATCTGATTCAGTTCTTCCTTCACTGGAAGCTTTATAACTTACCATGTAATTTCTTCGTAAAACTAAAAATCTTCAAAATGTCATATCTAAATTCTATTAATCAGCAAAGACAAACATCAGTACAGAAGGTACTCTTTTGGGGTTAAATTCAAAGTTTATCAGAATAATAGATTTTTTTTTTTTCTACTGACTATATTCATCTTTGCATCAGATCTTTCTTTGCACTTCAGGCCAAAACCCTCAGATACTGGAATGTCTATTTGCATCTTAAAGCATTTAAATCCTAATGGTATTTTAAATTAAATTTCTCCATTGCCACTGATTATCTAGGGCTGCACCAATATCCAAATACTGAAGCTTCATTCACAGATGAGTAACAGATTGGTTGATAAAACTTGTTCCACCTCCAAGGTGACATCATGAAGGCCCTAAAACATAGTCCTTGATTGGTTGAACAGATACTTGTTTTGCTAGAAAAGCGTGATCATATAAACATGTTTGATATCTTAGCAGTAAATAAATGTTTGTGTTTGCTTTTTGGTTTTGGTGGTTTTCCTTTGTTTGTTTTGGGGTTTGTTTCTTCTTTCTTTTTCTTTTTCTTTTTCTTTTTCTTTTTCTTTTTCTTTTTCTTTTTCTTTTTCTTTTTCTTTTTCTTTTTCTTTTTCTTTTTCTTTTTCTTTTTCTTTTTCTTTTTCTTTTTCTTTTTCTCTTTCTTTTTTCCATTTTTTTGTTGTTCTTTTTGGGGTTTTTTGGTGGGTTTTTTTGGTTTGTTTGTTTTGTTTTGTTTTGTTTTGTGGGTTGGGTTTTTTTCTTTTTTTTTTTTTTTTCTATTCTTTAAATTCCAGATAGTGCAGCTGAAGAAGCAGGGCTTCAAGTTGGGGATATTCTGATAGCAGTAAATGGAACTGATGTCACCAGCATGCCACATTCAGAAGCTGCAAATCTGGCAAGGAAAGGTAATTCTGAGAGTACAGTAAATGAAATGAATGGGTCAGGTTTCCTGTTCAATGCTCCAAATACATCCAGACAAATGAGGTGATGTATGTAACAGAAATATCAATTAATAGTTTAATGCATTACTATTTCATACAGTAGTAGTGCCATTACCTTGTTTTCTAGACGGTTTAGAAAATTTTTCCCCAAAGAGCATGTGACAGTAATGGTTTTGGCTCTCCTGTTATGAAGAAGGAGACTCAGAAAGCCCTGAAAGTGACTGCAGAGACACAGATGCCTTATTTATGCCTTACACTTCCTCAGGGAGAAGCTTCATTTCTTCCTTCTGTTTCTCTATCGCCAAGACCTGAAGTCTAGTCAGGAGATCAGACAGTTTATTTCTTGAGGCATCTGTTTACACCACCACAGAAACACAGTCTGTTTACACCACCACAGGGACACTAGTCATGTATATCCTTCCCAGAATTGTGATGACTAAAACCCAAAGATAGCCACATTTACATGCTGAAAATTAATTTATTGCTATTCCCTTATTTATCCCAGATAAAGTTTCAACAAAGGCTCATGGGAAATTCAATAATTTAAAATACTTTTACAATGCAATGACAAATTTAACTTGACACATATCGTGTTCTTTAATTATAAAGGTGCCATTCACACTGTTGTATTTAAGAGAATCTTGAGTGTTTTAGCAGATAAATCTCTGATTACTGGTATTTTTAACTCCTCAGAGAACACCCTCTGGATTAAATCTTGGCACATCAACAGCATTCCCAAAGTCAAGCATCCCCCAAAAAGACCAAGCAAATATTTTGCAGCTGAAAGTGTCACAGTCACATTACTCAAGCTGCCTTCAAGCATTACCACCTGCTGTTGACACAATCAGAATTTCAGGCCTTTAGGGTCAAAATCATAGATATATTCATACTGTCAGCAAATATTGTGATGTTGCATCTCATTGATGATAAAGAGAATGTATTTTTTTGCAATCTATCATCTCTTCGAAGTGCTTACCTTTTGCAAATGATAAGTAGATGCTTTAGCACAGGTTAGCTTCCGACAGCCTCAGTGAAGGGCACAGAAAGGGTTAGAATACTCCAAGGCATGGAAAATAAAGAATTCTCAAGAGCATGTGTAAAATGACAGAGACTGAAGGTGTTCCTAAGAGAATTTCAGCAATTTTTGGTTAAAACTAAATTTATGTACACCCATTTAAGCAGTGAAATTCAATTACTTCTCCTAACTGATAAAATAGACAAGTACCAAAGATGCTGCTTGCAAAAACAGGTCACAAATATGTGACCTTAGATGTGTCTTCAGATAACTGGCTCCATTACTAGTTCTCAACACAAAATTAGTTTCTTTCCTGAACTTATGTTAAAAGAAGACCAAATATCACTTGATTTAATATGCTTCCTTGGCTGCTCTGCTCCTTGTTTCTTCTAGAAGCTACATTAGGAGGACACGGGTATGGTATAGAATACCACCTTCCTTCTCCGTACCCTACATAGGTATTCAGAAATAATGTCTATAGTTTTGACTTATGTTTTCACATGTAATATTTTAGGTCCTGATATCCTGACTATGATAGTGGGATCAGACATCAGCCGTTACCCCAACACCCCCAAACCGACGTGCCGAGGATATCTGCACAAACGAACACAATCAGCAATACTGAAGGGCTGGAGAAAGAGGTGGTTTGTGCTGAAACATAGTGGTTACCTACACTATTACAAACACAAGAAGGTAAGAAGAGTAGCTGGTGAGGAGTCAAACTGTGTCCTGAATTATGAAGTGTAGCTGTTCTGTACGGAAATTTACAGATCATTATTGAAGAATTTCTTGTGGAACAAACCCATGCTGTGCCCCTAAAGGAGTTGAACAATTTCAGCCTTCAGATTTTAGAATAGCTACTTACAGGAACAGGACTACCCTGGTCTGTAGAACATCAAGCAGTGTTCTATTCTGGACAACCTTGTTCTGTAGAGATAGGCTAGGTACTTTATAATTTTTAGGCCATCCTTGAAGAGACAGTAAGCATTCTGTAAGAAACAACGAGCTTTGTACAAATACAATAAGTATTATACTAGAAAGAGTTGATTGTTAAGCAGGATGTGAAAACCATAAGTAAGCGTAACAAAATCAGATACCTTTTTGCCACTTGTAGTTGCCAGCCAATTAACAAGCCATATGCGTATATGATGACATTTAATTAGCCAATGAGTATTAAGCATTTGCTGTGGGAAAACTTTTGTCATCCAATTAGAATTAAGCATCATGCTTGTGAACAAATGCTGAAATGTATATAATCAAGTTATTCCGGGCAATGAAGGGAGAATGTCATGAGAACCATATTGGTTTGTTTGTTGTTACTCCAATCAACTCTCTGAACGAACTGGGACCCTCTTCAGGTCATTATCTTGACTTATGGTATTTACAGCATAACATATTTCCTTACAGCATAATATCAGTGCTACAGGGTTTTGCATGATGTGTATAAAGGAGGCTTGTTGAATGCTTGTCTACAGTTCCCTATCCACCGTAAATTTCCAGCAGAATAGCTGGTAGTCTTGTTTCTCTGCATCTGTCGTGGTAGGCACATGAGCCATGTAATCAGGAATATGCTACAGAACCACTGGGTATGCAACAAAACAGTTTGGCCAGTTATTTCATCACTAGCTATTCTTGTGTCGAAACAAAACCAAGTAAAAAGCTTCACACTAAAAAGATGAAAACATGTTAGAACATTCTTTTGGAGAGATTTCATTTTATCATAACCAGATCCATCATCAAACTCCTGAAATGTAAAAATGGATATCTAGTTATACTTTAAACACTTTCCAGTTTTTGATCAATTAAATATCACACAGGTAGAGTGTTAGATAAACTGGAGTGAGGATTAGAAGGTGTCCCATAATCTTATATTCACTAAGATTTGATTTTCACTTGTCTGTTTCAACTAGTAGGTTTCTCTTAATTAATTTGTTCCTCAACTATCTTATTTGTTGCACTAAGAAAATAAATATTTCAATCATGCAAACTATGTGCATTTGCTTTTTCATAAAAAGAGTAAATACATTTAAAGCACTGCATAAATATTTTCTAGAAATAGCTAACTACTGCTTATTTTCTTGCATTATTCAAGACTAGTGCCCTTCAATTACTTTTTAAATTATTTCATGCTGGTTTTTTGCTCTCTGTCTCTAGACTCCAAAGAATGAATTTCAGAATACTGAAATATTGAGGTGCTGTTTTAGCAGATGAAAACACAAGGATTTTCTTCACTGCCTCATGTGCTTACAGGCTACTCCAAAGAGTCATTTAGTAAGAGAGAGAGAGAAAGACACTTTTAAAAAATACAGTTCCTCACTACTGAGAGATCTAATGCCCAAATGAAATAAGACAGATCTCAAGTGTATTCATTGGCACTTCTTTCTTTTGGTATGATTTCTCTCCGGATGTAAAAAGAGGACTGCTCATCTCACTTTTTTTTTCCTAAGGGAATTACAAATAATGTTTTTCATTTAACACAGCTTTTATATTTTACACCAGCTGCCTGATTAAATTGGCAAGATTATGTTCCAGGTCTTGCCTCATTTTGGATGAAAAAATTTTCATTTACTGTATCTAAGAAGTTCTTTGAAATCGTTAATTGATGGCAAGAATAATTCAGGAAGAGAAAAAAATTCAAGAAAAGCTGTCACTATCCAGCAAAATAGCCAGGGTAATCAACTTTTCTTTTCAAAATCATCTTCATTCTGTTGTGAAGAACATCAGCTTACATTCGTATATTTCCAGGGACTCCAGCAAGGCCATGCCTGATTTCCAGTTGTGTAAGAAGACAAGTTGGATTTTTATTTATGCCTGAAATGCAGGATATAATGTTTTGTAGTGGAGAAAGGAATGGGTGAATCATTTCTGCTTTAATCCATATCAAAAAACACAGGGAGCTAGATTTCCTCATCATTGCAATCTACAAACAGAAATTATCCATCTTGAATTTTTCTCTTCCTGCTTACCTTAAAAAGATTTCTAGAGCTTTTTACCTTTGACTCTCCCATGTAATTGCTGGTTTTTTTGAGTCATCTCTAGCTAATCACACAGTGGTGAAGTGATAGCTGTTGCAAAATATTCAGTCACTTCACGTGCAAGGTTAGTTTTTTCCCCCTCAAACAGATGCTGCCGATGGATATTCTTGGCTCTACAATACATATAAGTAGCTAAAACATATTTTTCACCTCAGTGGTTGCAGCTGTGTTTGCCACCTCAGAGCAGAGATATTTTTGTGTTAGAACCTTGGTTTTGGTAAATTACTGAGATCAGCAGAGATAAATGATTTGTAATACTTTTGCCTACACTTGGCAACCATGAAGTTCCACTATATATTCTACAGGTCTGATCCCCTGTTGTCCAGGACACAGGATCTTCTCAAACATGCTTTTTTCTTATTTTTCAACATGCTCAGTTTTTCTCTTAAAGGAAAGATATCTGGAAACTATGAGGAGACAGACATGAATGTACACTTAAATCCTTCCTAAGGCAAGTATAAGGAGACAAGTTTCTTGTGCTTGAACTTAACACTTTTTTCAGGGAAAGCTGAAAACACATCAACATAGTCACACACTGTTCCCCTCTTTACAGATAGCAACTTGGCTCCTCTAGAAGTACCATTTGCTGCTCATCACAGTAAAAGGGCTGCAAAGTCACCGCAAAATGTTTGTGGTGAAGACTTCAGTAGAGGACAAATAAGTCTTAATCAGCTTTACATGAGACAAATAAGATACAAAAAGCAATCTACCTCACAGCAGCAAAGCATCACTTTAACATGTTAAATCTCTGAGCTGTCCTCAGCAAGTCACTTTTATAACATGATAGCTAACTTGAAAACCTTAAAATAGGTTGCAGTCTTCAGGATAAAAAAATATTGGTCTTGTGACTTCTTTAAAGAAAAGGATCATTTCCAGGACCCAGGAACAAATGGGCCATTAGGGGATTTAAAGACTGTGGAGTCTAAATGCATTCATTTATCACGGTGATATACTTGCTAGAGTGCTAACAGTGTTCAAGGCTTAATAGGAAAAGACAAGGATTAAGAAGGCATTATAGTCAAAAACCTTTTTCCTAAAATTCCTCATTGTAAATATCCATCATGTAAGGAGTTCAACAAATTTAATACTGGCTTTTACAAAACCACTAAAAGTGCCAGTGAAAGCCAGAATTTCCTAGTTTCAATNTGGAATCCTTCCCATTGTTTCTTTTATCTCTTTGTGCTAGTTCTGTCTACTAGCAGACACACAGTTTGTTTGTAAAGACAGTTCGTCATTCCTCTCAAATTCATTACTTTCTTGCTAAGTAAGACTGGATAAATAAAAAAAAAAAAAATGTATAACCAGCTCCTCTCTGGTTTTCATCTTGCAGTGTTTTTAGGAATTATTTCCACCCCTTGGACTTAAGTAGACCCTGGTAAAGAGGATAGCGAGACAGTTAACTAATCTGGCACCTGAAAGGAAATTAAGAAATAAATACTATTGTGGTTATTGTTATAGGTGATTAATGAGAAAGCCAAATTAATAATTATTAAAGATAAATTTTATTTTGCGATCAAAATACGGTCTCTGATAGCCACAATCAAAGGTACAGAGCTGACCCCGGGATCAGCACTGGGTGAACTCAGATCCGACCTCTATCGCTTCGGATCCCCTCTGATCACGAAGCAGATCCTGTCCGGGCAGTTTTTACACAGTTTTTCTCGCCTGGGGCAGAGTTTCTTCTCTTCTTTTCATGGCTTCGCATATTCAAGTGGTCTTCTTTCTATGTGCTGGACTGGACAAACGCTGTTCTGGAGAAGAGACGAATACTGATCGAGTCTTTGACAGCCCATGCTCTCTCGATCGTAGATATTTCTTCTCTGTGCTGGGCTGGACAAAGCGGTTTCTGGGAAGGGATGAATGCTTGACTGATTTCCTGGTGACTTGGGCTATCTCGATCATACTTATCGTGTAGTTGTGCCTTCTGGGTGTTTCCGATCATACTTATCGTGTAGTTGTGCCTTCTGGGTGTTTCCGTAGCTTTTCTGGGAAAGAGCCTATTCGTTTGTTAATCATGTTCCCCTTTATGCTACCAGCTGTGACTTTCGCAATTTGTGAGGCAATCTCCCGAGCTCTGCTTTTTTTGCAACTGTAAGAATTTTTCTTATAAGCATTACTTACTATATATATATATATTTCTCATAAGCACGAATTACTCTAAATCATATATTACAGTTACCATCTAGGAGAAGCTCTAAAGAGGCCTCTATCCAATATGAAAGTGTTATCAATATATCTCCACGGTAGACTTCCTTTCCAGAAGTCAGAGATTGATTAATTCTAGTTAATTAATTCAAACCAGCTCTATCAGATCCTTGTATTACTTTTGTCACTTATTCTATTTCACTGTCCAATTCTCTCAGCTAAGAATGATGAAGAACCAAAAAATAAGGGTACCAAATACAGTGATTAGAAAAAAATACATAGGGAGTAGAAGATTTTAGTTACATACTAAGCAAGCAGCACCAGACCTCAAGGATAAGCTGGTCAGAGAAAACCAGAAAATAACAGATGGTGAAAATGCCAGGGAGGGTTGTGGACACATTAGCTATGATGGAGAAAGCTAGGCAAATAAGAAATAAGCAAAAAGATAAAAACGTTCCGTTTCCTGTCCCAATTAAGAGATGTCTATTTCAAGAACACTGGGGCACATCCCGGAAGACATTTTTGAAGGAGTCAAAATTTGCCACTACTGACCTAAAATCCATCTGAACCAGTGACCTCGAGGCAACTGCCTCACACTCCCTGCTGCCAGTCTCCCAAGCTAGCCAGGCTTCCTTTTCTGCTTTCTAGCACTGCTCAGTTTTCATGTTGTCTTTTAGATTCCTTCTAGGAATGCATTTGATATTGTTTTCTGTAAAGTTGCTTTCATTCCCTCTTACTAGTAGTTGCAGACTCTTTTGTATCTTATTTTCAAGTTCATTTCATAGTTATTTGTGTTGTTACTTTTTTTTTTTAACTGCTAATAGCATGAAATGTGCATATATTTCCTCAGCTGCTTCTTAATGATACATTTAGAAACTGAATTCGTATATCAAATATAATTGTGCTTGAACAAAATTTGAATACAGTGAATCAGTCAGGAAATACTATGAATGGCATTACTGGAATTCTAGAATTACTTGTACCAAATTAAATAGGGCTACATGCACTACCTTAATGAGCATTTGATACAATATAGAAAGGAGACATCTTAACTTTCTGTTTTTATTTCTTTCTGATTTCAGTTTCTCATCATTATACATTGTTTATTACTCTAAATTTTTTGCAGAAACATTTAACCTAAAACTCAGATCATCTTAGGAAAACCAGCAGTATAGGAATGGTTACTTCAGATTTATCTGCTCTTCATATAATAAAATTTACTAAAGAAGCACCTGCTTTCTGCCTTCTACCTAGAGAATTTCATCCATGTTTGATATTGAAGACTGCCTAGAATTCATAAACTAGATGATCACAACCAAAGAAAAAAAAATTAGTTTAGCACAAGTGGAACAGTAGTAGCTAAAATCTGAGTTAGTTTATTTCAAATCTGTACAAAACATATGATCGTCTCAGGCAGCATCACATAGGTATATTAGGGTCCATAACGGCAATATCAACAATGGATTGAACTAAAGTCTCAGACATAAGAAATTACTTTTAAATTCTTTTTTTTGGGAGTATACCTTTGGCACTTTTTGTAGCAAAGGGATCTTTGCCAAAGGAATGATCTCTTATTCATGAAAGCCACATCAGTGAAAAAACACACCTTCCAAACCTGCAGATAGGCCACGGTGATACAAGTGAACAAGGTGATGCTGGGCTAATGGTTTGACATGATCATTTTGGAGGTCTTTTCCAGCTTTAACAATTCTATGATTTTCTGGTCTGGATTATCAGAACTAGGGGAGCGCAGCTCTCTATCATTCAGTGAAGGGCATTTGGTCTCCCTTTAAATGCCTCCTATCCAACTTATTCCCTTCCTAGATGTATTTGAAACACAGTGGATATAAATAATTCTTGATGCCACAGAACCTCTATTTACATTCATTCTAGACACCACAGAAAGGGTTTACAAAATAGGTTTATAGGGATGTGCAGTAATAGTGATCAATCATTTCAGGTCTAAAGTGACCATTGCCTTCAGGACCATGGGCAGGATCCTACTGAGTAATACCTCCTTGGCACAGCACTGGCTGTGCTTCACTGTAGGAATGGGATTTGGACCTGAAAACGTGTTTTGGTTATGCTGTCTTTGCAATGTTATTTTGTGTCTGAAGGCATTATAAGTAAAGTAGTCACACAGCACTGAAAATTGGCAGGATTGCCTTGATCTTCTTCAGTTTTACATTTAAAAACTTTAGTCCAGGAATAAAAAAAATAGGAAGGCAAGAAAGTGTAAAAATCGAGGAAATGTATTCATGAATGTTTATTTATGCTATTGTCATTATTAGAGACTATTTTGTTCCTACAGAAGAATTGTGTATAACAAAGAGATAATTACATGTGCCAGTAAGAATAGAATCAAGTATTTAACTATTTAATTCCCACAAGTGAATTTTTTGATGGAAAGCTCTTTTTGTTTATTTTTAGGCTAAGAAAAAAATACAGGAGGCAATTACCTTTCAGCTCCTGACAAAATTTAATTAATTACCAAAAATCATCCAATTTTATTCTATGAGACTCCACCATCTGTGTATTTTGCAAACTGCACTCATGCTCTTCAGAGGCCGCAGCATTAACTTTCTTTTTTCATTTTATTCTCACCAAATTTGATGCAATTGTTAGAGATCCAGTTGCAGATCTTCAAGGAAAAGAGGCTGAGAATATTTTTTAAAACACAGCTAGAGTTCACTGTCCAGATGTGTGCACTTTTGTTTTCAGTTAAGAGTTAAAGGGGAGCTGGGCTGGGAAATTGTGGCAATAAACTGCTTCACCTAACCATGTGCATAAAGGAGCTTAATGGCTCTTTATTACTAACCACAGAGAAAGACATTGGTAGTGCCCTCCAGTCTCAAAGAGCTTTGATACAACCAGAAACAAGCAAAAGGGTTTGAAGTGCTCTCCATTGAAGGTTGTCTGAATTGTGTGGGAAGGTTTATGAACATAATGATATTTACAGAAACTTTGCAAAGGAACTGAAATTATGCTCACTATTTTCAAATTTAAGTCTTTTTTGACTTACACATTTAAGGTGAGGGTTTCAGCATAAACCAAACTGCAAACACTGCATTGTTTATCAGAGAAACCTAGGATCCTAAATTCTTCAGTGCACTTTGAAAATCCTGGTATCACTCAGCTGCACCCTCAATGTTTGGAATATCTACACATACCTAGAAAGTTTTTTTGCGTGCAGATATGGCTTCTGATGAACCAAAAACAATTAAGAGAGTGAAAACAGAGATGCAAGTTTAGAGGGTGTTTGATTAGTTTGTCTCTCACAGGGATCAGTTTCATATTAGTTCTGAACGTTGGGCACTGATTCTTTCTAATTGCAGGATGAAGGGAAGTGCAGACCCTTGGAAGTAACAAAGCTGGAAGGAGCAGAAATTGGTGTTGACATCAGTCTGGGTAAACCATTTGTTTTTAAATGTATACCTCAAGCTGGAAACAGGATTTTCTACTTCTGTGCAACTTCCAACCAAGAAATGAAGAGGCAAGTAATCTTTCATTTTAACAGCATCTGTTTTCTTATTCCTGTGTGGGAGGAAGGAGGTCGAATCTGGAGGATATTCACAATACCTACCCTGATTCTCAGAGAAAAAAACTTAAAAATCTATCAGCAACTTAAGGGAAGATAATTTTCTATTTCTCAATTGCAGAAACTTCAAAAATTATTTTTCAGTTTCATAGCTTTTCTTCTTTAAATAAGGTCTTTAACATTCATGTTTCATTACCTCCCTGAACTTTTGATTTATCCTGAGAATAAAAACTTCATCCCTGTTCTCATGCCTTCTCTCCCACCATTATATCAAATGGAAGTGTAACATTTCCTGTGGATGTAAACTTGCTTATCAGTCTCTCTTCTGCCCAACGAGGATACTGCTAGTAATAAATACAATCCCATCTTCATCTCCTTTTCTGTCATTCTGTCACATATTCATTTTAGTATTTTAAAATGCAAATGTGCCACAAAAGCATGATAAGAAGCAATGTCTTCAGGTTTGACACAGAGTTAACATTTAAAAATACTGTTTTGCATTTCCCAAAGACAACAGCTGACAAAAAAAAGATGTTAAAATCACTTAAAGCCTTGAATATGTCCTGAAAATTGTGCATCCCTTTAGATGCTGCATATGTCAGCAAGAATTAGAAGAGGCAGTGAAGCATATTTGTTCTTGATCTATCAAACTAATCTGTTCTCACATTTTGTCATTTTATAGGTGGCTGGAGGCAATGGATAAAGCAGTGCATCCCGTCCATCAGGTAATGCTGTATTTAGGTGAGAACCATGTATACAGCACATTGTGCTGAAGACTAAGAGAGAGAGTAGCTGTGTTTGCACATGGTCAGGTGCAGAGAACAACATGGAAGCTGCACACTTTCCTTCTATTGGGCTGTGAAACATCCCCAGTCTAAGAGACATATACAGATTTATAACTCCGTTTATATGCTTTGCTGCCATATGGTGGAATTAATCAAAGTGCTTCCTCTCCAGATATCAGCAGCTTTAGGCTGGTTTGGAAACATAACATGAAATTAGTTAAGCAGGCAGAAAGCAAGGCTAGAGATGATTCTTACAACTTTGTGTTAAGCCTTAGGTAATACTGTTCAGGGTAAAAGAAGAGAAGGGCCATTTCTTCCTAAGTATTCCCCACAGTTCTGCCTTGCTTGCAGGCAACCCACTTTTTTCAACAGAATATTGGGTAGTGATGAGACATGATTGCTGAGTTCTTATTTTCTGTGTTTTCAGAGATAAAGAAAGATAAGTATGTTCATAAAAATTAACTTATCTTTACACTGTTATGGTCTCTGCTGGCCCCTGTGGCTGGGAAAAATACAGCTGTAATTGGTCTTGGGCTGCTTCTTACTCACCTTACTCAGCCCAGTATAATTCAGTATCAATAATCTCTGGCTGACCCCTGAACTGGAAATTGAAAAGCTAATTTTAGTATTTCCAGACTTGGAACCATAGAGGTCAAAGACATTTTAGTGTGCTCTTTCCTGACCCTGTGAGTCCTACTCTCCTGCTATAGACAGACCACCTTTATAAAAATATGAAAATTGCAAGGTACAAATTAAAACCTGCATTCATGAATGAAAAAAAAGGGGTATGAGTGATTCCTTCAGCAGTGTTTAGTGAAAGGTTTAAAAACAGTGAACAGTGTTTCTTGTTGCTTTAACACCATTTGCACTGAAGGAAAATTGATCAAACATATATTTCTTTTGGCTTAGCTTTCAGATGAGGTTATAAGTGCAAAACCAAACTTGTTTCCAAGTATATTCTTCCTGAGCATTTCTCAAAAGACTAGGAAGGAAGCCACACACTTGAAAACAGCAAAAATAGATCAAACAATTGAAAGGGTGTATTCTAACCTAAAGAAACAATAAAACAGCCTGACCCAAAAAGGATAATAAAGGTTCACATAGACAAAACACATCAAAAGAGTCCTCCTTTAGCTTAGCATGCATAAATAACCTGCTAAATTTCCAACATTAAACATACAGAAGGATCATTCCTGCATTCATCCATTAATAACAGAGTAAAAAAAAAAAATGTAAGGGGAAGTTCCAGGAAGGGAAGTTCCGGGAAGGGAAGTTTCTGGGAAAGGAAGTTTCTGGGAAGGGAAGGGTAGTTTCCGGGAAGTGTCCGGGAAGGGAAGGGAAGTTTCTGGGAAAGGAAGTTTCTGGGAAGGGAAGGGTAGTTTCCGGGAAGTGTCCGGGAAGGGAAGTTTCTGGGA
>VWZP01004054.1:74647-138762 GCA_013396995.1 Dicaeum eximium | reverse complement strand
ATATACTTCAACCCAGGACAAGTGCTCATAGTCTGGTATCTGGGGATATCTGTTACCACAGACCACTGAAGTCTTTTCTACAAAGATGTGCATGGCAGCATAATACATTGCCCAGTGCTAATGGGAAAAAACCCAACTAACCTGCACCCCCTTTCAAGCACTACATAATTTATTTTCAGTAGTGGCTTCCTCACACTCCTGGGTGAGTTTGAATCAGGGCAGCAGTCTCTCCAGGACAAAGAGCCCCTTCCCAGGCCCTCTATCTGAGCCAGGCTGTGCATGCCATGTGCATAGCTGGGTACTGCGTCGTGGTGGCTTCACACGTGGTCCAAGATCAGAAGCCTGACTGCATGATCTCACTGCTGTTCAGATCCCAGTTTCCAGTGTCACATTCCCCCAAAGAAAGTCCAGTCAGTGAAAGACCCTCATATTTGTCTGTCTGCATGCCTGTAGCAATTTTTCTTTTGCTTGCAGAGGAACTGTTATTAAGAGTAAAAGAATTGGCAGACTTTTAAGAATGGAACTTCTGGTCTCCCTTGTAGTGGGTCAGAAGCAAGACCAGAACCTGCCAGAATCATTAATGAGACCTGGGCTGGATCTTATTCATAGTTCAACACTCTGGGTCCTTTTGCTTCAGCTGTGTTCCAGCTCTAAAACTGGGGTTATAAGTTCTCTGCGTCTGACTGCCAAAAAGGAAAAAGGAACTGTACAAAATAGGCCTTGGGATGTGTACCTTAGCCAGGGCATTGTGGGTTCTGGTTTGGCCTGATCCTTTCTTTGGCACCAAAGACAGGACCAAGTCTCCATTACAGAAATTGGAAGCTTACATTCACAAATAGGGTTGGAGACTAGGAGGTCCTCCTTTGCTCTGGGTACTCACTTCACCTGGGTTGAAACCACAGAGCTATTCACTGGGGCTCAGGCCAGGGGATGCACCAGTGGAGGTGGTACAGAAAATCAGATCTTTGACAATAAAAACAGAGTAATGGAGAGTTGATATTGCTACAGAAATTCAATTAATACAATGACAGTGGTATAGATTTAACGTCTCTGTGAGATCTGGCCATTTTTATAGAAGATTAAACAGTGCTGGGCACAGGACCCTGACCTTCTACATTGTTGAATTGTTAGAATGGCCCCAGGTGTGACTCTTAGCTCTGTTATGTCTCCCAAATTCTGAGTGGCTTGGCAGTTTGTACAAGAGCAAGCTAACTCCAGTGGTGGTCTGCTGGCAATGTGAGTTTGATAGCAAACTTATTTGTGCCATTACATATTAGCTGGTCTCAGCCTAGAGCATGGAACTTGTAATTGCTCTTACAGATGCTCTTATTGATCTAGCCTTGGTACATCAGGGGAATTTCTGATGGAGCTGTTGTCTCAGGCCTGGATCAGGCAGGCAGGGCACTTTGAGTACCAGGGATGTGGTGGTAAGGAAGATTTCAAGTGTCTGTGTCTTTTGTTTATTGTGAAGTTTATTAATATGTATCTCAGTAGATAGACAGACCAGCATGTAATATAAAACACTTTAAAAATCACTTTGAATGTCATATGTATATAGATATATGAAGGATTTAACATGTATTTTCATTGTAATTGTCCAAAGCCAAAACTAACTGATCAGAGGAAATCTTAATAGCCCTGGAAGGAGTCTTAGAATATTGTTCTATTTGTATTAGAATTTAATTTTTTTTTTTTTTTGTTGCAGCCATGGAGTTTACAAACTGTGCTGCACAAATATGGGTAGCCTTGAGGGACTGTGAACATGCTCAGTGTATCAAGGTGGCAACATTTCACAAATATCTCCGGGGGGTGTTGAACTGGAAATTTCAAGGGGTCAGGTACTTAATTCTCTTTTATCTTAGCCCTTCTGCCAGTTACTGAGAATTAAGAGATGGTGACACTAAAACCATTTTGCACCACAAGCCATTCTGAGCTGAGTTTATTACTGAGACAGAGCTCATTAGTAGGACTGAGTACCTCAGGAGCATAACAGTGTGGTAGTACAGGTGGAAATGGTAACAGGCTGCTTGTCAGCAGCAGACTTGCAGTGGTTGGGATGCAGCTACTTGACACAGAATCTCCATCTCTTAGAAATGTTAGGCATCCCCTGTGTCTCCTTTTAGTCTGAAGTACCTGTATTGGCTGAACTGCTCTGGTAATCATCAGACTGTAGTGTTCTGCTGTAAATTAGTTGCTCTGATGCAAATGAAAATTTTGCTTGACCTGTTTTAAATCATGACAGGATCACACAGATGCTAAAATTTGTTTTGGCAAGCTATAATCCAAGATCTTTTATTTTCAGCACAACTGCTAAATCCTCCATGGGACGATGACAAATCAGCAATACATTAGTACTACATGTTTAGAAGGTCTATTTATGCAGTTGTTTGATGCCAGGCTAAAAATCCAGACCCTCTCACTCATAGAAGTGCCTTCATTCAGAGATACCTTGATATCTGTCTCTGACTGATGATAATTGCCATGATATAGCCCCAACCTTTTTGTTGAAAGGAAGAATCTTGTGATGTTTAAATCTCTCTCTGTCTGAATACCAGGGTGTGTCTTGATCTACAGTTTTCAGTTTTCTTTGTGTTACTACTGACTTTCAGTACCATTCACAACAGCTGTATGGCAGGTTGGTTAGACACCACTTCAGGCAAAGCATCACTGGCTGTGAATTCTTACACTCTCATTAACCTATGTAATTTTATTTTTCTGAAAATCATCATATATGAGCTATTCTCTATTTTCAAAACCTCCAGTTCAAGCTGTGCATCTAACTGCATTTAGGAATCATGTGTGGCTTCAAGTTCTCACCTAAGAGCTACGCAGAAGTGAGGCATTCAGGCTTAGGCAGTAGTTAGGCTCCCTCTATAGTCACTAGCAAATACTTTCCTTAGAAGGAGATAATTATCTTTTGGATCTACCTGTTAAGCTAGGTGAGTTGCCTGTATGACTACCACAGATTGAACAGAGGAAAAAGAGACACCTAACTAAGTCCAGTAGCTCCAAAACATATGGTGTTAAGATATTAACCATAACTTACAGCTGGAAAATCCTAAGTGATGCTTGATACTCTTAGCTTCTTTGGGATAGGAGGCAAAAATACATTTCTTTTATATATCTGAGTTCCTTTAAGATATACTGAAAAAGAATTTTTTAAAAAATTTTTAATTGTTTTTTTAAAGTTTTGTTTTCATTTTTCAGATGGCTCTGCTGATAGCCATGAACAGAAGAATTACAGTTTGGCTGAAGTCTGGTGGCAAGTTTGTGAACAGTAAAGTTGTGGCCCAGATCTCCCTCCAACTCTCTTGATGAGTAGCAGAGTCTGTGGCAGATGCTGGGCAGCTGTGAACCCATCAGAAACTGGTGTACCAAATGCCACAGCAGACAGTGGGAATGGGAAGCAGAAGTTGTAGACCATCAGGCATGAGTTGGGAACAGAAAAATTCAAGAGACTAGTTAAAAAAGCAAAGTATTCCAAGGTTTTATAAGAAGTTTACTGAAGCTGCTGATTTCCATGAATGAGTCTATTTTGATAAAATAGTCTGAATATTGAAATTCCTGGATGTGTTATGATGCTGAAAGAAAAAAAATTCCTAACACAGGGGTGTTTAAATATGAAACTGATGGAATGGATGGGAAGAGAGGGCTATTGCATGTCCAGGAGGGAGGCAGAATGTGAACATCAAATGAGAAGATAACACCTTTTGTTATCTCTAATGTAAAATTCCTTCTGTAAAATACAGCAAGAGCATGTACTTAATTTATCAGCCTGTTTATAGCCATACTTGGTTAAGGCTTTTTTTTTTTTTTAAAATTTGGATTATCTTAGTATGTCTGCTCTTGTCGTTTGGTTAGTTCTAGTTGTATAAGTAGTAAATTGATTTCTTCTGTCACTTCTGACTTGCACCTGCTCCTTTTGAATTTCTTCCACTGGCATCTCTCTTTGGCCTTACTCAAAAATCCTTAATTTATACAGCATTTGACAGAACATTTCCAGAAGTCTGTTAACATATTCTTCCCCTCCAGTGAACTCAGTACTTGTTTGTTCAGCATGTATTGCATAAAGACTAAAAGATGTTGAATATAAAGGCTCTCTGGCTTCCGGAACAAATCCATATCTGTGTATCTAATCAGAGCTGTCTTTCTCACTCCAGGCTGGTAAAAACTGAATTGCCATAGAGCTCAGTAAAGACTGATTTTGCAGGTGCATCTTTTCTAGCTGTGCTTGTAAATCTGGCTTCTGGGATGTTTGGAAGGGAGTCTCAAGCACCTCCAAAGAAGGAATGAATTATGAAGAGCAGAAATAAATACAAATATTAAAGTTACCACTGACTGTTTAGAAGCCGCAATATTTGATAGCATTTGTGAGAAATTTTATGTGTGTCTATACAGTACAAACTTCAGATTTTAAAATTTATATTTGTGGGGGGGAAAATGGAAATAAGTTTATGTAATCTTTTAAAATATTCTGAGAACATAATACTGGGATCTAATATTTGCTTTCTTGGAATAAGAACATATTTAACTCTGGCTACACCAAAACATAAAATTGTTTTCTTGTTAATTCACCTCTTCCAGATCACACCAACACTGGTTACATTGGTTACACTGGTTACAGTGACGGACACACATGCACCAGCTTTAAACTTTTTCTAAGGAGCTAGGTAAATCCAGAGAGCCATTTTGTCCAGACTGAGATTTTCCAACTGAGATTTTGTTGCCAGTCATACTTGAGGTGTAAATTCAAGTCAAACTCAATAATAGTTTTATAAAATGCAGTAAGTTCAGCGAAAGATACTTGGGAGCAGAGGGGAGATTGCTTTTCAAGGAATAGAGTTGACACCCAACAGTGTGTGTTTGCAGTCCAGAAAGCCAGCTGAATTCTGGGCTGTATCCAAAGCAGTGTGACCACTAGGAAGGTGATCCTGCCCCTCTGCTGTATTCTAGTGAGATCCCACCTGAAGCACTGCATCGAGCTCTGGGGTCCCCAGCACGAGAAGGACACGAGGGAAGATGATCAGGTCTGGAGCACTTGTCCCATGAGGACAGGCTTTAGCAGCTGGGGCTGTTCAGCTGGGAGAAGACGCTGGGAAGATCATATTGCACCTTCCAGTACCTGAAGGGGTCCTAAAATAGCTGGAGAGGGGCTTTTTACAAGGGCGTGGAGCGATAAGATTAGGCATAATGATTTCAAACAGAAAGAAGGTAGGTTTGTGTGAGATATTAGGAGGAAATTCTTCACTATAAGGGGGTGAGGCACTGGCACAGTTGCCAAGAGAAGTAGCAGATGAAGTGTTCAAGGCCAGGTTGGGTGGGTCATTGAGCAACCTGGTCTAGTGGAAGTTGTCCCTGCTCATAGCAGGGGAGCTGGGACTAGAACATCTTTATGTCCCTTCCAACCTAAACTATTCTTTGATCCTATGACCAAATAGTTATAAAACATTCCCCAGTTATAAAAGTTATAAAAAATTCCAGTTATAAAACCAAACTGGAAAGGATGTCCTCTGCTTTTAGGATTTACAAAAGGTTATTCTGTCTTGATCTGAGAACCCTTTTGACTAACATGGTTAATCTTTTCTTTTTTTTCAGTTTCCACAGACAACCAAACACAGCCATGTGGTTTGGATGCTCCTGCCTGAGTGACCAGTTCCTCATTAATTATAGGATGACTCCTATCCAAATTCAATCCTATTCCTTTAGGTCCTGTAGCAAGCTTGACTGTGTGTGAACATATGTGTAAACACATATGTATGTACGCATCTGCTTTTAGCGAAGACATCCTTTAAATTCCCTACAGAACTAGAAGTCAGCCTTGGTTTTAAATATTGTGAGGTTAAGCCCTCTTCCCCCTTTCACATCCCCTCCCCATGAAAAAAACCTGTACATTGCTACATTACATCAGCATTTAGGATTCCTAGAATAATGAGTAACAATTGTATCAGATTTTCTAAGTGCAGTTCATGCCAAATTCGTGCAATAATTAGAAATGCAAGCCCAAATGGTTTTGTCTTTCTAATACGAAAAAATTGCAAATTCGCAGAGGAAAAGTGCCTGCTTTGAGTTTTGCTTTGCAAAAAAGATTGAAGACCGTATTCTCCAAGCCCCCAGTCTTGCTGGATTTTTAAGCATCTAATTATTTTCAGGCATGTGAATAAATAAATTGATTTTGGAAAATCAATAGGTGAATTTGCTTTAGGGTTTTGCTAGACGGAGCATCGGGGATCTGCAAGACAGAACTTTTCCCATTCCTTTGTCAGGTCTTTCAATGAAGTTTTTAAGAACAGCTTCCTAAGTTCTACTCACCTTATTCTGCATGTGAAAGCCCTTGCAGAATGGGCACAAATTTGCAGAAACTTTAGCTGCAGAGGAGGTATGATGAGGATGCAGAGAAACCTGTTATTTTCATGAGATGTAATATTTTTTCAAAGTATTGAAACAAAACTTTTTGGTGGTTATAGGATCCATTATTTAAGACATGGTAGTTTGGCCAATCTGAAGGTGTGGATGTCCTTGAACAGCCTTTGACAGCGCCTCCAGCTGTTCTTTGAACAAGCAGAGAAGTGTGTCAGAGGCCCTCATTTTGTCTTGTTGGGCTTCCTCTGAGATACCTCTTATGGGCTTCTGAGTCATTGGGCTCCTGCTCTCTACACAGTGTGGTGATGTGATAGCACACTTGGGCCTCCAAAGGCACTCTCCCAGGAAGAAACTACATTTGTGGCAATCACCTTGTGGGTAGCAGAAGGAAAGACACAATAATGGCCTAATGAATCAACCTGTGAGAAAACTCAAAGTTGTGAATTTATGTATATAGATATTTATATAGCTAATGAGAAGGAAGGAAACAATATAAGTGTCAAAAAAGGTGGGTATAAACTGTGTCAAATATGCTGAGCCCCGATGTGGGAAGCAGTTTTAATTTGTTGACAAAACTCCACTGAGTTAGTTTCTATTGAAATACTGGTCAGCATAAAATCATAACACAGATTCCTTAGTTATTCTGGGGTTTGGTGGATTTGTTTCCATTTTTTATGGGTCCTTCAATCAGTCCCTGAAGCCAAATGACATGTCAAATTCATAAAAACAATCTATGACATTCAGAGAAATGTTGTCAAAAGATTCATTTGCTCCTTACTGCTTTGATGAAGCAGAAAATAAGTATCAAATAGTGGACAGAAAAGGATTTGCTTTAAAAGGACTGATGCTGCCAGTTTGGGGGGGAAAAAAAGTAAAAGAGTAAATCTCACTGGAGGTTTTTAGTGCTCTGCCTTTTCAATAAGGTCATGCAGTGAATTTTCTAACAATGGGCTGGTACTGTGCCAACCCAATCTCATGTTTTTATTTCTCTATACATGTTTTATAGGTATCTGGGTGATACAGTTCTACTGACCATGTGGTCACGGGCCTGACACAAAAAGCTGCAAACACATTATGGAGTTATGTAAATCAGGTATAATATATTGCAGCTCAACTTAGAAAACAATCTGTATCCTCTCGTTTAGCCCTCTTTTACAGACTTAATTAAAATGAATAGCTGCTTATACATAATGTGCTAGGAAAGTACTATCACAAATGTCTTTTCCACTATATCAAATCAAAACATGTTGGACTTCAGTACCATGTTACCAGATTAAGATGCTAGTTAATCATGTTAGAGAATATTGATAGAGAATGTAATGAAGAAGAGACCAAATCTTGGCAGTGTCACTGCAGAATGCTGCTGTAATGTAAGCGACTCCCAGATTTAATCTGGAATGTAAGTGACTCCCAGATACAAATCTTTTGTTTCTATGTGAGAAAAATGCACCTTAAGTTAAGGTTTGTCTGAGAAGATGATGTTAAAATAAAATGACGGCAAATGCTAGCTGTCTGTGTTTCACACAAAGAAATTCTAGTAGTATAACCTTCCTATAGGAAGAATATATAATATACCTCAGAAGATTAAGCAAGAGAAACCTGAAGTGAAAGCAAAATTCCATGAATAGCCCTTTCAGTCAGAGATTACAATAAAATGTCATCTGGCTTAATGGGGCAGGTCATCTACCTCTTCCAGTAAACATCCTAATTCAATTTGTTGTCTACAGAGAAGCACTCTTGTTTGGGGGTCACTAGAGGAAACTGGAAAATCTACCTGAATTGAATTCCTATTACTTAACTATATTGTTCTGGAAGGTGCATTTTTCTAAGTGAGTATGTGGACTTCAGTGCATAGCTGTCACATAAATCACCTCAAGCACATATGAGGAATGATTTAAAAGCCTATAATACTCTTCTCTCATAGCCAAATGTTAGACTTCCTGACTAGAACGTGGAAAGTATTGAACAATGCATCTGCAAATATGAGCTGTGATTTAAAAACTGGTGGGGATAAGTTATGTTTTTCTACTTCTTTATATATATATTTTCCTGAGGATATCCAAGTGAAAGAGTTTTGCTATAGAAAACAAGAATTTTAAACAGCATATTTTGAATTGCTTAGTGAATAATAGTACTGGGTTCAAATGTTTTCCTGCTGGCTGCCATGAGCAATTTGTTTACTCAGCTGATTTTAAGCCTTCTGTCTCTCAGCAACTTGTTCAAAGCCACCTAATTTCCACCAAGCATTTCTCCTTTTTCCCCATTCTTGTTAGTCCTACTCCTGTCCTTTGGGTCTTTCCTGTTCAGGTTAAAACATGTGCTACAAGGATATTGGATGGTGAAGTTGGAAGTATACAAGTGCTAAGGTGTAGCACAGGCTTATTTCCTCTTGTCTTTTAGATTGCTCTGAAGGGCCCCTAAAGACTGAACATCACCTTGCTCACTAGCAATATGGATCTGAAATGTGTTGGATAACCAGTAATATAAACATAACAAAGGGTCCAGTTGCCATGGCAAGTCTAAGGAGATCCTTAGGTGCCTAATGGTTATTTAGAAGTAGTCCATAACCTGGGCAGTCCCATCATAGGTAGCGCTGTGAACGAGCACCATGAAAAAAACTCTTTTGTCTACCTCTTCTTCATATTGCCTCTTATTCAGAGCTCTCCCCAAACGACCTGCCTTAGGGTCCTGATGACCCATTTTGTCTGTTTTGCAGCACTGGGTGGTTTCCTAATCGCGTGGACAACAGGAGAAGAACCTGAATCCTGTATTTGCAGAGCAGAACAGCTCAGCTGAAGGGTACAGCAATTGCCCAGTGATGAGCAGCCTAAGATGTGTGCTGCAGTCAGGTTGGCAGTTGCTGTCTGACAGCTGAGCAGATCAGCTGAACAAATTGAAGCAAATCAAAGCTCAGGGAGGAGGTTATAAATTTGGGGGCTACTATCAAACGTGTGGGTTGATTAATTGGGATGTGGCTGCTCAGGAAGTGGTGCCTAGTGACTTTGATGGGAAGCTGCTGGTTTTTTGGGTCTATTTAGAAAGCTGAGGGTGGAGTTCGTGTTTGCTTGGTGAGTCCTATGCCAAGCAGCTGTTACCACTTCCAGCTGGAGTATCCAGGTAGGTGTTTGGAGCCCCTATTCTAGGAAGAAGTTGTAAAGGACTTGTTGGGCTCTCTAAGGCTTCAGGTGCTGTTTCAGGTGGAATTCTTAAACTCCCTGTGTAGGAAGGTTTTCTGCTCTTTTGCTTCTCTCATTGGACAGATGCTCAAGTTTTTCAGGGTGTGAGAGCAGAGGAAGGCATGTCCATGTCCTTGTGTGAATGTCAGCTTCTACCTGTGTAAAGGTGGATATGGAAGTATTATTGCCAAATGACAAGTTTGCTCAAAAGAAACAAAATTAGAATGGAACTGTTTGCTATAAATATTTTGCTCACTAAATTGTATTGCTCTTTTTGTGAAGGTAATGCAACTTGTCTGGCTACTTCTATGTAGGGATTTGCATATCATACTTCTAAGGAACCAATGTGGAAAATGTCTCCTCTCTTCTGTAGAGTTGAAACAATGAAGACACATAACCTCCTTTCCTCTTTTACCTGGATTAGGAGTTCTGTGACATTTAAAGCCAGTTCCTCAAAAAGTAACTCAAGCCTAAAGTTAAGTGAATAAATAAAAACATGCATGTTTACAAAATTTAAGGACATAGCCCAGGCTGTCTACTGGTTATTGGCAATATGTACCTCAAATATGATTGTGTCATGATGTTCTTGACTGTTTTTCTAAAACCTGCAGACATTCTTGAGTCTAGTTCTTACTGACCTCAGTTTTTTCAGCTTTAATAACTGTCTACTTTTAAACAAAATGATTACTTCATAGTTTGAAAAAGTGGGCTTTGGATTCGTGGTATGCTTTTGCTTAGCTGGATGGACGCACATGTGTCATTTTCCACTCATAATTCAAAAACAGTGAAGAAAAAAGTATTTTGAAAGTTTGGGTGCCAAAATGGAAACTTTTATTTTTGCCAAGTTTTGATTTGGCTGAATTTGGATGGCTGAATGGTTAATACTCCCCTGGGAAACTCACAGGTATTATCAGAGATCAAAAACAACCTTCACTGCAGCAGCAGCAATTCGGTAGCTGCTGCATAAAGAACCTTGAAGAGCCAACTGCCACATGGCAAAGGGCCTCATCCTGCTGGCTTGTCCTCTGCTACCCTTTTGCTGTGTTCCTCCTGAGTGGGAAGGGCTATTGCTGCTTGGCTGCCCTTGTACAGCACACTTCCCCACTGACGTGGATGACCGACATATTCTACAGCTTTCTTTTTGCTTCTTCCTTCCCACTAGAACCAACAGGAGAATTGAAAAACAGAAAGCCCTGGTGAGTGGGTTGTGTTAGCATTTCTGGGTTGCTTGTGCCAAACTCTCCCCATCCCAGGTAACCTGGCTTCCAAACTGCAGAGCCCAAGACTTGCTTCTTATGCTTCCTGTCACAGGCAGCACTTGCTCATCTCCAGCCTCTCAAAACAGGCTCCCTTGCTCTCCCCTGATCCAATCACATGTGTAATATTTTTGTAATTTAGAATTCAGTACTATATGTGGCTCGTCATCAGACATCAAACAAGGACAGCTAATGCAGGAATCTGTTGTTAATTCTTTTCTTGCTGCTTTTCACATGGTACTTTAAAGTCCACTTTTGCTCATTTGAGTTTTCTAGGTGTTGCTTTCATTGCCCCCAAGGGGTTTAAGGTCTTAATGCTGTATAGCTGAATGTTTGACATGTTTCTCTTAGTTGGCAAATGCCCCATCAATATTTGCCAAGCTGAAGGAAGACACTGATCTTTTAATGTATAATTCAATGTATTCATGGCAAACACAGTTATTTAAGAACTTTTCTCAGAGTTACAGTAATAATGCCTGTTAACTGGCAGTGGAATTTGTTTACAGCAGAATGAACTTGGATGGCTTTCTGGCAGGGTAGTGAAGTTTAACCCTTAGTTAAACAGTATTTTCTTTACATGCTAAGTTAGAAGCATTATTTAGAAACAAAGCAATACCCATTTTTGTTAGCTAGGGCTCTTTCCCACTGCTGTAAATTATGATATGTAAATAAACTAAACATAACTTCTGCACATTTTGGTGTAGTGCTTGTTTGTCCCATGCTTTGAACTTAGGGGTAGGGATGACAAGGCTTGGGTTTATGTGTTTGCTTTTGTAGACTCTGTCCCAACATAAAATTTCACCAGTGTGTCTGCTTTATACAAGCATTTTTTGTCACTTCAGAGAGCAAAACCATTACTGTACAAATTAAATAAGTAAATCAATCAATTCCAGCACCCTCCCTATTTGTGAAAGGAACAAATCTTGTGCAACTGTTTCCCATTTTACAATTTGGTGACAAGAAGGGGAATACAAGTGCCAAGAGGCCATAAGGTTTTTCCCTCCCTCCTTCCTTGTCCAAATTCTGTGGTCATTAGCCAGGGATGGGGAGGAATCTTCCTCCAGACAAACGACTGCAGATGTTCTTGCTTTACATAACACTTTGTGAATAGGCTTTGCTTTCCCTTCCACCTATTCTGAAATCAATAGGAGAGATTATTAGTCATGGAACAATCAGAAATGCTGGGCAGGCTGAAGGGGCGAGTGTGCTGCATTCCCTTCCTGGCTGTGGGAAGGGTCCCATTGCTGGTGAACACAGCCATGTCATCCTGAGGGGATGTCATTCTTCTGTCGAAGTGTCTGGTGCAGTCCCAAGGTTGGTGTGCTGCAGCTGGCACAGAGGCTCTCACATTGCTAATCCTAGCCCAGAGCCAATCCCTCACCTTTCCCCGTCTTCGGGCCCTGCCCCACAGCACTTCCAAGGGTTCCAGAAGTCACAAACACAAGTTCTACTGGAATGATGTTATGCATGAGAAACATCATCATAAGTTTGAAAGAAGTCATAACTGAAAGTTGAAAATTGTTTTTAGAAAGTTGAGTTTTGTATTGGAGAAACAGTAAATAAATGGCTCCCATCTGCCCACTTGGGAGAGCTGGGTACAGTTCTTCTACTGTTTACAGCAGGAAATTAAACTGCCAGATGCACCCCTGCCAGCCAGCACAGAAATGTAAACACATTCCTTTTTTTGCTCAAAATATTTTCTACAGTACGTATTTTTGTATTTTACTTTTGCTCTCCCCCTATGATTCAGGCTATGTTTTTTATTACAGTAGGGGTTTTCCAGTACTTTGATAGCACTAATTATAAATTTCAACCCCTAAAAAAGAGAAAATCTGTAAAGGATTCCATAAAACTATCTTTCTCTGTAAAGTCATTCCTTACTTCATCTGGCTCATCATAATTTTGTCACTGCTGCATCTGGATGGCTCTGTCGATGTTTGTGATAGAGTTTGTCTCCTGCTAAGACTTCTTTAGGTTCATTCTGTTTTTTAATGCATGTTTGAAGCTAGTAAAACTAGTTTTACCTAGTAAAAGCATTTTAGCAAACTATGCAGCAAAATATCAGGTCACAATATCTACCTTTGATCTCTTGAAAATTTATATTTGCAATAAAAAATGTATGGCAGATACCGTTATGGTTTTGTGATGGAAATGAAGAATAAGTTAAGTGACAATTCTGGAAGTGTTCAAGGCCAGGTAGGAGGGAGCTCTGAGCAACCTGGTCTAGTGAAAAGTGTCCTTGAACACGGCAGCAGGGTAGGAACAAGACAGTCTTTAATGTCCCTTCCAAGACAGACCATTCTGTGATTTCATGATGTTACTAGTCCTTGTGTTTACTTTTGCTTTTCTGGTTCAGAAGAGCTGAGTATCCTCTGAATCCTCGTCTGAAAAGAGAAGGTGAAAATGAAGGATTTCTTGAACACTGTTCTTCAGTTTAGAGAAAAAGGCAGCTCAGCTGAATTTAAGTGTTCATTTTAAATCTTTCAGTGAAATCACTATCAGTATGCAGCCATGGGTTCTACCCTAGGGAATAAAGAATAAAACTCCTACCTGTCATCTTATCAACAAGATCAATTGTGACCACAAGCAGGTTTATTTAATTTCTTAATTTTCAAATGACAATTAGTGAGACTACTGAAATGCTCTGCTTATAAAACCAGCTACCTAGCTCCCTCTTGAGTCAAGATCCCTGTGCTCAGGACAGAAATGCTTCTCATTGGTTTTGAGAATATTTTAAAATTTTGCTAGATTTATTTTGCATCTACTTATGCATAAATTACATCAAAATCTATTTCCTGTTACTCTGTAGACCACAAAGTTATGCCGAATGCATACATTTTGATTCCAAGTTTTTGCATTTACATATCCTGGGCTGAAATACAGACAATATCATACATTCTTACAATCTTTACTTATTCAGACGTCAATTTACATAAAAACAATTCTCTGAAACACAAAATCAGGGGGCCAGATGTTCAAAATCACAACAAATCATATGAAATGTGGTAAAAGTATCCTTTGCAGAGTTCCCTCTATTCTTGTAATAAAAGGGTCATATTTTAGTTAATGAGTCACTTGCTGATTATCTGCTAATGAGATATGCCTGGGCTCATAAGAACTGCAGTGCATGAGTTTCCCACTGGGTCTGGGGTTGGAAGGAGGTAATTCATGCTGTGTGGCTGTTGTTTCTCTATGCAGGGGACAGAACTCTGCAGAAATTAAAATCATGCCCTGATTGTCTAATGGGGGTTAATGCATGCAAGTGGAAAGAAGAGCCTATTAGCTCTCTGCTAGGAAGAGGGAAAGATTGGTTGGATGAAGAGCATCTCCTGGGTGCAAGAATGACTGAGGAAAGTTGAGGGATGGCCTCTGACTTGCTGGCGTCTCCTCACAGATGCCATCAGGGTTGTAATGTAATACATACCTTATGTTATGTATTTAAGATAAGCAGAATGTGTATTTCTTGGCCTCCATTCCTTTGTTCTCTCTGAGTAGAGACTAAACCTTAAACTTAGGCTTTGAGGACTTCTAAGATGTGTCTTGTGCTCTGCAGAGCTTTGCTTTGTCTCTTCCTCTCTGTTCCCATCTAGTTCTGGAAACCTACAGGAGTCTGTGAAGGGCTCCTCTGGTCTGGCCACTGAATCAGGAGACTCTGCTGCCTCTGGAGCCCGTGTGAGGCGCAGTGCTCCTTTCCCCAGGAAGCGGCATGTAACAACTCCTTATGGCTGACATTTCCCACACTTGCTGAAAGATGAGGAGAGACTTGAGAGGTGGAACAGAAAGATACCGCCCTTCTACGAGATCACTGGCACCTTTTTGGTGTTCAGCCCCGACTAATCTTCTTAGGAAGAAGCCAGGGGTTAATTATCTGATCTGCCTGGATCCCTTTCCAGCCTTGTTTGAGACAGTCAGTATTCTGTTCCTGAGGAGAAATGCCCTGCTAGGAAGGTACTGGGCTCAGTCTATTTTCCAGACAGGGGAATCCACTATTTTTCTGTTTGAATTATATTGCTTATTTAAGTTTCTTGCTGTGAATATTTTTCCCCTGCCTTAAACCTTACCACCAGCTACTCGTCTGCCCCATAAATGTGATTTTTATATAAAATAAAAACAGGACCAGATGGGGCAGGCACTTTTAGCCTAGTAATGCAAATGACCTAATGTCTTTTAGGGGGGTTACATTGTAGTGGTATTGTACCTGCATCAATATTTTCCTCATTCATTTTACAGTACAGATGTAATGAGGACTGTTAACATGAGATATACCACTGGCAAGATTTTTATTCAGCTTTAATTGTTCTGAAATTTGAGATTTAAATTGGCCTTGCTCCTTTGTTAGTATGATAATGCTCCTGCAACTGGTAGGAGTAAAGTTGGCTGGTTCTGCAGAGTCCTGATGGTTTCCATGCTAATTATCTTATTCTCTGTTACCGTCTTGTCAAGTGATTGCTGTGAATTCCTTTAGACTGCATTTAAGGAAATGTTAACTGCATGCATTTAACTGCATACATACATATATAGGAGTCTGGATAGTAAAAGGCTGAATAGTTTTCACTTCCTATGTGTATTATGTTATGTATTTAAGATAAGCAGAAATGTATTAAAAAACACAGTTCAAAGGGATATAAAAAGCAAAATTTTGGACAGTTGAAAGAAAGTGGATCTGAGTAGCTTAGATTTTTGATTTCCTTTCCTTGAAATATTTCTCTTTGTATGTTCATACTGGTGCATCAAATGCTGTAGGTTACTTTTTCAGCATAAAAATTTTCTGGGATACCATGCTATCTAAATAACTAATAATTGAATCTAGCAGAAGGTGAGCAAAAAATTTACACAGTTTACAAATCCTGCTGTAATAATACAAGAAAAAAAAATCATCGATATGGTGAATATGCATAAGTACAGTTACTGAAGTCAACACAAACCCAAATGGGTACGATTAATTCTGAAAATGTTGATTTTCTCAGAAGAAGCTTTTGAGTATTCTACTAAATGAAAATAGTCTGAAGGTGGTCACTTGTATTTTGCAGTGCCATAAATTTTTGGTTGTCATGGATTAGTTTCCAGCTTTTATTGTTTCTTATCTGTGGCAGTCAGCCTGCTGTTCTGAATTTATTTTTATTTCCTTCCTATATTACATTTTGTTGCCAGTTTGTTAGATTTTTCATTTCTAAGTAAAGCTTTCAGTCCCATGCTTTCAGCAAATAAATTTTTAAAGTATATTGGCTTTAATGATCTCATTCACTTCATGAGTTGTTATTTGTGTTCTAGAAATGAATTGTGTGGTCTAACTGAACTGGTATAACTATATTTAATTCTAACTTGATTACGTCTCTGCTGTTTTCTAGATGGAGCATACACTCAAATATACCCACATGGTTCCCATGACTCCATATGCTCCCATTGACTAAAGTAGGATTTGCAAGCAATATATCTAATTGCACTTTTCATTATGTAGTCAATAGGCATATAAGTTAATTGCACAGTTTTGCTTTCACTTTAGGTATACGATAAAAATTGATTTTCCTTCCTTCTGACATTTACTAACTGGCCAGCACAAAACAGCCTCAACACTACTGAAGGCCCAGTGCTCTCAGTACCTGGCATTCCTACTGTTTTAACGATGGAACTGACTTTTGGCATGATGTATTAGTCAGGTGATGTACTTGCAGATACACATTCATATTCTTCCTTCTTCTTTGCAGTGCACTCTTAGTAAAGATGTGCATTTGTGCAATATATATTTTGCAAGTTGTTGTTATTTTTTTCCCTTCTTTTCCCTCCTCATCTGGAAGGGCCCAGAACAGCTGGCAATATCAGGAGCAACAGAAAGGAAGTGCGTTTGGCCCCATAGCAACCTTTTCACCTGATTGATATAAACATACACCAGGACTTTTCTCAGAAACTGCTTTTGTATTCCCTGACAACCATCAGGATAAAAGCATAGATTGCTCATTAAAAAATCCCACATATCCCATTAAGGAGTGGCTATATTATGTCTTTCCAGCTCTTCCTTTCTGTCAGGGTGCCTCGACCCATTCAGTCTTAGCCATACAAGCTCTCCCTCTGTAAGCCCACCTTCCTCAGCTCTTCTCTGTTTTTACTTTCTCTGAGTTTGGCCAGCCAGCTTCAGCTTCCCTGTGGCAACCAGTCTCCACTCATCATAGCCACAGCTGACATATTCTGTGTGTCTCTATATCCATGTGGCAGGAGGGATAAATTGTCAATATGATTATTGCTTTTACCATATTTTGTGAAGATATGGAAATTAAATCCCTTGGTATCTTGTAGCAAATGATGTGAATATTGGCAACTTGTGTTTTGGGTGTCCTTTCCAACTTCTAATTTGTTGATTTTTTTAATGCAGCACAGTAGGGGGTAATTCAATCTACCCCCTTTAGCTGGGAGTTGTGCTAAAAATAATGTTCGTGTACAGAATTTTAAGATTTCTGTCAAATTTAAGTGTGGTTGCTTCTCCATCTGGTTTTCCTGCTAATTTCCAGGAGATATTTGCCCATTGTAGTACGGTGAGTAAAAGGGCAATCAAACATCTGTCTCTGTGGGGATTCTGAGTTATTCCAACAAAAGTGAGTATTTGCTGCAGGGGAAGTACTATGGGTCCTTGAGAAAGGAAATAGCAGGGAATGGCCTGTGAGCAAAAGTTAAATATTCTCCTGATTTCCAATAGGCTTGCTGGGGGTTTTCCAAATGGCTGTGCTAGGAACAAACAGATATGGCTCTGATCTTCTAGTTCATGGAAGGTCTGGAGATGTTTTTATTATCTATCTCTGTTTAAGCATTGAAGACTGTAAGAGAGGCTTGAATGCCACTAATAACATTCATCATAAAACAGCTTATGATAAACCAACAAGAACCAAATCCAGGCTTTCTTGTGCCTGTGTTGATCTCTCCAAGCTAGCAGAAGAAATCATATGAAAACCATTAGCAGACTGCCCTGACACCTCCAAATAAGTGATTTATTGCATTTATGGCTGCAGATGACAGGCATCCAAATATTTGCTGTTCCAGTCATAAAGGATTTTGTTCCAGCACCTCCTGGTTTAGCGCCATTTTTCCTGGTATACACCTCCCAGCTGGATAAAGGAACAGCCAAGCTGTGGGACCAGCTGTCCACCCACTGGGGAGGACGAGTTGGTGTGTGCAATTGTAGCTTTGATGATGTCTTGGTTTGAAAAGACAGGTGTCTGCTAAGGAAGGCAGAAGCCTCCCTTGAAATGGAAAACGTAAACATCCTCCCTCCAAATTATTATGATTTTGAAATTAAGGGGCTCTCAGGCAAAGAGATGGGAGTAGGAATAACAGTTCTTCATTAGGAAAAATAAAAATAAAAATGCAGTAATGCAAAACAACACTGACAGAGTCAGAATAGGACCTGACACTCTGTGGGTCAGGGTGTTGGTGGCAGTGCCATTGAGTGGTGGCTGCTCCTCCTGCAGTGACAGATGTGGTTCTGCTGAAGCAGTGATCCTGTAGAAGGGTGTAGGTTTCCTTCGAAGGTCCAGTGGTGGTGTAGATGGGCTTGGTCTTCCTCTGGGAATCCAGTGGAGAAGAAGGCTGCTCTTCTGGGAATCCAGTGGGAAAAGACTGCTCTGGTGTCCCAAAAACTCAGATTATATCCAGGTAGGAATGTTTGGCTCCTCCCTCTGGGTGGAGCATCTCCCAATGGGATGCTGTAATTTTATCAGTCATGCAGTGAGACTCAATGGCCCATGAACAGAAGATATCTCCCCTGAGGGAGGATTGGTTGTGGAAGAGATAAGGAAAATTGCCCCACTTGTATTTAACAGGTGGGCCAATTAACAGAAGATAACTGCCCCACCTCTAACAGATGGCAATAGAATACACACCCCTGGCCACAACTTGCATTTGCATCCTGAGACAGATGACTTATTCATGGCACTTTCTCCTTTGAGTAAAGTAAAATTAAAACTGTGTGGGTTTAGGTAAATGTGGGTGCAAGCAGAAGATAATCACTCGGATATTGCGTTTGGATAAGTTTCCCTTGATATTGGCAATGAGTAGAAGTGTTGGAAACTGGAATCATATCTTTAAAGACTTTTGGAGCTGGGGTTTGGGATTTTGCATCTGCTTGGTTGAAGATCATGGCTAAGTTTCAAGAGATAATGTGACTAAAACAATGATAAAATATGGTATTAGACATTCTTAGTGATCTTTGAGGTTTCTTCAGCCCTGTGGTCCTTGATGGCCACACTGCTGTTTAAAACCACCTGCTCTCATATTAGTAGTAGCCAAGATGTGTTATTTTGTGAAGAGATGAGTAGCCAAGATGTGAAGTGGTTGTGTGGGATGTGTGGATGAATGGGGGAAAGCACAGCCAGAGACATTATTGAAGAAAATCCCAGCTGGCTTATCCAAAGGAAAGCTTAGGTGGAACAAACTGGATTTAAAAATCTCTCCCAATTACATTTTTTCACAAGGAAAAAAATACTTGTATGATCTACAGCTGGGAATTTGCTGATTTTTATCTTGAAATATTCACAAAATCATGAAAGAGTTTGAGTTGGAAGGGACTTTAAAGATCATTCAGTTCCAGTTCCTGTCCTGTAGGCAGGGACGCCTTGACACCTTTACTAAACCACATTGCTCAAAGACCCATCCAGCCTTGTCTTGAACACTTCCAGGAGTGGGGCATCCGCAACTTCTCTGGGCAACCTGTGCCAGTGCCTCAGTGTTGTCATAGTGGTAAGATTGTCTTCTACTATCTAATCTAAGCCTAGTCTCTCTTAGTTTGAGGCCATTCTGCCTTGTCCAATTACTCCATGCCCTTGTAAAAAGTCCCTCTCCAGCTTTCTAATAGGCTCCTTTCAGGTACTGGGAGGTGTTCCAGGATCACCCTGGAGCCTTCTTTTCTCCCAGCTGAACAGCCTGAACTGTCTCAGCCTGTGCTCAGGCCCTCTGATCATCTTTGTGGTCTTGTCTGGATTTGCTCCAGCAGTTTCAGCAGTCCTCTTGTGCTGGGGAGCCCAGAACTCAACTCAGTGCTTCTGAACCAGTGTTTGGTAAAAAATCATGGCAGATGTACTGACATTTTCATACTAACTCATGTGGAAGAAGTGAGGGTCAAAGGATAAACAGTGTTAGAATCTGTCATAGGCTGTTTGCTACAAATTCTTGCTAGCATGCATTGGGGTGATGCCATTAATCATAAACACCAGACTTACATTTAATTTGTATTGGTAGCCAAATAAGTGGCAAAACTATTATTGCCACAAGCTCCCACATTGTAGGAAAGGTCACACCCATGAGCTGGAGAGTCCTGTGACAATTTGCACTTTTGAAGTGGCTTGCTGCATGCTAATAGCAAGTTGTTTACATTACCTTTAAAAGGTATCATACCAAAAAAAAAAAAAAAACAAACCAAAACCCAACAAACCCAAAACAATAATCTGTTTTTTCTCAAAATGTAACCTACTAAGTCCAAATCATACCCATGTAAGGCAAACAATAATATTTTAGAAAAGGGGACTTTGACACTTATTACAAGAAGAGATGGAAACAATATGCAGTCAAAAATTCAAGAGGGCACATTTCCAATAGTATTAAAGTACTTGTTCCTAGACACGGTAGATCATGAGATATTGAATCTTAATCTCCTGGCATTCCTATATGCAAGGACGCTATTTTAAGACATATTATAAAGCTTTGAGAATGTTTTAATGATTGTTCTCCTTTCTCTGACATTAGTTCTGGATGATTTCTTAAAAGCACTCTCAGGCAGTTGTTTAAATAGTTGTCCTTCAGCATGAGTGCGTACGTTAAACACTGGCAGACCTTTGAGGAAGACTTAACCTGTCAGTGCAGATGCCATGACTAAAAGGTACTCTCTTCCCTAGTTCTGCTGGTTTAAATCCCTCTTTTCATGCCCTCTCACCACTGGTGTCTCCGTGGCTGTCTAAAACACATCTCTTCAGTAGTGTGCCTGCTTGAGCTTAACAGTGGCATCTGGCTGATGCCAGGCATGCCCAGGTCATGGTGATGCTCTGGGCCTTGTACTCCCTAGCAGGTGGCTTGAAGGTCAGGAGCACCACGAAAAAGCCTCTCCTAAGTATAAAACTTGGAATTGGCCTTCTTTCCCATATATTATCAGTGTATTCACTATGGCTGTGAGTACACCAATAACCACTGTGAGTACAGCTGGTTTCCAGCTGAAGCAGAACTGGTAAGATTTGTGTGTGCCACCTTCCAGAAGCCTGTGGGCTTGTATGGCTGTTCTGAGCTACCAGCAAAACTCACATGTAGATATGATAAAACCTGTCCTGCTATAGCTTAACTTCTGTGTGTGCTCGTACTACTAGCCTGGCTATATTTGTTCCCTGCAGCCAAGCTCAGGTCACTGCTCCAGACTGCAAGAGAGATACAGCAGTGCTTAAAAACTGCAAACACAGAGTAGTGTAGTTGTCCTTGGCTCCAGCTTTTACAGGGCTGCTCACTGCTCAGGACATTTGGAGCTTGTTTTCTCAGCCAGCATAGATGATTTAAACAGATCTGGCAGCTAGGCAACATTGAAATACCTGAAGTAAAATTTTATTTTCCCTTGAGAGACATTTTATGAATAAAACACAACTCAAATGTCTCTAAGGAAGATCCATGTTCCCCTTTGGGAGACGCATCCTATCACCAAATCACTTTCCTATTTCTAGGCCAGGATGCTTCAGAGGTGGACACTGTTTTCAGCTTTTACAGTTTAGTTCATAACTGAAACCATCTCCATTTTAAAAGAGTTATTTTCAAGTTCATTTGGGTGAATAAAGTTAAAGTATGTGACGAAATTACCCCAAGTTATCAAATTTAGCTAACCCACACTTATTTGCTGATGTCAAAATCATAGTGTTAGCTTTGTTCACAAAGATGTCAGAGTACCTGTGCTGGCAAAAGGAGCTTGCAGAAAACAGTGACAAGGCTTTCTGCACAGGGCAGACCAGGGGTAATTTAGAATCTGCTGTTATATGTCTGAAGAGGAGTAAGTGATCTTCATGGTTTCATAAATGTACATCTGGTCATACCTGTGAGTGAGCTAAGTTGTTGGAGAAAATAAGTGTAACAATCCCATTAGGCTGGCTCACAGGCATACCTTGCCAGTCAATTGTTCTGAAAACTGAACTGCAACACCTGTGAGGCCAAACCATGGTGGGACAAGGTAGTGTTGACACTGGCAAGGCTCTGGTACAGGTCTTGTGCCCAGGAAATGGCAGCTGGCATTTGAAGGTGACCTGTTGCTGTCTGGGCTCAGGTACCATCAGCTTAAACAAATGCCAGTCTGGGAAGGAGGATGTGAGTAATTTCAAATAATGCAGAGGCTGCCTGACACAGGTTTACCATGGTTACAGTGACTTCTGTGATATGGAAAATGCACTTTCTCACTTCCAGTAGTTCTGGTGCCCTAAACCACTAAGGAATTTAAATCCTTACATTTGGGCGGTAGGGAGTTTTGTTGTTGGGGGTTTTTGTGTTTGGTTTTTTTTTTCTTTGTTTGCTTGTTTGGCTGTTGGTTAGGGTTTATGTTGTTGGGGTTTTTTGGTTTGGTTTGGTTTTTGTTGTTGTTTTGTGGGTTTTTCTGCTTGTTTGTTTCTTCCTGGGCTTTTGTGTAGTTTGTTTGTTTTTGCCTTTTTTGTTTTTGTTGGTTATTTGTTATTTGTTTTTTAATGGAATGATCCCAAGAGGTTTGCAGGCACAGCTTTGGGGTGGTTGTCCTCAAATATGTGGCAGCATATCCTGGTCTTCCAACCTTCCCATGAGCTGGAGGGTTTTGCCTGCTTCTGGAGGACACAGAGCAAATAATGACTATATCCAGCTGCCTTTGTATTTTTCTAGGATAATACAAACAGGAAATTTCACAATACCCTAAATTAATCAATCTGAAGTTCATTTCACTGAGTTTTAAAGACTGTGAAATGGCTAGGCATTATTTAAACATATGTGATACTTCAGAAGAGTGCAGATCCAACTGTTATATTAAGGGTAACTTCCTAAGCGAGTTATATTAATGGTAACTTCCAAAGCAAGGTTTAGATCAGGTGTGAGAAAGTGCAGGACTATTGTCTGTTAGGTAAGGTCTTATTTTTATACACTCAATTTTATTTTTTTTTTCCCATGAGAATACAATGCTTTGATACACACAGAATTCCTGTACAATATTTCTGAAAATTTTCTCTTCTATTTTGTATTGCATCCTGGCAGGATTTTCTTTAGGTTTTTTTAATGCAAAGTTTTAAGGAACTTAATGATTTAACCATATTTTAGTTTAAATCAACTGACTGGAAAGCATTTAGTTGCTATGTTTTTCTCTCCTTAATCCTGGTACAAAATGGATACTCATTTTTTTGATGTTCAGTGGCAGAAAACTTGTATTCAGCCATCTTTGGTCTACATTTGAATGTGCATAAATTCTTGTAGTATGTCATGGCTCTGACTGAGACCTACCAAATGTACAAAATCCAGGGACGGACTCTGCTCTAAAGAGTTCATAAAGAATTCTATACAACTAGATTTAGTTTTCATTTTCGATTGCCTATATTTCAGATTCTATTGTGCTATGAAAAATATTTTTGTTTTTAGAGGGTTGCTATAGGCTCATTCACCTAGATTTGGTTCTAGGCCTCATATGTTTTCCATAGAAGTAAACTTTCCACAGTCAGGCCTGCAGAAGAATTGAAAGGTGCTTTTTTTATTTTCTTTCAAAATGAGGTTTTGTTTCATGTGATTAGGGAGACAGCATTGGAAATGGCATTCCTGGGGTCAAAACTAACAACCCAAGATTCATCAACACCAACTGTAATTTTAAAACATAATTTGTAATTTCTGAATGTTTAATGTTTGTGGTGCTTAAGAACCATGCAATGGAAGTTTAAACAGCTATCTTGAAAATGAGCTATGTTAGAAACCTAAAGAATGAAATGCCATCAAAGAGAAATCTCAAATAGTAATTTAATTTAATTTCTTTATGATGTTAAGGGAACTTCCCATCCTGACTACTCCCGAGGCCCCCGTCAGCCGCATTCCCAAGGTCGGAGACTTTCACTGCTGAGACCGAAGCCCCCCACCATGGGTGGCTCCAGTGCCCCGAGGGGTCCCTGCTCGCCTCCTGCACACCCCACTCAGTCAGACCAGCTTTCCTCACTGGCTCCACCCTACATTTCCCCTGGCAGGGTCTCAGATGTCTCATTCCATAAAGCCATTTATTCAGGGCACAGTAGCACAGAAACAGCTCGAGCTGAGGTGCTGCTGAGGACGGACCCCCAACAAAGGAACACCTGGGCTTCTACCCACTCACTGTCCAGGCCAGGTGCAAGTCTTGCTCCTTCTCCTTAGTCCTACGCTCCTGCTGCGTCTCCAAATGTCCCTTCACCCGACTGGCCACTGGTTCTTGTGCCCTTTGTTAAACAACTTTGTTGGCAGCTCGTGGCCTCTTGTCTCAGACCCAGCCATAGCTCAATCTGCGTCTTAAACTGCAGCATGCAAACTCAGCTACCTACCCCAGACGCATTCCTCAACACCAAAATGTATCACCTCAGTTGTTAAACAAATTGTGGAAGCTGACAGTCTCTTGGGCATTAGAGGGGCCATGGAAATCCTCCTGCTCTGTGCATGCAGTTCTTGTGGATCTAGTAATCCTACAGTTTATTTTGGGAAAGTGCAGAAAGGTGACAAAACATTAGGGACACCTAATATGAAAGCATGGCTTCCCAAGTGGAATGGATATTTCGTAGTTCCAGTTTTATCCCTGCAAGGTTCAGAATTTAATCTGCCCTGCCTCTTGTGAGAGCTTTGAAGGGAGGTGGAGTAAGCAGACTGGATAACTTTAAGCTTACTTTGTGCCTCCTGATGCCATCTGAGGAAAAGGTATTGCTCTACATGAGACTATGTTCCAGAAAAAAAAGATCATACCTATTTATAGAAACAAATAATGAAAGAGAATATCAACTCTAGTTGGCAATGTAATATCTTATCTGTTATTCTAAGAGTTATTTAACTTTCAGGATTTGTGAAAATACAGCTCCAACATGAAAATGTAATTTCAAACTGTCGGGCTCCAAGAGCTGCTGCAGCAAAAAAGGACAACAATAACAACATGTATGCTCAGTTGAATTCAGGCTTTGAACTGGCATTCCGTCCTTGCAGATACAATGAAGAACAAAATATTGATAGTTAATTAATTCCTTGACACATAAGATTACTGATCTTGACTTTTCATCAAACTTTCAGGTATCTCCTTATTTCTAGGGACCACATAAACTGACCTAAAATACTTTAATTCTTGCCTCCTCTCCATGAAATGCCTTTATGAGGCACAGAGGGTTATTCCAAAGTGCAGAAGCTGCTCCCGTGTGTTACTTATTCATCACAGGGAGCTCTGGCTTCTTGGTTTAGCTTCACAAGGGTTGGAAGCTGGTCACACACAAGTATTGCAAGACATTTTCTTCCACACAAGAGTTTTCTAACCCCCTGAAGCCCTAAGCTCCAGAGGAGTCTGATACATACTGCATGTTATTAATGTGCTCTAGCCATTGCTTTCCAGCCCTTCTGAGCTAGGAGCAGGAGATAATATCAGCATTGTGGTGATGCAAGAGAACACACACAAGTAAAGAATGCAGGTGCAGCTGGGGAGGGAAATTGAAATTTTTCCAGCAGGCCAGAGTGAAAACCTGTGGGTACAACGGGAAGAAAGGTACATCGATACTGAACTCTACTGTTGCAAAAAATTATCATTTTAAACTGTCCAGGAGCTGGTTTTCTCCCTTTCCATGTCCAGGCACTTGCTGAGAAAACACAAAATTTATGAATGCAGAAGAAACTTGGTTTGAAATATTTGTATATTCAGCTCTTGCAAACCTGTCTTTCCTTTGTTTCTTTGTTGTACTATTTTCTCTGCCTTGGCTGTTCTGATTTCTGTGTCCACAGGGTCAGGTAGAGATGCCAGAGCTGACTTTACCGATCTGGGAATGCTACTGAAAGCAGCTCAGCGTCAGGAGTCCGGTGCTCCAGACTGGCTCCCTCATTCTGCTAGGAGAAAAAGCCCTGTTCTTTACCTCCAAACAAGTGTTGATAACATAAAGCCTGAGGGACATGATCTGTCTCTGCAGGGTTCCCAGATCAGGCTCTACTTGGTCTCTCACTTCCTCAACCACGTCCGCTCCCGGTCTCACATGCTCGCACCTTCTTTTTTTGTCTCTTTGGGGACATGCATGACAGTAGGGCTAAGAATACTTTTGGCCGAGAGCTTCAAAGCTACCGCAGGAGACAGATGCATCATTCTCATTGAAGTTCATGAGAGCTGTGTTCTAAATTCTCCATGCTGCTTGGGGAGCTTTTTGCAGCGGCTAATGTACCAATACCACTGGAGTACTGTAATCCAAATAACATGCACGATCAATGTTATCAAACTGATGAGCTGCTGATATTACCCTGGATGCTTCTTTGACCTGTGCTTTGGGCTGCCCTGTGTAGCCTGTGGTGGCCTTGTGTGCTGTCCCCTGCCCTTCCTGTGCCCTGCCTCACCTGAGCTGCCCTCCCTGCCTGCCTGCTTGCCAAGCTTCCGCTCTTTGAGATCCGCCCTCTGCTCAGCCAAGCCCTAGTGCAAAACTGCTATGCAAGGGGAGATCCATGGGTCAGAGTATCCAGGGCATGGAAAAGTTTTCTTGAGGTCTTCGCATGTCCTTGAGATCAAGGGGGAATATCAGACCTTCTTATGCTGCAGTCCCTGTCACTGTGTAATGTCCCTAAAAGGTCCTGGTCTCACAGGGCAGTGGGACAGATTAATGGACAGACTCCTGCCTCAATTGCAGGAGACTGCACAGATTGCCTTTCTTCTCCCAGAGACTCAGTGGTGTTTGATGCCTTTTTTGGTATAAGTAGGAGTTTGGAGTCGTATTGTCAATCACCAGTCTGTATATAATTAAACTGCTTTCAGTTTTCTAACTGCTTTACCTGTGCATTAGTCATACAGTCATTAAAACAGCTGGAAGATGTATTTATTAGTATCACTGATCCTCTATAGTTTTCAAAAATTCAATTTTATTGAGAATAATAAAAGTGGAATTAGGATGCAAGTGTCTATGGTCTCAGTTTTATGCATGGATTTAGTGAACACTCTGTGCTGCTTTGTCTTAAACCCTGTGTACTGTGATACTAAGAAGAATAATGCTAGTAGGGGAATTTAAAGGGAACAAATCCTAATTTCTGCATTAAAAATGTAAGTGGTATCTGATCTGGAATTTCTCTTCTTTCAATTAATCACCCTTTTGAAAGTTTCTTCCAGATTTATTTTCACACATACAAAAATAACTTCCAATGGTTTTATGAAGACTGGACATAAAAAGGTCTGGGTTTTTTTTAACTTTTTTTTTCTCCAGTGAAATCTGCTGATTGAAACTAAAGAACAAATCTTGATAATCTTCAGTGCGGGAAGTCTGAAAACTAAATCAATCAACTTCTATTTTGCATTTTCCCTCCTCCTTGGAAGATGCAAAATCCTCTTCTCTCCTGTCCAACAGCAATAATAGAAAAAACTCCAGCCCATCTCCCCAGAGAGATAATGACTTTGTGAGAAAAAAAAATTACTTTGAACTTCTTTTCTAAACATAACTCTTTCCTACCACTGTGACAATTTTATTAATTCTTTTCCCCTCCATCTTTCCTGTTTGTTTCTTATCTAATATAAAAGCTGTGTAACTGGGAGCTGTTTGAGTTCTCTTTTGTAGGAAGGTGGCTAGGAGTGCAGTAAAGTTGTGGCAGCTTCCCAAATTTTGTTGAAGACATGCTATTGCCAGCTCCCAAAATGGCTCAAGGGCTTCTCAAGGGAATCACAGCTGTATCAACATGGCAGTCACCTGCACCTGAGGCCTCCATTCCTGCAGACATGGCAAAATATTTTTGCTTTCTAATGGCTTGTTCTTTGATTTTATATATGCAAAAAGGCTGAAACAGACAATGTCATGGGTATATTTAGTTGATGCTAACAAGCTTTTAAACTAATGACTATTTGGCTGCAGAGAAGAAAGGTTGATTGTATGTCCCAGGGGTGGGACAGACTAAAGGTGAGTTGAACATCTTGACAATGGGAGAGGAACACGTGACTAGTCTGTAACTTCATGGCACCAAAATTTTTAGCCTTTTCTTTTGTCTGTACCTTCTATCCAGTTGAGCTGCTTGCCCCTCTTCTGTAGGAGAAGATGCATGTATAGTGAGCTACTCTCCTTTGTGGAACTACCCAACTGTGAAAGTGTAGTGGCTGTTAATTAAATTAAACCTATTTGTTCTGTAGCTGATTTACTGGAAAGATGCTATATAAGGTTATTTTTCTGGGAAGTGTCACTATTGGGTTTCTGGCAGAGACCAGCTCATTTTGAGACTGTAATGGCTTGAGAAATCTGATCTATGTTTGAAACTGGCCCCTCTCGGAGCAGCAGGATGGACTAGGTGACCTCCAGAGGTCCCTTCCAGCCTGAATTATTCTGTGATTCTGTGGAAGGCTCCTCGATCTGCTCAGGGACATTATCCTTTAAAGCCTCCATCTGGCCACGTGTTAATCTTGGACTGCATGGGCCACCAGCCTCTTCCATGCTAAATCTGGCAGGTGAAGAGAGAAAAGTTACAGCATGTGTGCAAACCATGTGTCCATAGCACATGTTCATAGGTATATCTAGAAGGGTTAGAAAGGCTAAAAAGGAAAGTCTCAGCTCTGAGAACAAAGCTATTATGAAGCGCAGAGAGAGGGTTTTACTGGGTAAAGCAGGGTATGGCAAAGTTTCATTGTCCTGTACCTGATCAAAGATACTGGGTCAAAAAGTGATATTCACTCAATATCACACTGTAAGTGGAAGTGAATAAAAAAAATCCTGCTTTTCAGCTGGAGTGATAGAGAAGCTGCACATGATGGTGGTTTGAAACAGGAATGGGCCATCCTGAATTTATATCTGACACATAAAATAACAGCAGAATAATGACTCTGGAGTAAAACCTCTCCTCTCCAAACCTGAAAAGCTGTACCCTCACAGCTCAATGTAGTAGCTATGGCTATATAAATCTCTTTTGTGTTGTATAGTATTTACTAGTTTATGGTAAGGCATGGGGATCCTAGACACTGTTTAATAGCTTTAACACAGCTGCATAACCCTGGAAAGAGTAATGTCCTAAACCTTCTTTTATGATCATCAGATTTTGTGGGGAAAAAATAAAATGTCCTGCAAGTGTAGAGAGGAAGAGAGCATTTGCCTATTTAGGCAGGTTCACAGGCCCACTAAATCCTTTTCTACTCAGTTGATGTTTGGTATGTTGCAACAGACTTTTACCAGCAAAATAGGACAGACTTTGAAGAGCAGTCCCTGGGGAGCTATTTAAATATGACACTCAGAGAGAAGCTTTAAAAACTAATGGGAGCTGTTTGTTTTCTTTAAACTGTTAATCGACACGGTTTGTTGTTACTAAATGGGCAATTAATAAAGACAATCTAAATTCCCAAGAGAATGGGGCATCCAATAACTGAGTGCAAGCAATGTTCCAGTGCAAAAACAAATCCAAAACTTTCTAGTCAGTGTGACCATAGTTACAGAGAACAAGGGACAGGCAAGGCGTAGCTGATAGTGAGAAAAGGAGATATTCCTTTCATGACCATGGGAATTGTCTTGATTTTTGTGATAACTTGATCATTATTTTTCTTTGACTAACAGGACTTGGATTAGACTAGATCACACTCCAAGCTCTGAGAAAACTTTAATTAGACAATAAAAAGGTGTGTGCATGAGATGAAGATAGGAAACATGCTATTAGAGTGATAGAAAAGAGACCAGGATTATTTATGTGAGAAAGAAGGTTGGGAGGAAGACTGGGAAGAGATTTAAAATCAGGGTGGTAATATTATCAAGTGCTGGAAGTGGTGTTAGATAGGGAAGCCAGTGATAAAACAAATTGAAGAACATTCTTTTTGGTTCATTTTAACTTACTGGCACCTAAGGTTTAAAAAAGCCCAAAGCTTTCTAATTAAAGAAAAAAAAATCCCACAAAAACCAAAGAAGGTGTCAGTGATGATTGTGGAGTTGATGCTGAATTTCCTGGATCCATCATAAGAAGCCTTTGCATTTCAGAATTTCCTCAGCCCTGGCCTGGAATTAGAGATCTATTTGACTTTGGTTATTGCGGACCCTTGGAGATCCAAGAGTCCATTCTTTTCCCTCACTAGTGCAAGGAAGTGTTTTTTTGTTTTTTTTTAATGTAGTACGTTTGTCTTCAGATGGCTTAGTTCTGAGTCTATGCACAGAGCTGCAGGAAGAAAAATAATTGCTTATTGAAGAGACAAGTGAGGTATTCCCATTCTCAAGACAGACTGAAGATCATCCAGCACAAAGCTAGCAGGGGGAAAAACTGGAGAAGGCAGTTCTCTGAGAAAAATAGAAAGATAAAAAATCAGAATTCCATGTGAGATCGGGATGTTGTGGAAATTCAGTAAGACATCCTGGTTAAATTTTTTTTTCTGGTGGCCCTGTTTAATTCTCACTCTAGTGGCCTTGGTGATGTCATATGTGAGAGATAACTGTGGGTAACAGAGTACAGTCGTGCCAAGCAGAGTATTCAAGTGATACATGCAGATAAAGAGATTTTTGTGGTACAATAGGTAATAAATAATATTGAATGTACTGCTTTCTAGCACTCTCCTGTGCAGGTGTGTGTGTTACAAACTGGCAGACAGCACATGCTGAAAATATACTACACCTAGTGTATATGTTTCTATGATTTATCTGCACGCTCTTCTGTACTGAACAACACTTTGAGACATTTTTATAAATTATGGCACTCAAATCCATATGTCATAGTACTTTAGTACTAGCTCTCTTCTAGCATTTCTTTGGGAATCCAGAGCATATAATACTTCCTTTCGAGCAGAAATTTATCAATTGCTGCATCTACAGCCACCTTTGTAGCACTTGAAAGAAATGCGTTTAAAAAAAAAGAAAAACCAAATGCAAAACCAACCAAAAAACCCTGTCTCTAAGTGTAAGTCTGTAAGTTCAGACTTACACTTAAATATTTGGTTTTACACTATATTTAGGACCGTCTGGCTGTCAGCCAAGACAGAGCCTATCACAAATCTAAAACACTACGTGGAAAGACCATGTGACTGTTAGTTTAATTTTTTTTCCCCAATATGCTTCCTTTGTTGGAGCATCACTTAATACTGGTCTATTAAAATGCGTGGGAAATAATGTTAACTGCACTTTCAGAATTTCAGAAAGCATCTATCAGGTATGTTTTTAGTACGTTAAGGGACTGTTCTGTTAATAGAATATTTCTACTACAGGACTAAACACATTGTTTGAGACCATGAAACGCCCAAGTGCTCAGCACTACCTGGAAAGCAGAGCCTGGCAGAAGAATGATGGCAAGATGATGGGCTGTGATGGACCTAGAGTAGGACCCCTGTCCAGTTTTTCAGTGCAATTGTGGCTGACTTGTTTTGTCTCATTGACGTGGGGGTACAAGTAATTCACAGGCACATCAACAGGCCACTAACTACAGACAGGTTTAGGCACTAGGAACAAAGGAGGTAAGGATCAGCAATGTTTAAACAGCCCCCACTCCCTGAATGTGTAGTGAATTTTTCTTAGATGAAATGAGGGGTTTAACTGTCCTGGCCAGTCAATGTGGATCTGCTGATTGTTACAAGAGATGGTGCCTGTCTGAGTGGGAATTTCTATCCCCAAAATCCTTCTGACCTTTTACAGCATGCTCACAGCCTTTTACTTGGGAGCCTGGTTCCCAGCTTCCCCATGTGTTTACTCTGCCTTTCGAGGTACTTTGCCTCACTCTGTGCTACTCTGTGCTGTGCTTATGGTATTGAATGTGTGAGCACCTTCCTCTAAGGGGTGGAATCCATGCCTCTGAAGAGCTCAGGTTTGGAAAAAGTTATGGAAATAAAAAGCCTTATGATCACTTCACACCCATACTGCAAAGTTAGAATGGAAAAATAAGCCTGGAGAAGCTGGAGATTGAAGGGAACCACTTTAGAAAACCAGTTGCAGGTAAGTAGGTATGTTAGTCTGGATTATCATTTGGATGCCTTCACGAATTTTTCACTAAGACATTTTACAAAACTCCTTTCCAGGTGTTATGGGCCAGGCTCTGGTTTTAAATGCTTGGCAAAGACAAGGTAGTTCTTGCCAAAATTCTTGGAGATGCCTTGTTTTATAAAGTCCAGGCACAGAGGAAGATTTCTCCTGGAAGATTTGAGCCAAGAAAAAGCACTCTGGTGCTGCAGTGGCTAGCCCAGGTAATATTATTTAATGTTGCTGAAGCACTGAGAGCTATATACAGACCTTCAGAGCTGTCAGGAAACACTCCCTGACCTTTCTAAGCTGCAGGTGAACCTACACAAGAATGATCTCCTCTTGATACACCATCACCTTTCTCCCAGGGCCCCACCCCTGAGCCTGCAGCCATCTCTGAGTACGAGGCAGCAGCTGGTTAAAAGTGCAGAGGAACAGTACATGATTGTTTAGGACAGGAAGTTGCAATATCCACTTGCAAGAATGTAATTGCTTTTGAGCTGGAACAGGGCCAGGACGGTTGATTCCAGCTGGTAGGAACAGCTGCAGCTGTGGAGGCAGCCAAATCTGGGCCTGCTGCACGGAGGGGAAGGGGAGGAATGGAGCTTGCCAGCAACCTTCTGAACTCAGAGGTGTGCAGGGGAGAGCCCTGCCCAGGTGCCTCCTCCTCCCCATCCACCGTGTGGCCCATGGGAAAGTCTGCAGAGGAACTGGCCAGAAACTAGCCAGCCACAGCCCAGGACTTCTGGCATTCAGAGGCTTCACAGATTTTTGCCTGGACTGCAGCTAGCCATGCTGTCTGCCTGTTTGTGTCCATCTTCCCATTCCCTTTTGTTCAGCTTCAACTCTGTGTCACTCCACTCTTATCTCTTTGCCCATGCTATTTTATGGCATCTTTCTTCCTTTCATTGCCTAAACCTTCTGGGCAATGCCTCACTTCAGTACCCAGGGGCTACTGTTTTACGTGCATGGCTCTTTCCAAGGGCTTGTGTGCTTCCCACCACTGGGTCTCTGTTCAATAAGCTGCTCCTGTGGAGCCTGTCTGGTGGTCTCTGGGTGTAGCACCCGGCACAGGCCTCATTCTCCACTGATTCTTAAAGCAAAAAGAAGATTACAAGTATCAGTGAACTTTGTTAGCATTGTGATCTTGTTTTGTGAATCCTACTTTAAATAAAGCATGCTGACTTAAATACACTCCAAAACCTAACTCTGTGGTCAAAGAATTTTGCTCTTTCTAAAAGAGGGGACCTGTCCACATGAATCCAACATACAGATTAAACACAATTTAAACAAACAGATTAAACACAAGTTATCTTTTAACTTTAATGCCCTATTTGAAAACTTTAAGAGCAAAAATGCACTGAAACAGGTATCATGTCACTCTAACACAGCAGTGGCTTGATTTTGAGGCTGAGCTGTGAGACTACAGGTTTTGTACACTCGGAACCTTCCCAGGTTTTTTTCAGCTGCACTGATTTTCCAGGGTTGGTTTTGCAAATAAAGAGAGTTGCGTGACTTTTGAGAGTGGCAGGTCTGCCAAACTGTCTAATGCTGTCTGCCATATGCAATCATGGAAAATAAAATGCTTTTCCTTTAGAAAAATCTCCTGGAGGCTTCTTGTGCACAGGACTGCTTCCCACCACCTTGCTGTGCACCAGGGAAGGCCAGATTCACAGGATTATTTCTCCTTCCTAGCAGGGCCAAGTCTTCTGTCAGCTCATGAAGTTTCTGTAAAGGCAGGTCCTTTACCCTTTGACTCTCTTACAGTGTGTTGGGGAGCTGGATATACAAGACAGTTTCTTAATACTCATGTTTTTAAATTCACCAGTCTTGATGAAAAACACTTTCATCTTACCCAGCTACCTTAGCCTGGTTTAAATTAAAGGAGAGTTTTGGGAAGTATGCCAGGAGAAGTACTTACAGCATCCAATATAGGCAACACAGTTACAAATGTTTATAAAAGAGGTAAACGAAGAAATTACAGAACGAGAACACTTAATCTAATCACAGCAAGCTCATATCTAACAGAATCTTTTGAGTTTCAGCTGACTTGTCATTGCCCCAAAAACCTTGCAGGGTTTTCCTATCTTTTGCATCTGCAGCTTGGGGAGAACCTTTCAGGGCCAGCTTGATTGAAGGGATCAGTGCCCTCCTGATGACTTTTTTCCCTGTCATTCTTCCTTTCACCTCCAGGCAGAGCCAGCTTAATGCCATGCCCTCCATGGGCCTGTTACTGCTCAGATGGGAGCTGTGGCTTTCCTTTGGTGTCAGAGCTGGCAGTGTCTGTGTTTCTGTGGTTCACAGTTTTACCCTGTGTCCCTTTGAATTTCCTGCCAACTTTTACAGTAATAAATGCTCTTGTTCTGAATTCATGAACAGGATCAGTGACAATGATGACATCTAGCTCGTGATAGAGACTAGGCATGGGAATAATCAACCACATGGAGAAACCAAGGTTATGACACACTTGGCCACACCAAATTTAACTCCCAAGAGATGCTCTAGCATTCACTTTTAATCAAACTAGAAGTGAATCTTTTTTCTGTCAAACAAGCTCTGTGGTGTGGTTTTTCATAAATGACAGGCTACATTTGGAGAGAATCATTTTTCTATTGATTTATGTCTGAATTGAATAAGTTTCAATTGATGGATGTCTGAAAGTACAAAGCTGATTAAGATAAGGGACAATGCAACAGAAAAGGTAGTGTTGTACTGGTTCGAGAGCTGATATAAACAGAAAGCTTTCTTTTTGTACCTGGTGTCATCAAGAGAGTCTGTGACAGCTTGAACATAGAGGGACAGAACCCTCATGCAAGCATCCTGGAAAATTTGCTGCAACATCCTTGAGGTTAGGTATTGGATCATCCTGTTTGCTGCCATGAGACAGCTGCATTGAATATTATGAAAATCACAAGGAGTATATATGACTTTTTAAAAATCTGCTTTCCAAATCCACAGTCAAATTTAATGATTTTACTGTTAGTTGAATGTGCCTAATGTATATTGGCACACATAAGAAATAAAGATAAAGAAACAGTTTGGCTCGCTCATGGTTTTAATGTACATTCTGGGAGAGATTTTAATATTTTTTCAACTTTTTGAGTATTTGGTGGAAACGTCCATTGACACTTCATTGCCCAGATCTCATTCTGATATTCTTTGCCATATGTCCTGATGCCTCACTCAGGAGCTGGGACTGACCTTATGTGGTGTAAAGTTGTGACTTGTTTTCCAAATGCAAGGCTTTACCCCTCTTATCTTCTGCTGTAAGGTTTGAACATAAAAGATCTTTCTTCTCAGTTGAAGTAAGAGTTTTTCCTATGGCTGTTGGCATCGACTGACTTTAATTACTTATTTAACAAAGTTTGTAGAAATGACCTGGTAACATGTTGTATCCCATTGGATATCTATGGCAGCACAATTTTTAGAAGAATACAGAGCATCTATTTGAAAGGATGGAGCCTGATTTTTAGATTTAGAACAGAATCTTTTCCATTTTTTTGTAAAATATAGACATAATGCTGTTCAGAAAAACATGCAACTGCAGACACTCCAGAGAAAATGCACTACAGTGTTGAATTTATGTATGTGAAGTTCTACTACTGCTTCTTCAAAGCTCTGGCTACTGCTGTTTCTGCAGTTCCAGCACTGCTCAAAAGCATCACAGAGCTTGTCTTCCATGGCTACCTCTTGTCCCTCACTGGAACTTCCTGACACTGGCAAAATTAGTGGGAGCATGAAGGTAATTCACATCACTTCTTCCCTTAGCATTGAACAGTCAGTAATTATTAAACCGAATCTCGACCTTTTACGTGAAAATAAAATTGCAAATAGGCAGCAGAAATTCATAAGAGCAAACCATTTTCTTTAATTTCATTCAATATCAAAGCCAAAATTCAGTTCAGCCTGCTTTGTGTATTTAGTTTCAGGGATTAATGAGGGACTGTTATTTGTGGAAACTAATGCAAATGGCTTTAAAAATGACTGCAAAAAACACATACTAGATTCCAGTCAGTGGTAATGTTTTGAAATTCATCCTTCAGTGAATAAATACAAGGCTGTCTAAATGTTTAGGTGAAACCCTTCACAATTTGTATTTTAACACTAAATACAAGCTTTTAAGTTATCTATTTACACATGTAATTCAAACTAATTCACAAACTAGTTGGAGGTCAAACATTAATTACTGAAGAAATTTTTGCCCAAAACGTGAGCCAGCTTGCTCTGAAGAGCATGCAAATAGGCAGGGAGGAGCAACACAGGGTGTGGGGAATAAGCTGCTGGGGCATGGTAGTATTGTGAAACCTCAGCCCCAGGGCACAGCGTGTGTATGGGCAGAGGAAGAAATAAGATGTAACTGAATCGTTGTGAAATGTGGACTACTTAAAATTCACCTTATGAATCACTTTATTTTGGATACCATGCACTATTCTGATGGTGACATACTAGCTTTAAAAAAGATCTGTTTCAATCCAGTTTTCCAGAACTATGGGATGGAGAAAACTTGATAACATTCTATAATAATAAGCACCTAAAGCACATGTATTTACCTGAGAAACACTTTCATGTCAACATTTCATCATCACTGTAACATTTCTGGGATTTACTAAACATATGCACACAGAAAGTACAGTAAAAAGGTATTCCAAGTAGGTTCTTTTGGTTTAGGGGGAATGCCATAAAATGTTACTTTGGGTCTCATTGTTCAAGCAGAGTGATGCAGTTTCTCTGTGGACATCTCTGAAATGCCTCCCTGTGAACACAATTCACTAAGGACTGACTTTCTGTAGTTTCTAAGAGAAACAAAAGCCCAGTATTAAATAGTTGTTGTTTGCTATTTGCCAGTCAGTTCTAGTCTAAAACACATCCCTTCTTTCAGTAATGGATGTGGTCTGTTTACGGTTGGGTTCTGTCAAGGGCTCCTACAATACGTGAAAGAAAACCTGTCAGTTGGCATCTCTTTATCATGTTTGCTGCCCCTCTACAGCTAGGAGAAAAACAGCTAAAGCAATAAATATGGAAAAACAGAGATTGAATGCAAATGGCTCCCATAAAGCAACACGTTCTAAATTCACCAGGGCTGAATTCAGATGGGTAATTTGTTTGTTTGACTTCATAACTGTGCGCAATCAAGAAAGAGAAATAGATGCTACCAGAAAAGCAATGGCTGATCAAAAGTGGTGGCTGGGCAGGAGAGGGGGAAGCTGGAAACACTCTTTCCTGTTGCTATGCCTGCCAAGCCTTGTTTCACAACTCCCACTCCATGTTCCTTTTATGGAGAGTTGTCTACAGCAGAGCACCACTGTCTCTCTGCTCCCGTGGGGAGATGTGGGTGTCACTGTCTGCCAGGACCTGGCCTGGTGCTACCAGGTGGGAACAGAGCCAGGCAGTGGACCCTTAGACACTGCAGTCTAAGGAGGCTCTGGCAGTATGTGACCTAATGTGCTTGAGGACATGCCTGTCCTCTCTCCCAGTGAAGGGCTTTGCCTGACCCTCTTATCTGTTCCAAGAGTGAATCTCATGTGGAAATTTTCTGGCAACTGGCTTTGATTCTGCTGAGGGATAGGGTACCAGGAGGCTGGTAATGTGCTTGAGGTCTGAGCTGCCAAGGACTCAAGAGAGTTTACTCAATCAAAGACCAAAATCTGCTGCAGTCAATGGGAGACTTGCATTGACCCTAGAGCTTTTTGGATCAGGTTCCAAAATGATTAATTCTTCATAAACAAAGAGGAAAAAAGAGAATCCAAGGAGTCAGGCCTGGAAGAAAGACAAAATTTGGTCCTATAACTGTCATACTCTTTGTAACTGAGTTACATAGTTATATAGCTTCTAATTATCTTGTAATCTTCAGTGCCGTGTGAATATTAATATTTACATGATTGCCGTGTGCTACGGTTCTGTGAGTACTTGCTCTTCCAAGAAATGCGTGTTCAAGAATGAAACAAAAAAATAACTTACATGAAAGAATAAAGTTTGGCCTCTAGGAGCAACTTCCAAGTGCATTACTGAAATTCCAGAGTTGAGTATGATATAAACTTCAGAAATGCTGACTAGGAAGGGAGGAAGGAAGGGAGAAGAGAAGAGATGACAATGAAAAAGAAGATGAGAGTGGAGAAGGACAAGGACCTTGAGTTCAGTAACATTCATTTGCAGTTTTCAACTGAACATTTTTAACATAGGTTTAATTCTGTGTTGTTAAAATAGTGAGGGCATGGCCAGACAGAGGAAAGCTAATCAACTTTTCTGTTAGGTGGATGTGTTTTTTCTCAAGTCTGCTCTGACCTTTATGTCTGTGGTTTTTTTTACACAACCATCATGGCCTTAATTCATCTTCCTCATGCATTGATCCCAGACTTGTGGGATTCCTAGGAAAGGAAGCAAAGGTGCTCACTTGATGACCTTTGTGGGTCTCTCTCAACTCAGAGCCTTCTGTGATCCTGTGATTCTTTTTGGGGGCTGTTGGTGAAGGAAAGGTTGTGTCAGAAGGCTTTAAGCTCTTTTCTGCTCGGGGACACCAGCATTGCCCCAGCAAGCTCCCCTGGTGTGCAAAGCCCGTGTGCCGAGTGCATCTTGCCTGTGTGAGGGACAGTTGTTTCTTTGTGCCACAGAGCAGCAGGATTGAGCACAGTTTGAAATGCATGTTCATTACACTCTGGGCTCCTGTGTATAACTGATCAGTGCAGCTCAAAGATGAGCAAGAGAAGCTCTTTTCTCCTCTCAGAGTTTCATGGAGCACGAACTGTATGAGAGCAAATATGTGAGGTAGGGCTCCTCACAAGTGGGTGATGAGACATCTGACTGCCAACATCAGGCTGATACACAGATGCCAATTCTGCTTTTACATTAGGGAACTGAAGTCCTTGAGTTATCATAAGGGAGAAACAACATGAGAGTTTGTAGTGCCATGCAATCTAGAGGAAGTGGCAAGGGAAGAGATTTCCATGCAGACATGATGTTGCGTCTAAGAGTGCGATGGGAACCAGGTTCACATGGAAAACTTCTTGTGAGAATCAGACATCATTTCCTTCCAAGAGCTCCAAATGTGCACCCTTTTTTTTTTTTTTGGCCACTGGAGCCACACAAATCCTTTATGGGCAGTCTGCAAAGGGTTTTCAGCTGTGGCTGTTTGTGATGAAACCCGCAGATTATTAGTTTTGTGGTCTCTTTATCCTCCCTGGGACTGAAGCAAATTAGAGCTTGCAATGACCAGCTATATTGGAACTGACAGTCACCTGACAATGACAGTCAGGAATGAAATATTATATATAACAGGCTGTGGATGCAACTTAACACATATCCAAGAAGTAAATTTCTTGTTCAGATGTCCAAGGCTTACCTATCTGCCTTAACATTGTTTAGAAGAAATATTCAGAAATCCTGGCGTAGTGTTCAGCAGAATAAGCACATGCTAAGATGGAAAAAAAACTCAGACTGAACACTACCATGTTACAAAATGTTTGTTTGGGACTAGCAGCTTAAAGAAGTTCTGACTGACCAATCTTAACAACATAGAGACAGCAGTAATTTTACATGGTGGACATGTAGAATTTGCAGTATCAATCCAAAAAAATCACAGCTGAGAAGAACAGGGTCAGTTCAGTTGCCTCTTGATTTGAAATTGTTCCACTTTCTTCTGAAGTGAGCTGAATGCTCATATAGCAGTTATTTTGTCTTAGCTGGGAATCCACAATGGACAGCTGGAACATAACTTAGGCAGCCGTGCTGCCTTGCAAGTGATCCTGTGGTTTGCCACTGCACGTGAGCACCTTGCCATTAACATTGCAGTTGAATAGAGAGCTTAAATATTCCACACTGGCCTGGAAGACTGGGTTCCTGGGGAGATAATAACTTCCCAAGGTGCCTGAAAGTATGACCTGGCTCAAGGCAAGAGTTTTGAGTGATGAGTAGTCACTGGGTTTGAAACCACAGATCTGGCCTCTTCCCAGGGCAGTGTGAACATGCCCTTATCAGTGGGGTTTGGCAGGAATACAGCCCAGTGTCTGTTCCCTGGTCTGACTGCACAGGCTCTCTAGCACAGAAGGCTCAGCTGCAGAAATGCAGGCAAGCCAAAAATGGTGGACAAATGCTGACCTACTGGTGAATAGCATTCTTACTGTCTTCCCAGGCTCCTTTCTCTCTGCCAGGTACACATGTCTGTGACAAGCAAAATAAACTATATAGGTAGTCAGAATATGAGTGGTTAATTCACACATAATTGCTATCTTTAAACCTACAACATCACTCAGGACAGATAGACTCTGTTCTGCTGCAGACATGGGTGTATTTCCCTTTATTTCTGTTACAACACATGGTATTCTGATTCTACAGTTAGAGAGAAAGCAGGAGACCATGCTATACTGGCCAGTTTATATGAATTTTTATGCTGTAAATGCTTCCAGTTGCAATGTCTCTCATCTCCTGTCCTCCCCAGGAAATATCTTCAGTGAAACTATCCATGCCTAGTGCTGTCCTAAGCCATCTACAACATAATGGTTGGGAACAGAGCTCTAAGGCACAAAAAGGGATGAGCCCACTGGGAGTGAAATCTTAGTGGGCAATGATTCCTTCTTGAAGGTGGTCTGGGGGTGCCTTTCAAAATACAGTGGAGTTTTCTCCTTCTAAATGTTGCACTGCTGTTTTGTATCATTGGTAAAGGCATATTCATTTTTACTCTAGAGGGTAGACTTTCATTATTTTAATTGTAACAGTTCATATGCTACAGAGAGTCTGATTTTTAACATATGTTCCCTGGTATATCAGTCGGAATGAATTACACTCCTTTAAAAAAGTCACTTAACCCAGTACAGGATATTTCTTTTTATACTAGTTGTTTGGAAATGTTAACACTCAAATGATCACGAGTATCCTTTGAAGTGAATCCTGACTTGGAGATCAATTGCTGAAATTAGCACCTTGGTTGTTTTTGCTTTAGTCTGTCTGCTTGAGGTCTCTATAACATGTGAGTTGATTGTTTTACAACTTGGAGGTTATCTTTGACATCTAAAGGGGCAAAGCACTTCATTTTCTTCTCTTCCCTTTTGGGACTTGGAAGTACAGAACGTCTCAGTAATGAGAGTCTCCAAAATTTCTCTGTCTGACAAATTGAATGACTCAATTTTGATTCAAACAACCAGGACAGATATTTCAGTCTTGTGTAGGAGAGGAAACATGGAGGAACCTTTGAAGCAGGAAGGTTGTAGGTTGTTTCACACTTGGTATCTTCAGCAGGTTACAGTAGAAGTTGATGTAAGGGAAAAGTCTAGTGAGCTGTGGTGCCCCTGTACTAGATTGGCTAACACGAGGCACCAGCAAGGCTGCTCTTTTCAGGCAACACCTTGAGCCCTGGAAATCAGACCTCTTTATGGAGTCTCAAGGCACCTACAGTCATTAGTCACTTAAAAAAAAAACCCTGACTCTTGTTTGGATAAGGCTTAAAGGATACTGCAAGGTTATTTTCTTCCTTGCTCACTGGTCTCAGAATAGATTATGCTTCTAAGGAGCTCAGTCTCACGGGAAAGCAAGTAATTTGATGGGTTTCAGATTGTCACTCAGAAAATTCATACAAACAGGCCAAGAAGGATTTTTACCTCTCCCAAATGTTTTTTCCCTTTTGCTAAGAATATTTGCAGATCTTGACTAAGTTTTTAAAAGAAGATATAAGACACACATTCTTCAGTGTGAAATATACATTAAGGAACTTGGAGTGTGATTTATTTCCCAAATATATAACAGAATGTTCCACAAGCTACATCCACTATCTCATACTGTGAGATGATGGCAATCTGTGTCCATCAAAAAGATTCATCAATAACCCTTTATTTGGAATGCAACAGGGGAAAGAGTATAACAGGAAAACAGCTTTGTGGCAATTACAAAATATCTCAAAAATAGCAGCAATGAAACCTTTCCAGAACAAAAATGGCTATATTCCTAAGGAAATTTCCAAACTGCTTGAGATAACCAGAGGATACGTCTAAATTTCTGACAAGTTAGCAGTGTCAGAAAATCACCACAAATCCTTCATCATGAGGTCTGAAGCCCAAAATAAACCTGAGGAGGTCATCAAAGCAATGGACTTTATGTGGTCTGAGAGCAAAAGGGAATTCCAGTTATAATTCTATAGTAGAATGAGAGCTTTTAGGTTTCTGCTGAAGTTTCTGGAGTTTATTGCTAGTGACAGCAACTACTTTAGTTCTTCTGTGACTGTCTTGAATTTTGTCCTTGGCAACTGTTAAGGGAAAAGAATCCGTGACTTACATGAAAGCTCTCATGAAGGGCTCTGCTAGAGACTTTCTACTGTACACTGAGACTTCTGGAGGGCAGTTTTGTAGAACTGCTTGCTTTCTCCTCTTCCTGGGCTTAGGGAGTCTCTGAAATGAAGAAGGTTGTTATTCTGATGTGGAAAAAAGAATTCTGAACTGATAGAAATGTGGCCAGCTTGGGCAATGGCAGAAGTTTAGGATCCTGCTCTAGGATGTGTAATTAATCACTGGAACTCTTGTCCTCAGGTTGTCATAGAAACAAAATAAACTGTATAATCTGAGACAATTGTATTAGCTGAGATTATATAGAAATTTTAAAGGGAAAGATGGTCTAAAAAACGGAAATATTGGTCTGTAAATGTAAAAGTAAGAAGCTTTTCCAGTGGTTGGGTCTCCACAGACATAATTGTAGTTTGGTGTTGTTGGACAAAACTTTTCTGCAGGACTGAGCTCGCTAACACCAGACCAAAGCCTCAGAAGTCTTCAAAAATTACGGAAAATTGTTCTAAAATTGTTCTCAGGTTTTAAACTTTCTGAACTGCTCTTTGACTGTTAGTTGACTTTGGTGGGACTCAAACCAGGCAAACACTGAAAACTTTTGCTGAATAAGGGTTTGAGGAATGTCGAACGACTAGCTGGTTCTAATTTGAATTATTGTCTTAATTAGTCATTTGATTTTGACACATCTAAAACATGTACTCTCTTGGAATAAGCTTTCTCTTTCTTCTGACTAGCCTGTTTCTCAGTCCTCCTCCACAATTTAACCTGTTCTTCAAACAGCAGTATTAGTGCAAGAAAGATTAGCACTCTGCCCTTGTCAAGAATAAACTCTATAATTTTCTTCCCTCCTGAATCACCTGTTGGAAGGATGTGAATCCAGGAAATTATTTTTAAAATATTATCTCTGTGATGGAATATGGCATCCTTGATGTGGGTGACCCATTCAAAAAATAAATTCTGATGGTAGATTTTGAGCCTTTCATTAAAGTTTAATTGTGACTTCATTATAAACATGTCAATATAATTTATTTTAACTTAAATGTCATAGACTGTTAAGAGTTACAAAAGTAGCTGACATTTCAATAGTCACATGTAAGTGTTCCTGAAGAATAAAGCTCCAATATTCTATTCTGCCACTGTGCAATTTTTGTGGTATAACTTCTGTTTCCAGTTCCCCAAAACTCTGCACACATCCATTGTTCTTGGGGCCAACACAGGAATTCGATGTTCCCTCAGGATCAGAGAGTCTGTGTCTTGTTCTTGTGCTACCATCTTTTCTTTGAGTTTCTTTTCATTGTTTTTGTGACTTGTGAGCTCTTGAAGGCAATGAAAAGGATGGGATTTATTCTAAATTTAGATGAAGCAATTCAGAGCACAAGGTATAGGAGACAGGAAACCAGCTTCTAGCATCTTTCCTGAACCACATCTTAAATAATCACGGCACATCATGGACCCATCTTTAATAAATTCAGGATGACCACATGTGAATTCCTGCCAGCACATCTCACAGAATTTAAACAATCTCTTTTTCTCTTAAGCATGCAACTTCTCTTTCAACTCAGGCCTATGGGTCTGAAGGACACTGGTAAAGCTCTTCAAGTAAAATGAAATTCACTGTTCCTACACACATTGTTGAGAGGATTAATTACTGCTGTTTTGTTAAAAACTGCTGTTTTGACTAAACTCCCAGAGCTAATTTCAAGGAGATGTTTCTGTGTTAGCAGGTATGTGCAAACAGTAGGCTGAGGAGACCATGGTTAAGTTTTGGAGACTATGTGGTCTTTCCTGTCTTACATGATCTCTTTTGGAGCCACTTGTTCAGTTTCACTCAGTAAATCCTCTGGGTTAAGTATATGGCTGCAATTCATTACTATGCTGACTTCAGACAAGTAAATGGAACTGCACTGCAAATAGATTTTATCCATTGTCTGGTTTTAAAAAACTTTACTCCTCTTTTACTGAGCACAAAGTTTGCAAGGTTGCAGCAGCTCCAGAAAGAGCAGAGCCTGAAATCTCTTACATTGTCAAATGACAAGGATCCTGCAGTTGTGAGACAGCTTAATAATATATACATTTTCAAAACATCCATTTTTAACTTGTTTATCATCAGCTGATCTCTAATCCAGTTTGACTGAGTCTTAACTGAAACTCCTCCTTAATATTTCCTTATCTCCATCTTCATCAGCTTTGGACTTTTAGCCTATGTTGACAAATTTAAATAGAGAGGCAAGAAAGAAAAATAATTTAGTTATTAGATTAATTTAACTTATTCTAAGCAAGAGTAGGAGGAAGCTGTTATTTTATTTTGTATTTTAATTTATAGCCATATGATCAAGAATAAAACCTAGGTTTCACCAATAAACTCATCTGGACTACATGTGTAGGCAGTTAAAAAAGTATGCTGGATTTTGGCAGCACATCTGTCCTAAATAGTCAAGAGACAGAATGGAAGTTGCTTTTTATTACTTTCACAAATGTTTAATATGAGAGTCTAAGGAGAAAGAGGAGTGGAAAAAAACAAACCAAAACAACACAAATTTCAAAGCTTTTACCCTTATAAATGAATTAAATTTCTATTGTGACTTTTGTTGCCAAAATCCAGAGGAACAGTCAGAATATAAATAATTTTAAACGTCCTTTTCCCTTCAGACACAGTGACAGCATAGTTTCCACAAAGTCACCTCCAAATGCACCATTTGAAGTAACACTGTGTTCAACAGATGCATGGGTATTGACAGCTGCCCTACAGAATTTCAAAGAAATTACATTCCTTTTTTCTTTTCTTTTTCCTGATAAGTTAATTATTTTTATACACTTAGAAGAATAAGATGTGCTCAGTCCTGGGATAAGAATGAATCCACTAGTGTAAACTAGGCATCCATATTAAAAGACAGAAGTTTAGTGAAATCAGATTGCACTTCTTTTGTCCTTTCTTATTCTAGTGGATTTAATTGACCCAAATCTGTGCAATCTGCAACGTATTCTGATGGTTTTTTACTGACAAAAATATTTTTTATGAAAACCTAATATTCCTTTTTGGATTTCTGTTAATGCTTGGTAGTTAATGCTTTTTATTTCTACTAATATTTCTAGTGTTTTTATAGTATGAGTTCTGTAGTGCTGGCTCTAATTGTGCACCTCAATAAAGAGGAGTTACAATAGGAGATTTGGGGGTTTTTTGGGGTTAGAAAAATTTACTTTTTCACATAATTTTAGACATTTTTAATCCACAAAACCACAACAAAATTACATGGGAAACTCTGAAAAAAAGGAGAATGCAAATTAGATGGAAATGATTCAGTGAAATATGGATTAAAATGTTGATAAAACTTGGGTCAGCTTCATATAAAGGCTGTTTTAGAGCCTGACTGACCTCCCTGTGGCTCACTGAGCCACCAGTTTTCCTTTGTGCCAGCCTAGTCCTAGGCGAGCCACCACATTTTGGGCACAGGAGACATGTTTGGGGGACTCTTCCATCCTAGCTGTTTTTAAGATCAGTTTTTACTACAGGGATCTGAATACTGTGAACGCTTGCAAAGCAGCCTGTTGGATCTGTGTGTTGGAAGATGAATTAGGAGAAAATCGCTGTGCTTTTTACCTCATCCTTTGGGAAAATTCAGAAGGTTGTCACTGTGCTTACCATGAAGTGAGGGAATCCAGGTATTTTTTGGGAAGGAGCAAAAATGTTTGAATGGCCAAAACCATTAAATCATGAAAGCACATATGAGACCACAGTTATCTCTTAGCTTCTAGTTCCTCAAAGTTGAGTTTTAAAGATGTCTTCTTTCATGGATACATACTTCAATTAAGGTTTCTCTCTAACAGGTGTTCTGAGTTTGGGATGTCCTGGGAATGGCTGTCATTAAAACTTCAACACCATGCTGTAAGGATGTGGATATGATTTAGTAACCTCTGGTAGCCACCACGTGATCTCTGTTACTACTGCTGCTGATTTGCCCACACCTGAGACAATTTCTGTCATGGACATCTCTAACATTTCTTCTCAAGACTGAATGCTTTGCAGGCTGCATCAAACAGCAAGTAGCTTAAAGGCAAATACTTGCCATTACATAGAAGGTACAATGTCTTTCAAGCCTCTACAAGCTGTACTCATACTTAGCATCAAACAAATCAGAGTCTGTTATGCATATTGGTACAAGTACAAGAACACTTTTGGACTGGGTGCTGAACAAGAATTTATTTCTCAACCAGTTTTATAACTAAAACTTTTGTTTTAGTTACAAGAAAACTTTTTTTTTCTTTTTCCTTTTAAGCAGGACAAAACAATATGAGAAGTCACCCGCAACATCTGCTAACATCTAGATAAACATCTCAGTGACTCAGGCTGCTTCTGCCCTGTCTGCCAGGCCTCTACTGCCACCCACCGTGGGTTGCAGAGGAGAAGCTCCAGGTGTGTTGTCAGCTGGAAGTCTTTTGAATCTGTTATGCAGACAAATTGCCAAATGAATCACCAAACAATGTGATTTACTCAATATGTAGAATTTTGCAATGAGAGAATTATTTCCCCATAAACAAGCAAATCTTCAAATCTTTTAAAGGACTATTTCCATTCAAAAGGCTTGCTGAATAATACTGGTTAAATCCTGTAGAAACAGAATTTAAAAACTGCTCAACTGAACTTGAATTATGATCTCTGGAAATACAGAGTAACTGGGGCCAGATTTTCCTTACATTAGTCTTGGAAATAGCATAGACACGTTTGAAAATGTCACTCCCATTTGTTGTCCTTCCTTCATGGAGGGCTGATGTATGTCATTGTTCTTTGCTGTGGTGCAACCCAGGACTTTCCAGCTTGAGCCATCACACTTCGGTAATGTCTCAAAATCATTCATGTCTGCAAGTACTTGGATGATTACTTTAATTACCTAATTTTTACCCCATCAGCTGATCCCAGATTGTTCCTCAAAAGCAGCACCCGGTTTGTTACTGGCTGGAGGCAGGAGGCAACAATCACCCTGCCTGCAGAGAGCTGGGGCATGACACAGCTTCTGTGGCCACTGCTCTCAGGAGCAGGTCTCTTCAGAGCTGTTCTCACAGCAGCTTTCCCAAACAATAAATTTCTCTGATATAAAACAGCACTGTGCAAATTTTATTATTGTATGTCACTAGAACATACCAAAATGGTCTTAGTGATGAATCAGTTAAGAAAACACTTCACCCTATCCTTTTAGTGTTCTATCTGCCATGTAGTGTTTGGGTTTATGGGCTTTTTAAAGGCTCCAGTGATGACTCTCATGGGCAGAGTCTTATATGCAGCCATAGATAAGTGTAGGCAGGAGGAGGTCACTGACATGCTGGGAAATCTGCTGTCTCTTCACGCAGGGCAATCCAAAAATAGTATCCTAACTGGTCCTATTAACTCTTTAAGGTCCTTATCCCATCTCTTGTGGATGTACTTGGGCTGCCTTTGGTGAGTTGACATCACATTTTCCCTTTAAACTCCCCATAAATGTGTGAACGGTTTCCTCATGGATTTTGGCATGTTTAGTAGCGCACTGATGTGCAACACTTGGTAAGAACTGTCACAGATGTTACCAGGGGAAGACAGGCTCTGAAATATTAATGCTTTGTGTTTAAAGACCCTCATTACATCAGCTGTGGTCAGTGTTCTCCAGTGCCCAGAAAGAGGACAAGGAGAGGAGGGCAGAGAGTTGTGTCCCCTTCTGTCTCCCAGAGCACTGCTGGGTTAAAGCTGGGTAATCTCTCTTGCCCTCCTGATGCCTTGCACACCCATGGCTAGGAGAGAGGAACAGCAGTTCAGCTGCACAGCCACAGAGGCCCTGCTGAGAGGTGACAGCACACAACAAACCTCCTTTGGTGGGCTGACACAGCTCCACAATTTGGCTGGGGTTCACTTTAGGCAAATGTGTCCCTGGCATCAGGAAGAGGAGCTGCTCCAGGCCATGTAAGGCAGGAGTGTCACACTGCAGGCTTTCCCCAGGAGGACCAGGAGGAACTTGGTTCTGCCCTGCACCACCTTGCTAGGCTGCTCTGCAAATGATGAATGCTTCTCTGAGGACTAGTCATAGGGGAAGCTGTCCAAACAAAGTGGATTTACATTCCAAGGCTCTTCTATGTCTAGCTGACAGTTCTGGTGCTGCTGATGGCCCATACCTGTGGCCAGCCTGTCTTTCATTTTCTATATGAAAGTATTTTCCCATCAAAGATGCTTTCAGAAAACCCGATTTTCAGCTGATAGTTTGGTGAAAGCAAAACATTTTCCTCCTGACTACTTTGCCAAGCTCTACTATGAGTTATGTCATTTTATATAAGATGTACATAGCTTTGGCTGCTTCCTCTTGTGAAACTCTTTCATTTGGTATTAAAATAATATAGGGAAGAGAGGGCCACATTTTCTTTGGTGGGAGCAGGGACTTGGATTTGTGAGTGAAGATAGTTGTAAAACCAAAGTATTATGAGGTAAAATTTAGATCACAAATTAAAATTTTCTGATGTAAGTCATGGAAAACCTTGCCAATCATCCTAGCTGTATTCCCTTCATCTTCCACAGCACAAAGAAGGAAAAGCACGCTGTCCAAACAGAAAGGATGTGATCACACATTTCTCAGGTTGCTGCTAACAACAGTTTTATTAAACAATGGATACATCTTGTGGCACAAAGTAGTAATGGGCATGCTGAACTCAGAGTATGAAGGTCATTTATGTGAAAAATGTATGGTAAATACTTATTGATAAGTTGCAGGCAACCACAGACAAGAGTGAAAAGCTTTATGTGCTACCAGCATAAAACAGAGTTTTCAATCCAGTGACAGCATTAACTGTTTTGAAACCCCTCAGGGTCAATACTGCAAGTGTGTCCTCAAATACCCAGGATTCATATGTCTTTCTCCATCTGGCTCTTCTCTCAAAACAGTTTTATATTGTTCTACTGACTGCAATGCATATATCATCCTGCTCAGATCTCCAGGAGAATAGAACTGAGTCAACAGAGCTGAAGATGAATGTAGTAAAATTTTAAGAGATGCCAGGTGACAGGAAAGCATCTGCAAATGAGCATTTTAAAGGGAATTAGGGAAAAAGTTTAGACAAAGAGGAAAACATTAAGTCAGAGGAAAGTTAATAGTTGTTTTGAAGATATAGAATTCAGTCAGTACAGAGAAATGTAAAATTACATATTTAAAAATTATGCAGAGTATAAAAGAAAGTTCTTTTAGCTTAAAAGTTCTAGGTAGTAAAAGGGGGAAAGGGAAGTTTTTTATCTAAGATTGCTAATGGGCTACTAGACATAACCATTAAAAAGGTCTATTATTGATCATTTTAAAAGCTGAACAGGCTTTTTGGATATGTGTGTTATCCCAGAAATTGACTCCATATGAGTGGTATGTGAGTGACATTTTACTGATTCCAGTCCTAGTTGTGTGTGTGACATGGTCTGTCACTGCTTTTTCACCTTTTGTGCACTCGAATTGTGGCTTAAAGCTTACAGAGAATTTAAGACCTGTCATGTAACAAGACGGCAAAAAGTGGAAAGGGGCCATCAAAGCCAGTGGAATCTTTGTTATATTCGTCTAATATAACTGGGAAACACAGATACACAGCTCTGCTGTATTCTGTCCACATCCATAGGTAGGGGATGCTGAATGCTGATGTTGAAAAGAAAATAATTTTTCCCCAGTGAAGCACCAGCCAAATGTCCAAAGACACAAAATCTCCTGTATTCTTCTGGCTGAAACTCAGTTGTTGTGTTTTAAGGGCCAAATCACCAGCCATGACATTGCTATTTTGCCTGTGTGTGAGCAGACTTGGCATGGCCAGGCAGCGATGTGCAAAACCTAATGGACAAAGTCTAAGGGCTTTGATGCATTGGGGAAGGGCATCAGGCTGCCTTTCCTTGAGAATTAGACTGCCACAAGTCTGAGAAGGAATTGCTTTTCAATTTGATGGGTTATTAATAATTAGTCATAAATGAGCGTACTGTTTGGGTTTCTCTTCCCTTCCTTTAGCTATCTGGTTTTAATGAAAGGATATTTATTCTCTATTAGCTCTTTGGTGCCTATCTCTCTCCTTCTCTTTTCCAAATACCCCTCACAACTGTTGTATTGTGCTCTCTTTGGGGAGCTCCTCAAGAGAGGCACATACCTGTCCTACAAAGAAAGGGTTGTACACAGGAGTTGCACACGGTGCTGTCACGATGCCACAGAAACAGACTCTTGTATCCCTTCATCCTTTTTTGCAATAAAGAAAATTCTGTTTGACTTTTGTCGCAGTGCTGCTTGTGTTCTCATTGCCTCCCACTTGAGCATAGCAATTCTTGATCGGGTACAGCATCAGATTGCAGCGGGGTTAGCATGTGGTAACAAGAATGATGCTGGGGGGCCTGAAGGAGGGAGAGCATTGCTCTAATTTTAAATCACTGAACTGGCAGCTTCATCTTAGATCAGCTTACCCAGACTCAAAGGATATTGCTATCATCCATTTAACTGGTATTAACCTTCACTGATATGAGGTAATTACATTCCAAAATCAGTGGCAAATTTCTGTTAATCAGTTCCCATGTGACACTGTCCTTAGGTTTAGGAGCATTACTTTCAAGCAGTGAGAACAGATTTTTAAACTCAGCTTTCGGACTTCCTGAGTCCCAGCCAACTTGTGGGCAGCTGAGCATGTGTGCTGTGCAGTTTTTTAATCAAATATGTTCTGCTATGGGATAATTTTCCAGAGCAAGCTGAGTCTAACCTGTGACCAAGCTTACCTGGCTCCTGGGCACTCTTGTTCTTAGGAAGGAAGAGTAAGGTAAGAAGCCTTCTGATATGTCCTCTTCCTGTGTGCAGTGAAAGTCTCACCTCCCACAATCTCTTCTCTGTATAGGGACAGCCCTAGCATGGCTCCACAGACCTGCTCTAAAAGAAGGCAGGAAGAGACTGGGAAGAGCCAGTGCTAGGGACACCTATTTCTGGAAAAGGGCTGAAAGCCATCAAAGCAATTCATGTTTATGGGTCATCAAGAAGGACAGAAATAGGAAGCTGCCTTGTTCATGTCCTCATTTAACAATGACTTATGGACATGGGAGACGAAACTATTATTGAATGGCAACAGCAGATGCCAAGTCAGGTTACTCTGCTGTCTGAATAGGTTAAATCCAGTGGATACTATCAGAGGGTGTTAGAGTGTCCTAGAGAAAGGATATGTGGATGAGAAGGATGAGCAGTTCTGCTTCTCAGCCCCATCTTTTCCCATAAGCCTCTGTAAAGAGACCTTCCTATGGCATGGCATTTGGACATGAGGATGTCTGGTCATCTGAGAGGAATCTTATGGGTTTGAGGAACCAGCCCTACTTACTGATATTTAACTCTATCTAAACATTCAAAGCTTCACATTTAGGCAGTCATCTGAGGAAAGAGGTGAGTTAGGACCCATGTGTAAAGTCCAAAATAGTCCCTTGTTTTATTCTAATGGTTTTCCAGACTGGCAACTAATGTGAAGATACTTTGGGATTGAAGATTTGCTTACCTTTGTTAAAGCTGACGTTGTTGTGATCCTTTTTCTTCTTTTAATATACTGTGACAATCTTCAAACTACTGTTTTCTGTATGCAGCCTTAGAGTCTGTGTGGAAGATTTCTTGTTGTGCCTTCTGTGCCTTCTTCTTGTTGTGTCATCTGGTTCTCATCAGTGGTGTTAAATTTGTTGAGGGCTAAGTGCAACAAACCCAACTGTACACTCATGGGAAGGCCCTGTGTGACTGTAAGGGGAGGTAAGAAGGAGAAGAAAAGGTTAAGTGTGGTCTATCTAAATTTAAGCACAGCTGAGCTACTAAGCCAACTCCATTTCACCTTCATGCCCATCACTTTCACCCTTCCCATCAGTGATGGGTACTGGTGGTAGCCAGTGCTTCACAAGGTTCTCTCTCAGCTGTTTCAAAACACTTGCTCTTCTATTTGATGCTTTCTTGGAAGCCCCCCCAACAAAGAAGGTCTGAGCAAATGTGCTTTTGTTTGTGTCTTCTTGAGTCCAGATTCAAATTGTGTCCAGAAAGAGCTCAGCATTTTGTGTGCCTCAGCCCATATATAGAGGAAAGCAGCTTACTGGAGTCAAGACCAATAAACAGACCACTTTATTTCTACTGAAATAGAAGTGATATAGGAAAAGATCAAGCTTTGTTTATTCAGGGTAGAGAAAAGATCCTGTTATGGCTGAGACATAAGGCAGTAGGATATATACATCTAGATGTAATGCTACTAAGGTGCTTGTAGGAGTGGAGAGTTGCCAGGCATCCTGATTGCATTCTAGTGTCTGAACCAAACAGTGGAAAAGTGCCTCAGTGCTTTAATGACCTTTCCTGGGGTCATGTTCTAGTCCCATTCATTAGGGTTAGAATTATTTTTTTTCTCTCTTGAGAAAATGTTTAAACATTAAAGTTCATCATGAGTCTTGGATGAATTTCTGAACCCTTCCCAAAGGCCTCCAAAGCACTCACACCTGTCTGTAGATGCTGACTTGCTGCATACCTTATTTTGTATGAGGTCTCAAAAGATTCCTGGTTTGAGCAGCCTGGTGATGTTCCCCATAAAAACGAAAAGCTTTAGGAATACCGAGAGCTTGGATAAATAGTAGAACTATTGCTCTTGTAGGACACAATTCCTATGTTCTTAGCCCAGTTTACGCATTGACTCATTGGATGACCTTGGAGAAAGTGTCTGGAACAGGGATTGACTTCATCAGGCTGGTGATTAAGTCATCTCAGCCTTGTACTGGTAAAAGAAAGGTTTCTGTGTGAAAGAAGAGCCCCCACCAAGGCCTTAATTCAGCTCTTTTCATGCTTGCTGGGCTTTAGTCTAAGTTTTCTTTTACAAAACAATGCCATCTTTTATGGATGAGAGGAGTGGAGTTTGTCAGAACAGAGCAATATAGCAGAGAGGCTTCCATTTGCCAAAGATTCAATCCAACACCAATGGGAAAATCCAAATGAAGCTCCTCCAAGCATTTCTGATCCATGCTGCAATATTATTTGAAACCAGAAATATCTGCATGTTCCTCTTGTTCATAAAAGACTGCCCCAGAAACCCACATCCCTTACTCTCAATTATGAAAGAAACGTCTAGTAGCTCTTTTCTTCACCATAATTTGATAGTGAGGTCGGAGTGTGTTTGCACTGGAAAACTGCCCAGAGAGAATTTTATTGGTCACATTCAATTTTAAAATGGTTTATAACTCCCTAAACCCTAGGTTCACAGTATTTAATATTACTAATGGGATGGTGAGATTGCCAAGCATTTATCAGCATAGAGATATCAGAATGGAAATAGCAAAATGACACATTAATCTTTGAGTTCTCAATATGTCACCATAGAAACACCCACTGCCCATTATCTAAGTGTTACGAAAATACCACGTTCTTAATAACAGACATGTTGGAAGAGCAGTGGAAGTGCTGGGAAATGAATATTGCTGTTGGTCCAATCCTCCCTTTTCTTACTCTTCTTCATTCACAACCTGGACTTGCAGGCAGCACTGCCTGCCTCCCATGGAGAAAGGTCATTGCCATGCTGTCTTCAAAGGAAAGATAAGAGACAGATTATTTTGTTTTGTTTTGTTTTGTTTTAAATAAGTGACACTAAGTACTCTTATGCATGATAGTTGATCTGTGATGATTGCAGAGCTCTCACTGGCTTCACTGTCACTAGGTGAAACTCTGGGGGACCTGACATTTATTGCAAACCAGTTTAGAGCTTTACGGGTGAAGAGGAAATCAAATAGCAGGCAGCTCGTGATTTGCAGGGCTGTGATTTAATAAATAGCACCATTTCTAGGCTTTCCTCTCTCCCTGTTGCTCCAGATCCTGACCATACCCATAACATATTATCAAGGGAAAGAATTAGAGAATGGAAGAATTGCCTTTTTGACATTTCTGACTGATGTCTTTATGTCATGAGCAGAGGGTGAAACTGCTAGAGTCAGTAGCATTTGCACCCTTGCCTCTAAAACTGCTTCCCATAGGCTTTATTGGGTAAATGAATTTTAGTCAACTGTCATCTCATTAGCCAGCTTGCTTTTCTCTGGGTAGTGAAGGAACTGGAGCTAAGCAACACATTTGTGAAGGTGCTTCCGCTTTCTACTACAAGAAAAAATAATAGGTCTCTCTCCTGGTTTTGTACTATTCAAATCTAAAGGAAGGGTTTTTTTTCATTTATGACTGGGGAGGTGAAAAAGTTGTCTGAGCAAATATTTTCTTGATATATTAGAGTGGTAATCTTTCCTGAGAAAGAAGGCTCTTCTGGTACATTCTCTATCATACTCAGAAAGAGGCAGCATGGTACCTCAGCTTGTTTTGGTTTTGTTTATTCTTCCAATGAAGGAAGGAACTTTCAGCCTCTAGTNGAAGAAGAAGAAGAAGAAGAAGAAGAAGAAGAAGAAGAAGAAGAAGAAGAAGAAGAAGAAGAAGAAGAAGAAGAAGAAGAAGAAGAAGAAGAGAAGAAGAAGAAGAAGAAGAAGAAACAACTGTTTTCCATCTGGCTTAACCCATTACTCTTGCTTGGACCAGGAATTATGCTGCAAAGAGGAGTAGTGCACCACATGGACTGAGGGTTCTGAGCAGAAGCAGCATCTTATCCATGTGGTATGGCCTTTTTCCAAAGGCTCTTTATAAGCAATGAAACTGCTGCTTTGTAACTTGTTCTCGTGAAAGTGGTGATGATTTTATTTGTGGAATAGGCAATGGGGCAAAACAGAGATTCTTTTTTTTAATCCAAATGTCCTAAGACATAGAGAGCATATGAAGCCAAATGCAGGCTTTATCTGCCTTAATATGCAGCTGTACCTTTTTCATGAGGAGTGCACACATAACCTTTCCCTCATGAACAAGGGGTTTGATGTTAATTGGTATGTATTCAAGCTCACAGTCCTTTGGTGTGGCTCTCTAAAAGTACTGTTGGCCCATCTCTTCCAAAATCAGATCCCACACACAAAATGTATGTTTAAATCAAACTTTCTCTGTGAGACACTTACCTTAAGCTCCACAGAGGCTTTGCAGGTATGTCAGGAATAACCAGAGCTCACATAGCTGCAGGGAAAATAAAAAGCTCTGTTTATTCACTTAGTGATCTGGCTGCTTGTGTCATCCACAATGTCAGACAAAATGTCAGCACCTCTGTTTAACTTATGTTTCCTCTTTTCACAGACCTGATATCCTTGAGTATAACTCATACCTGCTGTATATCTTATGAAGGGTTGGGAAGCATGTCTGAAAATTGCAACAGCAGTTCTGTAAGAAATAATTTGATGCTTATACACTTTACCAGTCAGGGGCTGTCTCACTCAACTGTGGGTACAGATAGTAACAATCCTTTGGGTGCATTTTAGAACAACAGAAAAGCTCCAACTACTAACCTTGCAGATTCTTTAAGGTTACTTGCCCAGAGCATTTTATTCAACCAGAATAAACACCCTGCGCTGCTGATGACCTAGTGGAGCACACTGCAGGAGAAATCATTAATGCCCACACATTTGTTCCCTTGGTCAGCATGGCCTAAGAATAAAAAGTCATCTGTGGTGATACATGTGCACTTTGCAGGGATTAGCACATCTGTATATTTCCATTTTTTAATAAAATGTCAGCTACATGAGTGTTACAGCACTCGTGATGATTACTGTATTGTGCATCTGCTAAAACTAATGAGGCAAGGAATTTCTAAAGTTCAAACACTTTCTTCATTTCCTAAAGCTCAAAGACAGAACACTTCTTCTGGGAACTGAATGCAAATTTCTGAATTGAATTAGGAGGAAAATTGAATTAGGAAGGGTTTTTTTTTATTTTATTAAAGAGTTATATGTCCTACCACAGTACAACTACACGCATAGTAAAAATTCCAAACTAGATAAATAGAAGTCTTGATTTGCATTTATTTTTGAAGGCACAGGATAAGTCAGAGCCTCATCTTCTCATTTAGATGAATGAAGTTCTGCTTGTGGTTTTGTTTGTTTTGATTTTGTTTGTTTTGGGTTTTCGTTTGTTTGTGGTTTTTTGTTTTTTTTGGTTGGTTGGTTACTTGGTTGGTTGGGGGTTTTTTGATCTTTTTTTGTTGTTGTTGTGGGGGTTTTTTTGGCTTTTTTTGTCTTTCTTTTTTTTTTTAATTTTTTTAATACTGTGGATATAGTACCTACTGGATTCCCTCAATAAGTCCAATCCAGTCATGTGTGTGGGTGTGGGCGTGTGTGTGTGTGTGGGTGTGGGTGTGGGTGTGGGTATGGGTGTGGGTGTGTGTGAGGGTGTGTGTGTGTGTGTATTTATTTATTTATTCATTTCTGTTGAATGAGGTTTAAACTTGCATTCTAAGCATACATCCCTGTGAAGACTTGTCTGTAGCTGAGGACTGGACTGCTTTTGCCAGGTCTGTGTTCAGCTAGTCTGGTGATCCTGATCTGACCACCCTTTCTAACAAAGCTACCTGCTAAGGCTGACTGCAGCAGAGCATCAATTTCAGCAAAGGGTTGGTCCAGGCAGGGAATATACTGCGTATTGAGGTTGTGTGGGATTTATATTGCATTCCTATTCTTCATTAGCTGTCCATGGAAATATGCTTAGTGAGCAGATGATGTGGAGAACAACTTCACTCTGATGGTGCCAAATATCACCTGGTTTTGAAAGCAAAGGAATTTCCTTATGTTGGCAACAGTATGGTTGGACTAGGGCAGATTTTTTTTCTTGGTAAAGAGAAAGTAATTGTCCCCTGTCACAGTAGCCTAAAGCCAGCTCTTAATCACCTATCAGCTGACCATTCTTCTGTGGTGTCCTGTAACAGCTGGTATGGTCCAAAGATCACAGAGCCTATGGTTGCTTTCAGAATTAAATTCCTAGTCCAGAAAAATCTCCTAATCCTATCTCAGTCATAGGTGCAGTTAAATTTTGGATTTGCTTTGACTCCTAGTGGAAGGCAGTGCTGCAGTGAGCTGAGACTTAGACCAAGCTGAGTTGCAGAGGTGCAAAGGAGCACATTGCACACCTGCACAGAGGATGCAACGTCAGCCACTGTAATTCCAGAAATATGATCCTCCCAACATGTTAGTACCATCCTACAGAGGTTCAGACACAGCTGAATGGAAAGAGTTTTTGGTGAAGCACAGGATATGAAACTTTAGGAATAGTTCCTGAATCAAAGATGTCCCAAGGTACTTTGCTTCCCTCTGATGTGCACAGCACAATTTCAGTAACTTCCTGATGTCCTCATCTCCTCCTCTCTGCTTTCACATTTACCTCCAGCTTTCCTAACCCTTTCTCTATCCTCATCTCACCTATAGCCATACAAAATCTGCATCCTTGTCTCTGGGAATGGTGGAACAGCAGCCTGAAGTATCTGAAGGTAATACCTCCTCATTTTGGAAACTCATATAGTTCTTTTCCCTTCCGACAGGGTGACACAAAGTATCATAGAGAGTAAAATAAAGTTGGACAAATAATTCAATCACTATTGTACAGTATTCATGTTTCTGAAATAGAAGTCCTAAATAAAGAGAATCCTGTAAATTTTCCTATAGGAATTCATTTTAGCAATGTAAAATTTCCACTTAGATTCAGCAGTGCATTCAATGGTAGCAGACACAAAGCTCAGCAGTAACCTATTTTTGGGTCACACCCTAACATTTAGAACAACTTTGCCCTGTATTTGGGAACATTTGGAATGACATGGTGAGATTGTCATAGTAGTTCTCTGCATCTAAAGAAATAGCTTTTTAATTCCTTGTGGAAGGAATATCTGAGGAATCTTAAGGCAGGAAGGTGCAGGTTCATCTTGCTAAGTTGTGTCTCCCATCCCCTTGCAGGCAGAAGCATGGTAATTCTAAACAACTGTTTAAAGCAGCCTCTGAAGTCCTGGGATAGCTTGAGAAGAAAATTAGGGTTTATAAAGTCTAAGTAGGACCCTGCATGGAGATTAGCCATGGCTTCTTCAGCCTTGAAGGCATTACTGTAGAGACTTCGCTCATCTGCATATCCAAGCTTGAGGTGCACAGGTTTTCAGGTCTGAGTTGCATCACAGCCTGGACGTTTGAGCTGAGATCCAGATGAGTATGTGTGCACAGGAGCAGCCAGCCACGTCCCTGTTCCAGAGGGCACGCTGTCCTGTGCCTGGAGGTGGCTGCCATGTCTCTGCAGACTGCTGCAGCAGGCTGCCACGTGGGCTGAACAGGTGCTTGTGGGTGGCAGTATCACTTACCCACTGCCATCAGGATGGAGTCACCACTCCACACACTGAACAGTGTCAGCAGCAGTTGTCTGCTCAAGATAATGATCCACACAGGCATCAGATTAGAGCAGATTGCTGGTTGCAGCCACCTGAGACCATAGTGTGAGTGCTTGGAAATGGGTTGCTGGTTTTGCTTTCTCTCTATATTTGTATTCAGTATGTTTCATTTGGCATAATGCAGCAGGATACAAACTGATAGTGAAGAAAGTTAAGAGAATTCTTAAGTTAAGAGAATGCATGCTGGTAGATGCATAGATCCTGAAGGGGACATAAAAGGAATTACAGGACAGGCACAGATTTATCTGCAATTATCTTTGAGGAAACCAAACCTGAAAACATTTTCCATATAAAATTCTTTAAAAAAGGAAGGGAATAAATAAATCACACCTTTCTCACAGGAAGGAGCTCTGTTCCCAGTGTTTCAGCATAGTGCAAACTTCTGTTGACTGCAGAAGTAAAAGCAGACCTGGTGGCTGGTAAGTACCTAAGCTCTTGAGCTGTGTTGGACAGAAACAGAAGTAGCTCAAAGGCAAATGACAGCAGAAAGAAGCTGCTGCAGCTCCTTGGTGTGGGCATCTTCACTGTTACTCCAGAGCCACATGACCATTGATTTTTATGAGGCCAAATCTGTTCACACAAGCTCACGGAGGATCTTGGTTTAGCTAAATCTCTCAACTTGTAAACTTATTCTTCCATCTCTCAGAGTGCTGGGAATATTCTTTCAACCTGAATGCTGTAACTGTAACCCATCAAGTTATCACTGGAAAAAGCCAATGTTCATCAATCAGCCTCCACCTGTTTACTGTGAACATCAACAAGAACAGCATGTTGTAGTATCAGCCTACTTTCCCTCTGCAGGTTCAAAGGAACCTCTCCATATCATCTTCATCTGACAGTGTGAGACTGCTTCATTAGGAGCCATGAAATAAAACATAAACCTGTCCGTTTAAAATTTTAAATGGAATTTAAAGGTGTCTGTACACAACCCTGCTGTAACTTTCTTTATCCTTGAGTAGTGCAACACTGATTTCCATTCACAGGCTTAACCTGAGTAATTTTCCTTGATGCTTTATGGAGAAACCACTTTGACCTGTGAATTAATTTTTGTTTTATTTAATATTTATTAAGAAATCAACACTTATGGTGCTTTACATAGGGGCTCACTTTTACAAAGGGCTACTGAATACCATAAACTCTATTAACCAGAGGTTTCCAGTAAATAGAAAATACCTTGCAGAATTGAGCTCAAAATTAATCTTATCAGGGAAAACAATGCTGGTTCTGAATATGTAATTTGTATGAATTTTTGCATGTTTCAGTGAACAGAAGATACTCAGCATGTATTGAAGCTGGGACAATCCTGCCAGAAGTGTTCCATCAGTGCAGTCTTTCTCTGTGGGGTCAAGGACACCGAGTAGTTTGCAAAACTGATCCTGAACATGGATTTATTTCATGGAGTCTTAAAAGACACTGGTGAAACTTAAAAGCCTTGTTTACTGCAAAAACCATCTCAAACAAACACTTACCTAAATGCATTTCTCCCTGAAGGTCCGCACAGGCAAAGGTACAATACATCCACTAATGGTGTCTCTCAGATGTTTTCTGTTGATTTTTGTACTAGGGGGTGAACTGCAAGAGAAAAGCTTTTCAGAAGCAGTGAGTAGTCTAGCAGCCTCCTTCACCACTCTAGAATTGCATGGGTAGTTGCTGGTGCCAGTGGAAGCATGCACAAAGATCTTTTGCAAAGGCTTATACCCTTGGATAAATAGTCGGAAAACCAAGACAGTGGAACAACCACTTGACATTCAGCAGATCTTCCATTGCTAAGCTAAGAAATTTTAGTACATGTATTTGTGGCAGGTAATAGAGTTTAAGGAAAACTACAAAATCAGCCCCAGCTGTCAGCAGAATGAATATGTCTGTTTAAATGCTGTGTCTGAGCTTGCCTTTCAATTCTGGCCCAGGTGAAAAGCAGGCATGCTGCTATCTAAATATTCATGGTTAACAGCAGCAGAAATGCATGTAATGCACAGAAACCTGTTAGTAATGTCCTGTATTGCAAGAGTTCTGTCAGTTTTGAAGGCTTTCAGGATTCCTGAGAGCCAGCAAATGTGAAGTGCTTCATACTACAAACTACTGCTCTTTCTCTCCTTTTATTGTATATGCAGAAGGATGAATTCAGAACTGATCCAACTTTTTTTTGGGATGTGGCCGAGACAAACTTTGCCCTTTTAACTCTTGTTTTTCTTTACAAGCTGTGTTTAAATACTTTGGGCCCATGTAGTTTTTATTACAAGGAAAACATACTTGCTCTGCGCCTCCTTGTGTCACTATTTTGACATACCGACCCCTTCTTTTCTCTCCAGGCAGTCTCTGGAGAGCCTGGATGAGTGTAACAGCTCATTGACTTGCAATGTGATTAATCCTTGGATTAGTAAAAATATGATGCAAACAGATCCTGACCCAGTGCTGAATGCTCTTCTTGCCTGTGCATGCAGTGTTAGGTACCTTACAACTGTCTCGAATCGATCAGGACATCCGGATTTTGTAACCTCATTTTATAACTGTTCCTCTCTCTCAAATTCCATCCTGTGAAGTTCTGAGGATATGTAACAAGAAGCCACCCAGTTACTATTCCTTGCAGCTATCTGCCAGTGTCACCTGCTTCTCTGGCATCATCATGCAAGCATGCACTGTCACCCTCCCCACTGGAATCTCAGCTCGCGAGTTGAGATCCACACCATCATTCAGCCTGACAAGAGTGTTGACTCCTGGAGCCAGAGCTGTGCTTGGGAGCACATAAAAGCACCAGAGTCCCCTACATCTTGGCAGGACTTCAAGGACTATCCCAACGAAGAGATCTTGACAGCATAGTTGTAAACTCCAAAGGCCCCAAGGGCTCAAACACCATGATATTTATGCTGCAGACTGGATTGCCAAGATAGTATCACTGTTATGCAGACCTCAGTCCCTGGGTAAGAAGTAGCATTTCTCACACCTGTTAATTGGCATTTGAAAAAATTGAAGCTGACTGGTGGGCAGTACGATTGAGGAAGACAATGCATGCAAAGGCCGTATCCAGTGTTTCCTCTGTTCAAGAAGACTTCAGCTGCATGGGTACCACAAATAATCGCAAAATCCAGTATTAACTGAAGGAATTGCATACTAAATTATTGACATTCCTGGTATGTTTAAGATGATTGTTTTACAGCCTTTCCAGTTCTTGTTACAACTTCTATCTCTGCAAAAATGTAAAAAGTCCAGAGCTGTTTAATCCAAAACGTGCTTAGGAAGCATCTAATAGTATGACCAACTACTTTAAGATTACATGCAGGCTTTCAAATTAATCATAATCTTCCTGCTTTGCTCATCTCTATCCATGGTGGAAATATTGTACCTAAAGTAGGTCCTTCCAAAGTTTCACTAGATGGATCTGACTGTAGAAGTGTGCCCAGGTATTTTTGTATTAGTAGGTAGGAATTAGAACATTAAAGAGGAGAAATGAAGCTGGAGACCTTTGGCAGGCAGTGTTTCTGGCACTTCAGGCAGTGTGAAGTAAGTGCAGCAGCACTAAAGCAAGTTCATGAAGTCAAGTGTTGACAGCATATTTCAGACTCTACCTGTTGAAGTCAATGGGGTAATTAATACCTTTGAAAACAAGTTTTTAAGTTCTTTTGTTGGGCAGAAACCTTGACAAATTCCAAAGGCGTAACTGCATTACTCAGCTCTGATCCTCAGTACTTTTTCCTGAGAATTGCAAGGCTTTTATATTAGCATAACGTTTAAAAGAAATTGGACCACAAAAAGCATAATTATGTGACTCAGACAGATTCCTCCATAAGCAAAACAACAGAACAGAATATTCAAAATTCTGCTAATAACTCTGAACTCTATTTTTTGGGTCTAAAGGCAAAGTTTCTGGACAAACTAATTTTAACTTGGAACAATTCCATCCATTTCCAAGAACTTACAATGAAAATAAGGTTCATCTCAGAAATATGAGAATCTCAACCATGGGAAGTCAAACTCCAAACCATCTTGAACTTATTCAGCCTCATGTAAAATATCTGGAAAATGCTCCCATCTAGTAGCAGTAATTAATCTGATTCTTAGGAAAAACCTCTCCTCAATGAATGTCAGAAAAATGAGAACAAACCGTAAAATTTTTGCAAGTAGCTGAAAATAGGCATCCTAAAACTTAATTTAGAATCACAGCATGGCTTGGGTTGGAAGGGATCTTAAAGATCATCTAGTTTCAACCTAGCTCCTTTCCATGGGCAGGGTTGCCACTCACCACTCCAGGTTGCTCAAAGCTGAATCCAGCCTGGTCTTGAGCACTTCCCAGGATGGGGCATCCACAGCTTCTCTGTTCCAGTGCCTCATCACCCTCGAGTATCAGTTTACTCATAATATCTAATCCAAATCTCTCCTCTTTTAGTTTGACCATTGTCTCTTGTCCTATCACTCTCTGCTGTAAAAAGTTACTCCCCATCTTTTTTGTAATCTCCGTTTAAATAGAAAAAGGCCTCGATAAGTTGTCTCTGGAGTCTTATCTGCCTTGGGCTGAATATCCCCCATATCCTTCTCAGTCTGTCCTCATAGCAGATGTGCTCCAGCCCTCTGATCAGCTTTGTGGCCTCCTCTAGACCCTCTTCAGCAGGTTCATGTCTTTTTTGTGCTAGAGACACAAGAGCTGGATGCAGCTCCCCTCCGGGTGGCATCTCACAAGGACAGAAAAGAGGGGCAGTNATGAAAATAAGGTTCATCTCAGAAATATGAGAATCTCAACCATGGGAAGTCAAACTCCAAACCATCTTGAACTTATTCAGCCTCATGTAAAATATCTGGAAAATGCTCCCATCTAGTAGCAGTAATTAATCTGATTCTTAGGAAAAACCTCTCCTCAATGAATGTCAGAAAAATGAGAACAAACCGTAAAATTTTTGCAAGTAGCTGAAAATAGGCATCCTAAAACTTAATTTAGAATCACAGCATGGCTTGGGTTGGAAGGGATCTTAAAGATCATCTAGTTTCAACCTAGCTCCTTTCCATGGGCAGGGTTGCCACTCACCACTCCAGGTTGCTCAAAGCTGAATCCAGCCTGGTCTTGAGCACTTCCCAGGATGGGGCATCCACAGCTTCTCTGTTCCAGTGCCTCATCACCCTCGAGTATCAGTTTACTCATAATATCTAATCCAAATCTCTCCTCTTTTAGTTTGACCATTGTCTCTTGTCCTATCACTCTCTGCTGTAAAAAGTTACTCCCCATCTTTTTTGTAATCTCCGTTTAAATAGAAAAAGGCCTCGATAAGTTGTCTCTGGAGTCTTATCTGCCTTGGGCTGAATATCCCCCATATCCTTCTCAGTCTGTCCTCATAGCAGATGTGCTCCAGCCCTCTGATCAGCTTTGTGGCCTCCTCTAGACCCTCTTCAGCAGGTTCATGTCTTTTTTGTGCTAGAGACACAAGAGCTGGATGCAGCTCCCCTCCGGGTGGCATCTCACAAGGACAGAAAAGAGGGGCAGTATCACCTCCCTTGACCTGCTTGTCTCATCTGCAAAAATATTCCTGATCAAATTTTCTCCTAGTTGTTTCTCTATAACAGTGGAGAAAACTACACTCTATGCCAGCTACTGTTGCGCATTTTTCACTTCCTCTCTCTGTATGTGCCCTCAGACTTGTTGCTCTTTTCAACTGTTTTATTTCAGGCGTCAACCTTCGTACTTTTCTCCTATTGCATCTTTTTGTTGTTTTGATTTAGGGTCTT